>VXBB01024422.1:67473-133910 GCA_013399915.1 Illadopsis cleaveri
CAGTGCTGACTAATCACAGCTCAGTTCTTGACTTGGCTTTTGTAGTCTGGGCTTCTACAGGCACAGGTACACTACAGTCAGTACCCAATGTACTTCTTCATCAAGTCTTGGTTACATTGCAGTCATGGTCCAGTCTGTTGTGTGGATGTACTATTAGATGGCAGAGGTGTTGGCTGTATGTCGAATTTAAAGTCTTGATATAGTGATCATGCCAGTAGTCTGTTTTAGGCATTTATTGGGTTAGACCAAAATCTGAGCATTCAGGAGCAGNCTACTTTGGATGTCAGATTAAGTAGAAAACTACAATAATGATTTGTATCCTCATTTGTATGTCAGAAGGAGTAAATACGAAGGAGATCAATAACAATTTTTACCATATGAATGTTGTATTTCCTGGTAACACTGACTAAAGAATTACATTAATGTTGTGTATTTCCTGGGGACAGTAGCTACCATGTCCATTTATCTTTGTGGCTGTTTTGACAGTCTGGTAAATAGTGCTCAGTTGTTTTTATGTTCTGCAATAGGAAAACTTAGAAGTTTAAAGGACAAGTGTGCACTGCCTGGATTAGGTGTTAATATTTGCCTTGCAAGAGAGGCCATGCAAACAAGTGCCTCTGTAGATGTTAGAAAAGTGAACAACATTTCTCCCCTGTGTTTATGGAAACTGAGGATATTTAATAAGCCTGAAAGGAAGCAGACATACACATTTATTCTGGCTTTCTTTCCTCCATGATACAGGGTTTTAAGATCAAGGCAAATTCAATTCCTTAAACCTGAACTTAACTTCCTCACGTAGATGCTCCACATGTTTCTGTAGTAGACCAGGCAGACAGACTTATGAATTTTGGAGGCTTTAGCTTTTGTTCCTTCTTTGTGCTTTCAAGCTTATGTTCTTTTGGTTTCCGTAAGTGCCAACACTGAAACAGTTTGTGTGACAGAAGAGCATTGATGACTTTTGTTTCTGGATGTGTAGCTCTGTTTACTCTTAACAGAGCCAAAGGTTGATGTGGAGCTTACAGGAGGGGATAGAACTGCTTCCATGGTACCTCAGTGGAGTGAATGTTAAGAGGTGAAACTCACTCAACACAAACTTCTAATGCAAATTGGAATGTCATGTTCTGGCCAAAAGTACTTCTGGTCAGAACCGTGTGGGAGAGAGTCAGAAATGGTGGTCAGGTATGTCAGATGTTGGATGTCATTTGTTCAGAAAAGTTACAAGGTCTTAAATTCCCAGAACTCACTTGAAGGCCGCACACAAATCACCTCTTGGTTATCAGTGTTATTTCATTCAGGAGTGCTGTTTTCTTACTGGCTTCCTGAGGTTGCTAGGGCAGGGCCTGGGGAGGAGGGGAGAGGAGGGCAAGAAAAGCTGAAAAGAGCTGTTGATGCTTTTAGTTATTTAATCCCAGTCATGGCCTTTTTCATAATGAGACACTTATCTAAAAGTTTCCCAAAACAAATGTAATTCACAGATGTGTGGTAGCAGCTAGGACAAAATTGAGCCTGTCTAATCAGTCAGTACTTTTTCTTGTTTGTAGCTTAGACTCTTTCTGTCTTCAGTGCAGAGGGGAAAATTAAGATTTGCATTTTGATTCCGACTTCATTTGAGCAAATAATTTCTAATATCAGTAATCTCCCTCTTGTTATTTCTAAAGAGCTACTTGAAAGGGGACCATTTGAAAAGTAATCGGTACAAATAAGCCCATTGTTTTCTTCAGAATGTATTATGATAGTGGAGGAATAATGGATGCTCTGGGGGGGCACCGTAACACTTTCTGTTAAAGCACTAGAGTGAAACTTTCTCTTCCTGCAGCTGCCACAGTAGAGTATCATTTTTATTAGGGTATAGCATAGATTTTTCATTCGATTTAGGATGTTCTTTAGGTGTTATGGTCCTTACAAAATGCAGTTTTTGAGTTGCTGAGTGTGAGACATACTTCCAGGTTAAACGATACCATGCAGGAATACAAATGTGTTTTTTCCAAGTGTTAATATTGCCCATCTGTTTTCTAGTTATGATGTTCTGATTTCAGTGTAAATGTATCCTTGCTGAGACCCTCTGAAAAGGGGACAGAATTTTGCTTTTTTGTTCTTACGGCTGTGCTGAAGGGCAAAAATAGGTAGAGAAAAATTACGGTGGTGCAGTGTTCCAGCTTTGTTGCAAGACTTTTCTGGAGCTTACTCCCAGAAGGTCTAAACACCTGATCTTTGTCTTGACAGTTTAGAGACTGATATTTGAGTCTTGTAGTGAGTTTCTAGAAATACTGTCATGTTTTGGTGGAGCAGTAATGTTATTGGCTAGAAATGCCAGAAAACAAGATGCCAAAATAGTGAGTGTAACTTCAACAGCAAAACATGATTATCTGGGCATGTTTCAGGGATTAGAGAGAGCCTTTTTCACATGGAATTCTTAAAAAACCCCATTGTTCTGGTTCTCAGTGAAGCACTGAACATAGCATGTTCTGTTGCTGCACTTACATATGGACTTGCATCCATGCCTGCTGCTTGCAAATCAGTGCAATTGTGTTTTCTTGCTGTCTGTCTTCCTGTTTTCCCATGTTGTCTGGGTATTCCTGTGCAGCTTGTCCTTCAGCTGCTGCTTGTGCATTGTAGCTATTACATATATAAAGTCTTTCAAGTCCTTTGCCAAGTCTGTTTTTCTGCAATCCCACGATAATATTCTTCTTTCCTAGCAGTAGGGAGCATTTGCTTACACTGCTGATAACCAAAAGCAGTACCATACCACCAGTTTTTGCAGAGCCTTTAGCTCCCTATGCAAAAGGTTCAGTTAAGTTTTGGGAGAAATGTGCTCTTCTGCATTGCTTCTCTGGCCAATTCCATCTTGCTGGGAACGTGGGTGTCCAGCTTTGAGGGACTTTGCACCCAGTTTGAGGTTGAGGCACTGGGGAGCAGCAGTGTGGTCAATCCGTTAACCCAGGGCACCTTGAGTTTTGTTTTCTGTGTTCTCTATAAAGGGAAAAGAGGTGCCAACTGCCAGTCTGTCAGTGAGGGGCTGGGCTGTACAGTGGAGAGGAAAGCCTATTACGGTTATGGTATAAAATATTCATTGCTGTTTTGCTTGCTATCTGTTGATTTCAAATTATGATGTTATTGAAGTGCCAGTAAATCAGCCAGGAATGTGCAGCCTGTCTGTATGACCTGGCTCATACAGGTGCTGGGTTACACATAACTTTGGCATGGCTGACATGAGAGAAAGTTGGTGAATGATCCAAGGTGAATGGACTGTGCTGACTGTAAGGTGGGATAGGCGAAAATATGGATGTTTAATCAGCTGTTGGTAAAAAACACAGTACAAGGACTGGCACTTGGCTACTGTGCAAGGTGCAGAGTGCACACAGCTGGGCAAAGTGCAAAGACAGGCAGCTGCTCCACATGTGAAGGGAAATCATCTCTCCTGATATGCACTGTTTGGAATGGCTTGAATTGAATAAATTTCCTTTTGTGTTCTGCAGACTTCTTGAAGCTAACTCTAGTGAAGAGAAGGAGTTTCATCTGTGCCAGCCATCCCCAGTCTCCAGTGCTGGTCCCCCTGATGGCACATTGTACAAGCCTGTGAAACCTGCCAAGCTGGACGCCACAGCTTTGCACGACTGCACTTTGGCCGCCGCCGTGCCTCCCTCGGAGCTGTTGAGCCATGCAGTCCTAGCCCGCGACACAGGCATTCACGAGGAGCACTATGTAAGCGAAGGCGTGGAAGATGATGTGCCAGACTGCAGAGAGTACAGAGATGCCTGCACCATTACTGGTAAGCAGTCAAATCCTTTACCTTGGTGGGCATGGGGAGGTGTGGAGTTAAGCTTCTGTTCTTAAGCTCGTGGTGGGTTATGAGCTTCCTGGACAGTGCTGCTGCTGTTCTGCACTTTTTTTCGTGTTTGAGAAGTGATTTCACAGGCACCAGGATTTTCAATGGAAGCACTTTGTAATGTTTAAGGTCCTTGTAAATAGGCCAGACCAATGACAGCTGAGAAACCAGGTTACTCTGTTTATGTACTAGGAAAATTGAACCATTTGAAAATTTGTTTGAATGATAACCAAAGTCAGGGATGAGGAGAAGGGACCACTGCACCTTAAAGTTTATGGAATGCTTGCCCTAATATTCAGCATAATTTAGATTTCTATCTTCATATGAGAATTGTTTGGTGGGAGAAAAGGGATGGGAGAAATAGGATCTAACATTTTTACTGTACATATTTTTGCTTTTCAAAGTCATTTCATTTTCACATTCATTTTGGAACAGTAAAAGTTAATGTATATGGAATAGCTCCTTCTGCATGCTTTTATGAAAGGGTGAATACCTTATTATAGATTCATACAAATAAATGGAATATGTGTTGAAGTATGGTATTTTAAATAGAATTAGATTCTTAGTGCTGTGGTCTGCTAACCCGTTTTTTTCTGTTTGAATAATCACTCAGTTTAGTCATGGTTATGGCCGAGAAATGACAGGCAGCTTCTATTCCAAATGCATGGTTTGTTGGCTGAGCTGTGAGGCTTCTTTTAGCCTAATGTGACCTTGTGAGTTTCAAGTCCTTTTGGGAATGTTTGAGGAGTCAGCTGAGTTTTTGGAAGGGGGAAATGAGATGTCTGAGAAAAACAACAATAAGACTAAAGCCGTTCTGATTGGCAGCCAGATACTTTTATCCAAGAGTTACTTTCAGCCCTATCTAGAACTGTCTTTAAATCAGAGAACTAGCTAATGGTGACTGTCAGCAGCTGCTTTAGTAGCATGCCTTAGTTTAGTTCAGTCCAACAGTGGTGTAGTTACTAAGGGCTGATATTCTGAAAAAAAAAAAAAACAAAAAATAAATAGAAAGAAGGGCAGAGGGACTCTCAAGTCCACCCTGATTTCCTTGGGAAGGCAAGCAGCAGGATTAACACTGGAGTCACTTTGTCAGGTATGCGTCTACATAAAATAGGTGTTTAGTTTGAACAAACTTACTTGCCATCCTTCCTTCCTTGTTTTTATGGATTTAAATCTCCTTAATTGGTTAGTTTAAAACTGATCATCCTTTTGACTTCCATGTGGGTATTTGCTTGTTAAGTAGACTAGAAACTACACATCACATAAATGCATTCTGGGTAATATAACTCTGTTTTCCAGGCCCCTTGTAGAAGGATCTTGCAATCTGTTATGTTGGCTGTGGCCTGTCTCTCCTTCAGCCACTCTCCTCCCTCCTCTGTTAATAGGAATTTAACTTCCTTTTTCTGTTTCTGGCTACAAGCCAGGACAACCAACTTCTTTCATGAATCAAGATGCCTTCTTGATTACGGTTTCTTGAAAGGCAAGAGAAATTCATTTTAACATTTAAAAAGTTTTTATTAAATGGAGGCCAGTGCATGTTCTTGCTCCTTCACATTCCCTCAAGCCTGATGTAGTTTCTGAATCTCTTTCTTCTTGCTTAGCTGTCAGCCAAGTATTGTTTACAGATTGGTCCTAAATTCCTTTTTTAAATGGATTTGCTATTCTGTGGTGTCAGATTTGTACTGTTTGTGACTTGAGGACAACATGATGTGACTTGCACTAGAAATAGCAGTGTTTTTGTTGATTGTTTGGTTAGTTGGGTTTGGTGGGGTTTTTTTGGTGTTTGTGGATTTTTAAGTTTCAGCTTTTTGTTGTGCATTTTAAAGGTGTTAGAGGGCATAGGCTGGAAGTATGGAATTGGTCTCATATTCTCTCTGTAAAATCTTTATCAGTATTCTGTGCAGGTATGCAGTGTATACACTTGAAACAATCTGAAAAATAAATACTTGATTGAATTGCCAGGATTGTCAGAGACTTTAACATGAAGACTTTGTTTAGTTCTAATTGACAAGTTAGCACTATTTGCATTTTTAAATTGATAAGTGGGAAAAAATTGCTCATATCAAGTCTGCATATACTATACTTTTTCTTCTGATGCCAAGCCTTGACTCATCCTAGAGTTGAAATTCAGCAGTCAGGGTAATCTATATTTTTTTATAGTCTTAAATTAACACCTACAGCCTATAGTACATGTTATCTGCAAAATTTCTTGACAATAATGGCTTGAGCACAGTTAAGAAAAAAATGGGAAACTGAGGCAGAGTGTGGTGTGGTGATGCTTTCTGCAATGCAGCAAGCTAATGGCAATTGGAGCTCTCTCTGATATAGCTAATAGCAAATTATATGATGTGCACATTTTGCAGTTTAACTTTTCAAGACCATTGATGCTCAAAGAATTTTTAATGCTGCTTCCTTTTCTTTTTGTTATTGTTTTTGGTTCCTGTTGTGTTTTTCGCAGTAGAGAGGCACTTTGGCCTTCTCTGTCAGCAGCACCATCTTTCCTGCCTGGGACCCAAGGGCAGATTCAATGTAGCTGAGGGCGTTGCACATTCTGATTGTGCTAAGCATGTATTCTTGGATATAGGGTTGGCTTAAACATTTCTTGTCCCCAAACCATCTCAGAATTGTTCTTGAACAGATTTCTGTGGGAGTGCAACTAGAGGTATTTTAGGCAACTGCTCTGGATAGAATCCTTGCTGTTCTTTTGTGTCAGAGAGGAGATGAGTTACTTTTTAGTTAGGTCACACCTCTGATCGGTCCTATTGTGTGGCCTAAAAACAATTCTGTTGGCGTAACTGAGGCAATAAGCGCTGTAGGCCTGGGCCCAGATGACAAAAACAGTGTGGTGAAAAATTTCCTGGAGCCAGTGGCTGAGAGAGGGACAGCACCCTAAAAAGCACCTTTCCCACTGAATTTGCTACTAAAGCACCATCCAAAGCTCATAGGTGCTGCAAGTGAAGCTTTATGCAGGTAAATGCATTTGAATCTGTGCTGACTTCAGCACAGTAGGGCAAATGAAACAGGATAGTTCATCCATTGAAAAAAATTGTAAATGTTTTAAGCGTTATTATGAAAAAAGTGCTGGTGGAGCACATACTTTCTAAACACTAAACCTGAAAATTGATTCAGTAGCAGTTGTAATAGATTTTTTGTTTTGTTATATTTCATTCTAGGTTTTGTTAGCAAGATTTAGGGTAAAAGATCAATGTAGTCTGACTTCAAGTTTTCTATTGCTATTGATTGTGGAGCTCCTGCAGGTAAATAGGCAGGAGACTCAAGCCCTGAGGTTGGTGGACTGTGGTGCAGCACCGTATGGAAGTGGCATGGTGCTGCTACTTGTGGGAGGCATCTATCATGCCCTAGTTGTTTTTCTTTCCTTTTAACTTTTCTTGCTGCTCTCATTCATCCCAAAGTGTAGAGATAGGAATATGGATGTAGCACCATCTAGTGTTCCTCCTGCTAGAAAGGGAGTGGAAATGCTTTTCAAGATCTGTCTTTTCTGTAATTGCAGTGCAGGCTTGAATACTTTCAGTCAGGTGTTGATGAAAACAGCAACTGGAGTTGGGGACTTTCTTCTCTAGCCACCACCACCCCCATTCCATTTTTTGTAGAGCAGGAAGAGCTGTAATCTTGACATGAAAAAGCAGAGCATCACTAAATTGCTCAGTAGTCCCAATGTTATGAATTACAAAAGCTTCTTAGTCTGATTGCCTTTTTCTTATCTGTTAGCTGCTGTCAGACAAATCCTGTCCTCCTGGAAATGGGAAGTACAGTGGGGATGAAAGTCTGAAGTATCAATGGATATTACTCTAGTGATGGCTGCCTGACTACCAGAATATTTTTGTGAGGCTCTTTGGTTGGTTTTTTTTCTTTTTTTCTCTTAAAATGTACTTAACACAGTATTCTTAGACATCTTCAGTAAGCTAACTTTGTCTGCTTTTGCATGTCTGAATACTCACTATTTGCACTGATTTTGGTATGGTGTACTTTGTAATTCAAGAGCTAACTACTTAATATGCCATGTAGGTTTCCTTCATCCCTCTCTGAAAAGGGAGAGAATGAATGGACTGTAATTTAAATTGCCCAGCTCCTTCATTAGTTTGCATGATTCATTTGTTAATTGTACTAGTTACTCTTACTAAATGCGTGTAGGAGTGTGTTTTCTGCCTGTTCAGGACAGTTTCCTGAGGGCTGTTGGACTATTGGGAAATGCTCTGTGGTAATAACCTGTTCTATGTCTTACTTTGTTGCAATTAACACAAGTAGATTTTTTTTTTTAATTTCTAATAAGAAAGTTACATTAGTCGAGGGGTGAAACAACGAAATGTCTTTTTTTCTCAGCAGGAAGATGTCAGTGAGAAGAGTTGGTATTGTTTGACCTTCCTTGTGGGTTGTGTAACTTGTCCGTTACTGCAGTGACTGCAGTGGAAGGAGTCATAACATCCAGAGAAACCAACTTTCTCTTGCTGTCAAGCCTCATTCACACACTCTCCTAGCAGTGTTTGGGTGCAGAAAGTTTTCTCTGGGTTTTCATCCTGGCTCTGTTCTTATTCAGTCTTTAAATATGTTCCCATATGAAACAGAGATTCCGTTCTCTTCCACCAAATGACCATTTTTCATGGCAACTTCAGCCAGTTTTGATAACTGACTGATCCTACAGGTGTAGTGGTGTTGTTCTGGCCATTTCTTTATATAATCACTTTATTTTAAAAGATAAAAGATGCTTAGGGGCCACAGAATTTTCATTCCGTTGTGTGTGTGTGTCCCCCAAGATGCATGTTCTTGTGTTGAAAGACTGAATTTCTGTTCCTTCTGTTTCAAGTGTGATAAAGCATGATTACTCAAAATTAACTCCATAGAGATTTAGGTATTGCAGGTTGTTGTGAGATTGCTTTACTGCTGTTGGGCAGGTGATGGGGAGAATGCTGTACCTGTGGCTGTCCTGTTCTAGTTGTGTGAGTTACCACTGGAAACCATGTGCTTGCTATTCTGAGACTGTTCAACAGGATGCTCTGGTTGGTTTTGGTGCCTGTTGCAGGCCTGCTGTTTGACTTCTAAGCTTTAAATGATTAAAAAAGTATTGATAAAGTATTAACAGTTTTGAATTGCTTCCCATTATTTGAATCTCTCTGAGTTCTGTTGTGGTTATCTTTCTCTTTTAGTGGAGCATAACTTGCTCCAGCATTTGCTTCTTTTTCTGCTCCTGGTTTGAGGTGGGACTTCCTCACTTTTCTCAGTTTTGTCAATATGAGAGAGGAGATGTAAAATATTGCTTAGTGGAGCTGGAACTCAAGCAAAGAGCATAAGAAATGCTCTGCTGTGTTGGACCAGCTGGCTCAGGACTGTTTCTGACTCCAGAAACCGCAGGTACTGGATATGGAGATCACGTACTCAGCCACGCTCAGTAGTCTACTCTCAGCATAAGTACCCCCATCATGCAGAGCTATTTAGTGTTGGAACATGTCCACAGCTTTTTCTTATCTGGATCTGCTGATTGTTTTACCCGGGAAGTTCATGGTTGCTACTCCTGTGAGCAGTGACACCGATCTTGCAGTTTCTGTCAGTATTTGTCCTTAGTTATCCAGGATTTTGGTGAATATCAGTTCTTCTTTCCCCTTATGAAGTTACCTTCATGATTTTGAAAAACCTTCATAGCTTCTACACCCCTGTCTACTCTTTTCCCAGCTCTCTTAGTCTCTCCTTTAAATAAAGCTATGAGAATGTTGGTCCTTTCCTCAACCCATTTACTTTATTGTAAGTTATTGTCACCAGTCTCATCCTGTAAGCTTGATCTAGTTTTGGTCTCTTCTCCCTCTTTCCCTACACTTCTGTAAGCAGTGGTTGCTAAATTCTGAACAATCTTCCTTTCTCTAAAGCATTCCGAAAATGCCAGTCCTGTTAACATGAGATAGCTCCTTCAGCATGACTGGAACAATTTTATGAGTCTGACTGTATTTCTGTCTAGCATACTCTGACAAAATGATCTTATTCTCTGTGCCTGCTGCATCACTGCCTCTATTTTGAATTATCTGTCTGGCTTTTGGTACATTCTCAGTCAGCTTCATGCAGATTCTCCCCCCTCACATCCTCCCTGCAGTTGCTTTCCAGCTCTTACCCTTTTCAAGTAACCTGGTGCTTTTTTCTGATTCCTCTCCCATGTTGGGTTGTTACACTACCTCTTAATCTGTATTTTGGGCATATGTTTTTATTTTATCAAGGATTATCTTTTTTGTGGTTTGATGGCATTTGGTTGGTTGGTTTTCCCTTAAGCAGAATTCTGCTGTGCTCCCTATCTAGCCCTCTTACTTATTACTTCCTAATATGATCCATGTTTTTTACTGTAAATTACCAATTCTGAAGTCACTATGAAAGCAACTGTTGGAATTACAATTGCAATTGTATGACATTTTTAAGGACATTCTTCTTAGATTTCCCTTGTTTTGGGAAGTACTTATCATTCCTGAACATGTACTTCATTCAAGGTAGGGGTGCATGAGAGCAGTAAGTGTTCCTCTGTGTTCTGAGTTTGTTCTTTGGAGAAAGTACTGAAGGCCAGTGCCTGGTAAATTTTTGGGGGGGATTTTTTTTTGGTTTGCATTTTTTGTTTTCTTGCTGTGGTGCAGTGAATAGTCCAGAAAGACTGACTGAATAGCTCCATTTGATTACTTGGTGCATTTAAATATGTGAAAATAATTTTCCTTCCATAATTTAGTTCCATAACACAAGAAGTTCAGCTTTACCTTTCTTCCTCAATGTATTTGTGTGTGTCCATCATGACGCAACACATTTTTCACTTAAAGTAAGCATCTGTAAAGAGCAAGCTACATAAGATTTAATTCTCATGTTTTGCTTGTGCTTCTGTGAAAGCTTTGTTGACAGCCATTGTGTAGTGGCTGGCACATTTTGTAGCTGGGCTGAACAACAAGGAAAGGCAGGACAATTGCTTTTCAGGATTTTCGTACTCAGTGGTTTATCAATGGGTTTTTGAGACATTTGCAGTCTCTCTTGGCAGCTGGAAGATCCTAATGGTTAATGAATGTGTTTATTCTTACTGCTGCTGAACAGTGCATTGCCAGCATGCCTTTGGTACATGAATAGCTTTTGTTCTTACTCTCAAATAATAGCCATGGTGGCAAAGTTTCCTTTTATTTTCTGTTTAATGTCAAAATCATGACTATGGGTGCATCTATCTACAGGGAGAAACATTTCCATACTTTCATTTAAAGCAAAATTCATTTAAATTTATGGCATAGTGTACTGTAGGGTCCCAATATTTAATGGACTAAATCTGTTTCAGGTTTTATACCTAGCAGAAATGTGTATGTAGGATGGAACCAAAGCAGGGAGACTTCAACCTGGTAAACAATGGCATTCCTCACATTGAAACTGTACTTTCCAGGGGCTTCATCTTTGTTAGCTTTGACATTCTCAACTTTGTCCTAGTCTTTAGCAGGTGTGTTTGGCCAAGTGAAAAAGAGGTTGGCATGGAGTCTTTTGTTTTCCCATGGAAGCTGGGATTTTGTGCAGTTTTTTCCATGTTCAGAGGCAGAAGAACCACTGCTTAAATGATTTTAGTTAAAGGTGTGACAGGACTTGCAATTTCAAATCATATCATGCCGTACCAGTCGAGTTAGAGAAGCTGCCATGGCTGTTTGAGGAGTCTGAGTTTTAGAGGTATGAGACAGCTTTCATGTTGAAGGGATTTTCTTCCAGATGTTTGGCTTTGCAGCCAGCAGTGAGACTTCAGATGTATAAGGATGCTAAGGCTATCTTTCCCTTTGGACAAGTCGGTGAATTGGATTTTTTTTTCCTTTTTTTTTTTTTTTTTCTTTGCCTGAAAAGCTAACCACTTGCTTTACATTGAAACATGTCCTGAGTTCAGCAGTATTATTTGAAAGACTTTAGTACAGTTTCAGTACAGTTAGCCACATTCTGGCCATCCTAGAACTCACGTTGAATAGGAATATGGTAAGTTCTGGGGTTTTGCCTATTGCTCTGTACATATGCATGTACTTGTTAAATAATGTAATTATAGACCTCAGTCAATACTTAATGACTGTGTCTATGTGGGCCTATAGAACTCAAATAATGGATGACTACAGGCCTTGTTTACCTCTTCAGTAGCATAGGTAGCAGCCTAATTGTGTGGTAGAACTTTCTTCCCTCTGCTTTTCATTTTTATGTGGATCTGTTTGTAGTGACAATGACAAGTTCATTCAATCACTGTCTAAATGGACAGAAAACCTGGGGAAGATGAGGCTGTTGTGCTGTTTCAGGCAGCCAGGAAATACCTGATTTAACAACATTTAGAGAAAGACTATCCTTCTTGCTTCTGTCATTGGAATCTGGTTAGGCTTCTGAATATGTGGAATATCTGGAATATGTGGGTCTTCTGAAAAAGGAGAATCCTAATGGAGTCGTGGCCTCCTGGCTGCTTGTTGATCTTGATTAGGTGACTAATCCCAGTGTCACATGGAGCAAAATCAGCAGTCAAAATGTTTTGGTTATTTGGCATGGAATAGCCTCAACTTGATGAACTTCGATTTCTTGTGTTACATGTGGCTGGACTTTAGCCTCCATGCTGTAGCCCATTTCTGCAGAGAACCTCACTTTTACTTAACTAGTATGGAGCCAGCACTGGAAGTGACCCTTTGCAGGTATTGTGTGCTTTTTATTTTTTGGAATTGTTATTTATTGACTGTTCATTCTCAAAGATTTAAAACAGAGGAACTTAGAAAAAGCTCTGAGAGAGCTAAGTGTCAAGGGTGAGTGTAACACGTGTGTGGGAAATAGGACAGGACTGAAAACCAAAGACAGGAGTATGTGATGCCATGAAGTAATGTAGTAGAGTTCTTTATTCTTCCAGCTTTCTTCTGAGATCTTCCTTGTTTCTCTTGTCTTCTTTTTGTTACTGTGCTTGTATCTACTTCTCTTTCCTCAGCTGCCTCAAAAGCTAGTGACAAGTTATGATGTTTTAGTTCTTTTGGAAGAAATGAAAGATTTGTGTGAGAGTGCTACTGAGGCATGTTTCTGTTTGCTTTTGGGTTTATTTTTTTTTTCTTTTGTTTGTTTGCTTTGTTTGTGTTTAAGAAGGAGAGGTTATTTAGACTGCCCCTCTCTGGCTGTGGGCTGAGCACTAGCTGCTGGGTTTTGATGCGGTGGAGTTTCCTGGAAGATGCTCAGGGTGGGCATGTGATACAGCCTGATGACCAAAGCTTGTGTTTTGGAGGTTGCCAAGCAGCCCAGCAGTTCCCTAAGGTCACACCCGGAGTGGAATTGTTTTGTTGCACACACCACTTCTGTTCAGCAGTTGTTTTTTTGCTCAGATGGAGCACTTCTGGGTAGCACAGCCACTTTGTGCTGTTTGCAATGTGTTTGCTTTCATCAGGACTATAACTCAGGGCCACTGTGCTCTGGGAATGATACTGTCTCTGAGTAGTTTTCTTGTGGTCTTTCTTGTGATGACTTGTGTGTTCTGGCATGCCCCTTCTTGAGCAGAGCCCTGACCCTGGCATGGTTTGTGGCAGGGCTGGATTTATCAGTGATTGTTTTTTCCACTTATAGCAGTGGGCTGAAAGTGGGAAACTGGCTGGCAAAATGTCCTGTGGGATTTGGGGATTCGGGTACTAAGGCAGTTCTGCCGGCAGATGGCAGTTTGTACTGCCAGCAGGTTCTGTGGGGACCTGGGAATCTTTTAAACATGGAAGGCGAGCTCTGCTCGCTAGCAAATCCGTAAAACCATGAAGATCAGGGGTGGTTTGAACCAGAATGCAGACAGGCAGAAACTATGTATTTTATGTTCTTTGTGAGGACTGTACTGATAAGCTGTTTGCATTGTGTTTTAAAGGCTCCTGCAGATAGCAGGCTCTGATATTTGTATAGTTCATTTTCTCTTCATGTTTTCTGTATATGTTGGGATGTTCTTTGTTGGCCGCCACACTCCTCATGCCCTTGTCTCTTCTCATTGTTCTAGGTTCATTTCTCTGAATTTATCATTAGTTCTAATGTGAAGTTTGTGCTGAAGTTGAGTAAGTGTTCCTTCTTTATTAGCCAAGCTAGGTTGGTTTTTTTCCTACAGTAAGATACATCTATAGCCATAAACAGATGAAATCCAAAAGCCTGGTAGGGAACAGAATTTGACAGATGAGAGGCTTTTAGGTGACCATGTTAATAGGAATGAGATTTTCAAAGCTGTCTACCTGTGGTTCATGTTGAACTTACCTGGAGTTTAAGTTAGTTTGACTGAGTCTGAATTGCTTGTTTATGAGGTGCTGGCATAGTTCCACCCATCCAAGTAACACTGACAGCTAAATATATATGTAACTCTTTATGGGAAGTAACCTAATGTATTGCCTGGCTGTGTGAGTGCAGAATGCAAAGGACAGTGGGTGACCACCTCACACAGTGCCTTGTGATCTCTGTGTTATGTGCACAGGGAGGTAGGCATTCCTTGAGGAGTTGTGCTGTCTCCATACAGTCAGCTCCCATTGTTTTAGACTTCTCACTCCATTTTCTCCATGATCAATTCCTTGCTCACTTGTCAGCAGAGGAAAGATGTAAGTGTGCATCTGAAAACAACCAAGATAACCAGATAACTCTTATCCTCATATGCACATGGTTGTCCTGCAAATTATTTCTTTGTCTGCATGTGAGGAGAAAAAAAAAAAGTGGGGAAAGGAAGAAGCCATCCTTCCACCCTCACTTCAGTCTCCACAGTGGAGAGTTAGTTTATTATATTTTGAGCATTATTTCTGGGCAGAGATGTGCCTAGAAGAAAGGGAACCGATGCAATAGTCAAAGGTACCTAGACAGCAAGCATAATAGAAATTTCTTTAAGGAAATATAAGCAAGCTGAAATAACTAGTGAAACTTGAGTGGCTGTCTTAAGTTGAGAGGCATGGGGTGGAGGGGTTCAATATGTCCAGAAAGGGAGAAACACACCAGCCAGTCAAATGCCAACGTTTGAAAAGATACAAACCAAGCTAGTAGGTTATCCATTAATAACTACCCAAGGGTTACTGATATGGGAATAAATATGCAGAAGAGTGCTCATCTGGAATGTTCTGCCTGTTTTGCATCTTCTTTATGGAAAGAGAAGATTAGAAACTGTAACAAGAAATTAACCAGGACAAAAGTCTTTGAAAACATTTCTATTTAATCTCATTTAGAAAAGAGAGAGCACAAGGAGAAATGTTGTCAAAAATTACTGCATAGCAGACCTTCATTTCCTGAGGAACAGAGCATGGAGAAATACATATTTGTAGCAAAACAAGCGAGATGGGGTGTTCATGCATTTAAGCTAAGAAGAAACTAAAGCAGTAGATCATGTTACTTTCAAAAACAGTATGAAAAAGAGTGAAATTTATTAATTTCTAAAAATATTTAATTATTTCTATGAAGTGCTGAAAGCTATAGAGTTGCAAGAGGATAAGCAAAACCTGGAATGATCTATGCTTTATTAAGTGCATAATTTATTAACTATTTAAGTTGGTTTTGATCTGCTTATAGACATTTGTTTGCCAAATGTGTTTTCCAGAAAACTGAAAGTTGAAAATTGCTTAGATTACAAACCCCAGAATCCATAACAGCAACTCAAAAGGATGTGGTTCACCTACATTTTGTTGTATCATTCTTAAATTAATTATCCGCTAATTGTTTTTGGTGTAAGGTGTTACATTTTTCTGAAGGTACCACCTAGGAGAAGAGGAAGTGCTTTTATATCTGTTGGATATCAGTTAACTCAGTCATAAATCACAAGCACAGATGATGCCTTGGGTGTTCTTAGTAGAGAAGTTACTTAATTGTTTGTCTTTGCAATTCCAATCATAAATAATAAAAATAATCTGTGGGAACACAATCAGGGTCTTATAAAAAATATACATGATGTTTGAGAATGGGGGATAGTGTTAATCTGCATATCTTCTCGTAACAAATGTGTGCATCTCAGGAAAGGAAGGGGAGGAAGAGTGAAGGGGGATTGATTGTGTAACTGTAGCACCAAGAACGTTGCTGGGATTTAAGTGGTGAACTAGTGTTTAGTCATGAACAAGTGTAATTATGGTGTCCTGTTTTTCTAAATAGGCAATTACATCAGAGCCTGTTCACATTTCCTGCTGGTATACAGATTTTAAAATTGCAGTAGAAGTTAATGACAACAGCATCATAATAGCATCATAAAAAGTTTCCTTTCCAATTACTCATTAATATCTTTTCCAGTTATTGGGCCTTTTGAATTGCTTAGAATTGCTCAGGATTTATTATATGGCAGAGTAGAAAAATTTTCTTGGTTAGCTTGTCTTCCAAAATAATTCTTATTTCTTTACTGCCTCACCTTCACATTCTAGTGAATTTCTTTTCCACAATAAAACTGTATGATTTTTTTTTCCTGTGTGTGTGTATGAGGGTTTGGGTTTTTTTCTCCTCACATTTTATTGGTCGCTTTCTTTGCATTCATTTTTTCACTAGTTTTTGGGATAAAACAAGCCAATTTATTTATCTGTACAACTTTTTCAACTCATCTATACAGTCTGTTTCTTTCATAATCCTAATAAAAAAGAGAAAGACACTGAAGGTTTGAATTTTTCAAAAATTTTTTTTTGTTCTCAAGACCATCATCTTGGGCTGTGTAGATTCTTGCATTTTTCTGAAGAAGAAAACTAACTTTTTGGCCAGAAAAACTCCCCCAGAACCACCCCAGTGAAAAATACCAACTCCATATTCTTGAAATTGAGAGCAATTAGGTAATCCAAAAATAGATGTATAAAAGAAAATTATTTTATATGTGCATGTACACAGAAAGGTTTTTGAATGTCTAGTTTTTCTGAATGTCTGCAGTTTTTTTTTTGAGTATCAGCTGTCTTTTCTGCACTCGGATGGTTGCAGGCACTGAGATGATGTTGTCAGCCATTAAAAAGATGTCCAGGGAAAAAGAAAGTTTGTAGTTAGACTGGCTCTTGTCTTTAAAGCATGGGGAGCAGATCTTGTTTCTCTGTGTAAGCCGGTAGTCCCTCTGAGAAGGTTGCAAGGACCTCTTAAAATGATGTGTGCAGGCTGATTCTTGCATTGCTCTATAAAACAGATGCACTTGTGGGCATCTAACTGCAGGGACACTTGGAAGACACTCACATGTGTACAACAGTTAGCAGGACAGTATGGATGAAGGCAGAGGAGAATAGCTCCTGATAGGTAATAGCAGACTCCTCGAACCATAAAGTACAACACAACTTTCCCAAGTGGATTATAGTTCTAGTCATCAGGGTTTTGTAAAGTATGTAGGTAGGAGATTGACAGTATGAGTTCATCTTGGTATTCTCTGCTCTGTTGTCTGATAGAATAGTAATGTTCTTGCAATTTTTAGTGCTTGGGATGCTTTTGACAATGTAGTTTCTGGCTTAGAAAGGTAAAAACCAGGTAATTAATGATATATAGAGAAGTATGTCTTACTTCCCCATTCTCTCCTTTCTTTCCTTCTTTGACAGAGGTGAGTTCCACTAGGTTACAGTGGAATTGCAGGACTACTGAATCCAGCAAGAATAAGTTTCTCTTACAAAAATTGGTGCTTTTGTCAGGAAGCAGCAAGAGCAGGGCTGCCTTGTAGGCAGCTGACAGGATGGGAAGGGCACAATCCTTGTTGGCACAGCCCAGTCCCTTTGTTCCCAAACAGAGCAAAGGTGCTGGCAGCAGTGGTTCAAACTGACTCTCCAGCGGTTGATCATCAAACAAATCCAGCAATTGAGGAAGCCTGGACAATGAGTCAGTGTCAGCAGGGAGTAGAGCTGAGCACAGGCCTGCTTACAGCACTGCACAGGGCAGGACCAAGGGACTGGGATGTACATGGGGCTCCTGGCAGAATGTGCTGGCTGGGAGCCGTGATGAGCCTGGGGTCATGGCAGTGTAAAGGTACATGGAGCACTCAGGACCTCAACAGTCTTTGCTGTTTACTCTGGAGTGAGTCTCAGCAAGAGTTGCAAGAGCTATGACACTGGTTAAAGAGGGAGCTCTGGTGCATTGCTATTCCAAAAAGGCTTAGATAGCTCTTCCTAACTTTGTGTGTCGGGGCAGGGGTTGGGCTGGACCGTGGTGTTTTCTCTTTGTACTGGTGCAGAAATGGAAAATGTGCAGATTGATGCACTAAGTATTTACTGAAAACATGCCATGGGTTCCTCAGTTTCTTAATAAATATTTAGCGTGACACTGTGTTTAATTGTATTTGGTAATTAAACATATATTTAGAATTGTGATGACTGTTTTGGGTATTGATACGCTCTCAAAATTCTTCATTATAATATAGGTTAGAAGGTACCTCAGGGGGTAATCTGTTTTGACTTCTACTAAAAGCAGGTCTTTCAGAGTAAGTGGTCATGGCATTGTTTACTTGACTTCTAGACTCCCTGTGCTCCTGTTTGACCATCCTCATGGTAAAAAAGTTTCTACCTTGAACTGGGGTTTTTTTGTGTTAAAACTTCTCAGCTACCTCTTGGCCTAAATTCAAAGCTCTAATTTTATTTGTAACATTTTTGCAGTTGTTGTTGGCTGTCAGTATCCATTTTTAGAACTGTGTGCAAACCTGATAGATTTGTGAGCATGAGGGGCTGCAGCACAGAATGCAAGTCAAGATAGTGCCAAAAGGTGCCCTGGAAGTTCCTGTAATCATCTTTACCAGTGTATCTTAGGTGTGAACTGTGACACTGTTTGCTGTTGCAATCCTGGATTTCTGTTTCTTGAGAAAAATCTGCCAGCAGCAAAGGCAAAAAAATACAGCGATACTAAATAGTAGTCCAAGACCAAGTTAAGGGGATATGTAAGTCTTGTAAGCTAAAAATGATCTGTGAAGTAGAACATCGAAAATGTACATTCCTCTGTGCATCAATTCTTCATACTCCGGTTGTAACTGGCTCTCTATTCCCCAGCCTAACCCATTTATTCTTCAATAAATCTCCCAGCTTCTAGAGGTGAGGCTTTTTGTCACTAAGAGAGCATGCCCTTGTATTACTAGTAAATATGATATTTTGGGATAATTTGTGCCAGACATATCTTCTAAACTTGTTTGTATTGTATCTTCTAAACTTATTTATATTGAGCTGTTCTTTACATCTTGTTACCAAAACAAACTGAAGTCTTTGAAAGTTTGTATGTATAGTACTCAAGGTAACTAATGGAGATTGTTCCCTTCCCTTTAACAGATGTGTGCAATAGTACCAATCTTCCTGAAGTTGAAATCATCAGTCTCCTGGAAGAGCAGCTCCCTCATTATAAGCTAAGAGCAGATACAATCTACGGTTATGACCACGACGACTGGCTTCACACACCTCTCATTTCCCCTGATGCGAATATTGACTTAACAACTGAGCAAATAGAAGAGACCTTGAAATACTTCCGTAAGTCAAAAATTCAGAAATTGTACTGAGAAACAAATAAAATAGTGCTATTTTTGTTACCTCCTTTGAAGTATCTGTGCAATTCTTTGAAAGCTGTGGAGACCACGAGAACAGTTTGTGATTTACTGCTTTGGTCTCCAAGATTGTGGGGGATAGAAAACAAAGGGAATATTTAATCAAGAACACCCATTGCATTTGTAGTGTGTGCACCTTTCCACATTATCAAAAGCAGAGAAATTGAAATACTTCTTTTTGCTTGTGGTCTCTCTCAAAGACACTGAAATTTCTGTATCTATACAGCTTAGAAAGCTTAAACCTCTTTCCATATCCACTTTTTTTGAATGTGTTCTCTGGCACATTCCACTGTTGTCTGGTGGCACTAGATGCCAGCATCACAGAATGACATTAAATCATTTTGCTGCAGCTTAAGCTTCTAGAAAAGCCTTGTGAAGAACCAAACTCTGACCATTTGGTTGAGATGGTTTGTCCCTTCATTCTTTCTTCTGTTCATATTCATACTATCAGACAGAAAAATATTTGTGCCTAGAGGGAACATGAGTAGAGTTGTGACCTTTGTGGTTATTCATTCCTTTGTTTGAGCCTGTAGATACTTTATCATGGTGAATGGATTCATGTCTCTCTGGTTTCTTCCACTGTGGATATTGACTCAGGTGTGCAATTAGAGAAGACTTCTGTGATTCATCTCAGTGACTGCTATGCTAAAGCAATAGCAGTGGATTTCCATGAGTTGTCATAGTAGGTGGATTTAGTAGACTTAAACATTGTGGAGCTTCAGAAGAGATGAGCTACAGGGCTCAGCACAAACCTGTGCAAGGATGGCTTCAATGCATTTTGAAGCACCTGAACAATCACTTTGTAAGGAGCACAGCTGCTAAAGAAAAGCATGAATACTATGAAGAACTGGGTTCCTGATGTTCATGCTTCAGTAAAGGGCATGAAGTATTTTAGTAAATATCTTACATATGCTCTCCACCTACCCCCAATCACACAAAAACAGTGGGAAGGGTGGGGAGACAAGCTGAAGCTGATCTGTGGAATCAAGTGTACTACCCCTGGTTTTGTAGTAACCCATTAGTGCTGTTACAATGATGGCAGAAGCTGGCCTTAATAAATATTTTGAAATGTAAGATTTCCGAGGTCTTTAGTAACCTGATTAGGCCTGTCTCACAAGGAAAATTGTCTGTGTGGGTGGACTGTTGCAATAACCATGGGAAAAATGTTTTGCTAGTGGGACAAGGAACTCAGAAATCCCCATGGCAGCATCTTTTTTCTACCAACTGAGATGATGGTAGGTGTGTGACTGCTGGGGATGGATACAAAATACAACCTGTGCGGAGGATGAGTTGATAGCAGCCCTTTGGAAGTGGGCTTGGGGATGTTGATTGACAGCTCAACCTGATCCAGAAATGTGCACTTGTAGACAAGAAAGCCAAATGTATCCTGGGCTGCATGGAAAGAAATGTAGTCAGGGGGTCCAAGGAGGTCAAAGTCAAGGAGGTTCTTCCCACCTACTCTGTTCTTGTGAGACTCCCACCTGGGAGTCTGGTCCAGCTCTGGGACCTCCAATGTACGAAGGACATGGACCTGTTGGAGCGAGTTCAGAGGGACACAAAGGTGATCAGAGGGCTGGAGCACCTCTACTGTGAAGACAGGCCAACAGAGTTGGAGTTGTTCAGCCTGGAGAAGAGAAGGCCTTGAAGAGACTTCAGAGCACTTTCAGCACCTAAAGGGGGATACAGGAAAGCAAGAGTGGGCCTTGTAAGCAGGCCCTGTAGTGGTAGGACAAGGGATAATGACTTGAAACTGATAGAGGGTCAGTGTAGATTGGTTATATGAAAGAAGTTCTTTACTGTGAGGGTGCTGAGGTGCTGGAATAGTTTGCCCAAAGAAGTTGTGGATATCCCATCCCTAGAAGTGATCAAGGTGAGGCTGAATGAGGCATTGAGCACCCCAGTCTAGCTGAAGGTTCCCTGCCTATGGCAGGGTGTTTGGAAGTAGGTGACTTCTAAGGGTCCCTTCCAACCCAAACCTTTCTATTATCCTCTCAAAATGAAGCTGCAAACACCAGGATAGCATAGCTGCCTGAAACTGTGAATACTTAACAATTTTATCTCGCTTTTAGCTTAGAAGCATAATGATTGCGACTTTACCGTGTTGCTGTGGTTGTAGATTTCTTCCAATCGAGTGGCTTGAATGAAAAAAAAACTGAGTGTAATTCCTGCCACAGTGTATATTTTCTGCTTTTATTAGGAAATAAGTGCTTTAAAAAGTGGAAGCAAGCAAAGAGATCATTGATAAACATTTATTTCTAACTGCTTATGGGCAGACACTTGTGTATAGATAGTAGTTCAAGGAGTTTAAGCAAATTTGGGTCTAGCCTTAGACTGATGCCCTTGAAACTAAGATCTGACTTTACCCTTGTTCAGTTACTGTGAACAAGTCACAGGCTCCATCTATGCATGAGAGTGCAAGAGCATAATAAGTTTGCATGTTTCAAAATTATTGCATTGATTGCAAACATTGGTTTATGGCACAATGAACTATGAAAGTAAAAATATTATTCTGAGTAAGTTGGCAGAAAGATTCTGTGAATTATGCCACCACCACTGTGAATTATGCCACCACCACTTTAGTGGGTGTTCCAGGGTGTGACTGCTTGCACAATTTTCAGTGCTGCAATTAAGCTACTCCTCTTTCACTTGTTTAGTTTGTTTCAAAAGCCTCGATGAGGATGTGAACAAATACTGTGGCTTGTCTCTTTGAAAGTTTGATTTTTCAGTGACTTATGAAAATTTCCTTGCAGTTGTTTGGGTGTTGAGATTGATGGTGGTTTATAACCTGTTGGTGGAAATGTGATGAGTTTCCCACTGTGTTGATCCATATAGCAGAAGAATCAGCAATGACCCTTAGGCATATTGCTGTGGCTTGTTAGCAGATTTTTCTGCCTTCCTGTGGCTTTTTTGAGATCCTCAGTCCAATTCACAAAGGCTCAGAATCTTCTGGGCCATGTAGCACAAGAGGATGGACATAAGGCTACTTAGCTCTCCTTTTTAATTAATTTTTGAAGATATTGGTAGAAAAATGAACAGTCAAATATTGAAGCATTTTAATTTATTCACTGCATTTTGTGGGGATATAAGCTATAACACAGGATAGGTGATGTAGAGAATTAGTTCTTAAAATTCAGTTTGCCATTGGGTAAGAAGGCAGCTGGGAGGAACTGAATAGTATTAGGCCTACAACTGTTCTTTTACATTCTGGAACTCCAAAGCACATTTTTGTTACTATTTCCTTCAGATGGAAGGCTGAGCCAGTTTTTGCCAAATTAATAAAATGAATCTGATCTTATCCTAAAGCATAATCAAATAAATTCAGTGTCATCTGACCAGTCTCATTAAACTATTGAGGCAGTGTCTTTTAAGTAAGCCTGAAAGAAAGTATGATACAGCAAAATGACATTCCATCTCTCTGCCCCTAGATTAGAGGCAGTCAAGCTCACTTTTAGCTGGGGGCTGTGGGGACGTCCATGAGAGAGGCAGGCCTAGAGCACTGCTCTCTCTGAGCACAGCTACCAGAGGCAGTGAGCAGGCACAGAAGTCTGGGTTTTTCCTTGGCAGCTTAGGGAGACAGGGCCCATCTGGGAACTCTGTGAGAAACTGAGGGTGCCCACTGCTGAATGTAAGGTAAAGGTAAGTTGAGCCACAGGAATGTGAGTCTCAGGAAGTCCTAGTGGCTTCTGAGAAGCTGTCAGCTGCTCTTCACCCAAGGGTGTCCTTAGCCTTCCATGGAGCTGCTGCTGCTCATTAGGGATGGTCAGACACAGCCAACAGATGTAGTAGTTTCTCTGGAATGGTGCAAAGAAGGGATCCTCATCTGAGTTCAGAATAACCTAAGTCTTCAGATGTGGTAGCATTGTGCCACAGGGTGCATTCTCCTGGACAGGAGTACCAGTCCCTCAGAGCAGAGACTTCAGCCCAGACAGAGCTTCATATTGGGAAGGCAGCCCTGCAAGAGTCAGGTTGCTGGAAGTGCCCAGAGCTGCTCCCTATCCTGAGGCAGAGAGAGATGGCCTTCTTTTATGCAGGAGGTGTGCTGCTATGGAAAAGCTGTCACCAGCTGGAAAAGCTGAGAGGAAGTCAGCAGGCTGTGCAGCGTCAGGGAGGGTGAGACATAGGCAGGATCTAGGAATGGCTGAGACATCAAAGGATTGTGCCCCCATTCAGAGGGACCTTGACAGGCTGGAGCCATGAGTCAAGAGCAGCCTTGTGCTATTCAGCAGAGGGAAGTGCAAAGTCCTGCAGCTGGGAGGAACAGCCCTGTGTGCCGGTAGATGCTGGGGTCCAGCTGTTGGAGTGCAGCCTCGCAGAAAAGGACTTGGGGCATCCTGGTGGATACCAAGGTGGACCTGAGCCAGAAATATGCATCTGCTGAAAAGCAGACTACTGGCATCCTGAACTGTATTAGGAAGAGTGGTGCCAGCAGTTTGAGGGAGTTGTCCTTGATGTTGGTGAGGCCATGCCTGGAGTACTTGGTCCCGTTCTGGGCTCCCTTATTCTATATTCCTTCAGTGTAATGCATTCCCTTCCTCTCCCAGGAAGCTGCAATTATGTCTCTCAGTGGGTTTTTTGCTTTGTTAGAAAAATAGGTCATAACCATGCAGCTATAATATTTTTGTCTAGCCAATCAAGCATGGTATTAAGCTCAACTTCATTTTACAAATGTTTTTGCTGTCTCCATGAAAAATATAACAAATAAAAAGGAGGAGATTGTAATGTACATTATTTCCAGCTGGCGAACAGTTTGCATAATTTGTTTCTTTAAAGCTTTATTCTTGATTTTCTTAATTCTTGATAGGGGTCTAGTCTCTTAAATGTCTGGCTCTTGCTATTATGGTCTTTACAGTGTTTGTGTGCTCAGTGATACCTTAATTAAACTACACAGCTGGTTTTGCAGGAAGGTTGCTGAAGACATCAATTTTGATTTTATACAAATGCAAAATAGTGCTCTCCAGTAATTATCTGGGGGAAAGGAGAAATAATCCTTTCATGTGGAAAATAGCTTTTTGTCATTAAGTACTTTAATTTCATCCAACTGCCCCATCTCATGTTAAATAATTTTGTTTCAGTGGGAGAACAGTTTGACCCTCTTCTGCCTTAGAAGAGTCTATTCCTTGTATCAGGTGAGGTCATTGTGCCCTTAGGGTATGAAGCCCTGAGCTCCCCTGCCCCATCTGTAGGAAACACTTGTACTATTTTGAAGCCCTGGATAGTCATCCCAGTTTGATGAAGAAGAGTCAATCAAATCTGAAGCACCCATTTTTCTAAATACCAATTCTGAAAGCTGCTGGTAATAATGCCCTCAGTGCTCTAGATTTTACTCTGGGTTCTACCCTTTCCAGGTAAAGCAAGACTCCTTGCTAAATAAAATACTATACTGGAAGAGATCACTGTCCTGAGTTGCAGAGTTTGCCCTTACTAAATGTGTAGTTACAGGATGACTCCTATTCAGTATTCTTTTAGAAGGTGAAAACACCTGTAACTCTTCACTTCAGTAAATGATCCCAGTTTAGAAGTAAGTGTGACAGCCCATCCTTGAAAATCTGTTGGGGTTTTAAATATGCCTGCTTTGTCAGTTTGCAAAGTATATGTTGTGCCGATGCTTGACTGTGATTAATATGCATTGCATAGTGGTGGCCTGTACAGCTACTGCTCTGATAAAAAAGGACTCCAGACGATGTTAATGGGATGGGCAACTTTGTCCTGAGTGGTGGTGACTGTACTGGTGACTGTAGAAAATGATGATGCAATATGGTGTTTAATTATCTGAACCATCCTGAGGCTGTAGCCGAGAGAAGAAATGTGACCCAGAGGTAATCAAATTGGAGGTAATCCATTGCAGCTGTCATTGAAATACTCCATCCAACTCCAGTGCTGAGTTTCCAAAAGCATCCTTACAGAATTGTAAAAGGTTTGGAGAAAAAGGCTGAGAATGACTAAGCATGAAAACACGGGATTTATAGTGACATGCTATGTAATGACATCCTTTTAAGACTTCATTTGTCAGCAGAGATGACTTGCTACTGCTTTGCACCCTGGCAGCACAGTGCACTACCATCTTGAGTGTGCTGCTGGGGTGGATGAAAGTACCTTTGTCAAAAATTCCCTTCAAAGAAAGGGAAGGGATTGTGTGGTTTTTATAACCTGGGTAATTTAGGTACATCAGTTTAATATTGACCTACAAAATGGATTTATTTCAGCAAAAAGGAAGGAGAGGGCTCTTGAGCTTTTCAAGCCATCTTTTCTGACTGATTAAACCCCTTTGTAACCATAAACTTAAGGAATGCTTAGTCTAGCTGTTCACAGTTGGCTACCAGAATTCTTTATTCTTTATCTGTATGTTTTGCCCTGTGGAGAACAGATAAAAGGGGAGGGATTTGTTTACTTAGAAGTAAACATTAAAAAATAGAACACAATTTAGCAGCTAAAAGGGAATGCTGAACAAATGTGAATAACTGTATTTAGGTTTGGAATATGAAAATGCAGCTTCCTTAGAGTCACAGACCTATTACCCTAAATCTTTTTTTAGCCCCATTGTACATGAACTTTTAGGTAAGTAACACAATGTAACCAAATATAGCATTGCAATACGGAGATAGGAATACACAGAGGTTCAAAGTTTGTGGCATCAGTCCACCTGAAAAATGTACTGTTCTGATAAGCTTACTGTAAAATGATTCTGATACACCCCTGTAGGGAGGAAAACTAGGGCTGCAAAGGTTGAAAGTAGGTCCTGCAAACGTGCAGCTGCTTTCTCCACTTGGTCACAAGTTCCCGTTCAACTTGACAACCCTTCCAGCTTTTCTAGAGTACAATTCCTCATGTAATTGAAGGGATGCTTGGGAGTGGATACCTGGATATATAGTATTCTGTCTGCCCAGGATTTCTGTCTTCGTGCTGGGAAGATAATAATACACTTATTCCATATTTCCAAGTCTCTTGAGAAGTTCTAAAATCATTTGTCCACACAAGTGATTTTCTTCACAGAAAAGTAATACCCTTCTGAATTATAGTGGTATGCTTCCAATCAGATCTGTGAAAAAATATCAATAAAACAAACAAACAAAAAAAGCTCTAAGCCCCTACTTAGAACTATTTTTATCCTGCCTCGTTGAAAGGTAGTGTGTGTGCCATGGGAAAGACAGTGAGAAGAAAATTCTAGCATGTTGAATATTTCCTTTGTTTAAAATGTCAGCAAATGAAAAAAGCTTGTCCCTGCAGCAATTTAAGGTGGTAGCCAGTGTTAATTCTTTGTGTTTTAAATGCTTATTTTATAACATTACCAGACTGAAATTACCTTTTGGACAAAAATAATACAAGTGGAACAAATAGATTATATGCAGAGCAATTGAGTTGATGTTGCCATAGGAACCTTTATTTTTTCTCTGGCAGTATTTTAACAGTGTAGCCTTAATTGCATTAAATAGCATGTATAGTTTTTTCCTTGTGAGTGTTCATAACTGAAACTCTGCAAGACTCAAAGCTACTGCAGTGATAATTTCTTACACCAATAGAGCTGAAATACTGATGTGGTCAAGAAACCAAAGCATTTTCCTCTGCATAGCCTGACTATGCCTTACCTATTTCTGTTACAGTAAAGCAAAGTGGTACCAGTCGGGTTGTAGAACAAGTGATAACCTAGAAGAGACATGACTGAGGGTGAACTTAATAGATACCTGCAAAATCATGAGTGATTGAAAAGGAGAGATGGACTGAGTGTTCAGATTTCCAGAGCTGGAAGCATCAAATTAGGTTAGTAAGTGTGAGTTGCAAAGCAAAAGGTAAGGGATTTGTGTATCGTGAGTGGTAGATGTGTGGAACTCCTTGCAAGAGAATGTTGGAGATGCTAAGAATGTATGTGGGCTCAAGAACAGAGAGGGTAAGTCATTCAAGAATTGCTAAAAGTAGCAGCAGCTGTATCTGTCTCAGGCTGTCTCTGAAGATGAAGAAGTTAGAGGTTGGGAGGGCAGTCATGGGAAATGTTGGACAGTTTCCTATTGTCTGCTCATGGCTATTCTTTGGCTAGACAGACACCAAAGACTTCCCTGGTCAGACCCAATATGGCCTCCTACTTTAATCTACTGGGGTAGATTGTCACAATCCATCCCAGTGCTTCTACTGATGTTTGCAAAGAAATGGCATTTCCTAAAAGAGGGGGAGAAATGGGTGAAGGCTATGTGCTGGGGGGAAAATGGATGTCAGTCCACTTGGTGTCTGTACCTGCACATATTCAGACATGCTTTTTTAATTGCTGTTTGATGATTTAATGCCTTCTGTTCCTTAGACAGATTCTCTCCTAATAGCTTAAACACAATTTTTTGGGGGGCTGCAAAAGTATTTCATTCCATTTCCAAAACACTGAACACAAACATTAAGTTATTCTGGATGATGACCTTGGCATTTTTAGGAATAGAGTAGTGAAAATTTGGCCTAAGCTCTTGTCTTCAGCTATGAAACTTAGATGCATGGGAAAAAAAAGGGTGGGGGGAAGTGGTTCATGGAGAGGGCAAAAAGTAGAAACAGATTAGCATTTTTTTGCAAGGAGAAATGTACTGTTGCCCTGATTTTGCTGATTCTTTTTTTTTTTTTTTTTTGTTTGGCATTTCTCAACAGCAGGATGCAGAAAGGGTTCTATTATATCAGACCAGAATAGTGTAACAAAGCAGTAACATGGTTTCATTTTCCATGGGGAAGGCAGGCTTTTATCAAACTGTATGGAGGAGAGTAGTAATGGACTAGATTTTCATTATTAATGTACCTCATGTCCCCAGTGAATTGCAACAGTGTGATGCTGTTGTTCTGTGAGCAGGAGTGATGAGTTGTATCATCTTTCTTAGCAACGATTTTTGTTTCCAGTATGGAGGACTCCTTCTAGCCTGTAAAGCCAGAAACAGCAAAATGCATTTGCTTCATCTCTGCATCACTTTTGGAGCCAGCCCGTCTCCATGGCAACACGTTAGTCTGAAAGAGATGTGAAGACTGGGGAGGAAAGGAATGAGTTAGAGCCAGCCGGGCGGTGGTGTGTGTCCCCAACGTCAGCGCATCAGCCTTTTGATAGGAGGATTTTGTTAACGCCCATCCAAGGCTCCTGTGCAGAGCTTCTTTATTAGAGGAGCTGCCAGAGCTTCTGCTTCCTTTCTGCATCCTTTTTATTTTTTTTTTTTCCTTTTTTTCTTCCAAATACACCCTCCACACCCCCCCTTTTATTTTAGTTGCAGCCTCAGTGAAGATGTGCAGCTCATTTTCAGCTTCCTGTGAGCTGCCTTGTGCTCTGGCATTTTGCAAAGGCAGGAAGGCATGGCTGCATTTCACTTGACCTTAGCAGCGAAGTGAAATCTCCTGTATGTCACTGAAGGATACTGACTATGCAGAAATTCATTGAAGCAGATTATTATGAACTGGACTGGTATTATGAAGAATGCACGGATGGTAAATATTTCTTTCTAGTCTCTTGTTGCAGAATTTGGAGCTTGTAAGACCGGAACATCATTATTCAATGGTTTTAAAAAGGAAATACCCAGAAAAAGGCAACACCCAGGTGTAGCAGAGATGCCTGCACCTCAGCATCTCTTGTGAGTGTGCTGCAAGAGACTCTGCTGTATAGCTTTTTCCTCTCTGAAGGGAGTGGCAGAGCAGCATATGCTCTGTGTGAGCTGTCTTTGGGCAGGGAAAAGAATATTCGAAAAGCTAACTATCTATAATAATTGAGGTGAATTTACTGACGGTAAGATTGATTATTGGTTCAAGTTTGAAGTCTGTTTTTTCTGCATTACCAATATTCTATAATATGTATATATTTCATATGTTAGTAGGCAGTACATGTTTTCTCTCTGGTTATTTGTCTGTGAAACACATTAAAAATGTGGATTCTTAAAAGTGAGTGGGTTAACTTTTTGAATTGGAAGAATTACAAATCTGGCAAGCATTATCTTTTGTGCTGTTTGCAATTTTTATGTAATGTTTGCTAGGGTGATTATTTCTGTATCAGGACAGAATGTTTCATCAGGCTTCTGATAGAATGCACACAAGAAAGGGTAAGGAATTGCTGAAACTGTATTCTCTGCAGCAAGAAAAAATCAAGATCCTTTATTGATGGCACTCTGAAGCAAAATGCAGCTCTTGGGAATGCAGAAGTTTTGTATGGATTTTATTCTGATTGGAGAGCTTAGCTTAAACAAGGCAAGTCCAAGATCACAGTGAAGCAAAGCACAGAAAGGAAGGAGTGTGGGCCCAGGGGGTAATGTGCATATGTAATACCCAAAGATATTTCTATGACAGTGCTCTGATAACAATACCAGAGGAGATGTGAAGTGTAAAGATAAGGGTGACAAAATTTGAATGGTTTTTTTTGGTCTTTGACTGTCATATACCTCCATTTGGTTCTCAGTACTAGATTTTGGAACTGAATGCAGTTTCAGAAGCTTGTTACACTTGAACTTCTCTTATGTTTAATTGATTATTCCTGTCCAGGTGTTCAAAGAGAGAGGTGCATATTTATTTGAGACATCTGACCACTTTAAGTTGGATTGAATCCATTATGTAACCTTTATCCTCTAGGTTTAACCCTAGTAAATACTGTAGCATCTGATTAATCTGCATGATGTAACAGCCTGAGTTGGCCTGCTTTTAGAAGCTTAAGAAACAGGTCAGTTTTACAGTCAATAGAAGCTTTCCCCAGGTTAAAGTTCCCACAGGTAGCTTTTTTTTTTTTTCCAGTTGTTCATTTTTATGATCCTTTGTCTGTCTGGTCAAAGTGTCATGTGGAAGGGTGGTGTGCCTGAATGTCTGAGCTAAGAGCTGATCTGTTCACCCATTTTGTTTTATGCTGTGTGCTGCATTGGAGAAACTGTGGGAGTTCCATGGTTATGGAATGAACAACAGGTGTTGGGCAAACATTTAAACACCTTGTGGGATGAGGGCCTCAGGTGCACAGTAGTGGTTGCTCGTGTTCTGGGCTTACAGGTTTTCCTGTCAGTGCTGAGCCCCTGCCCAGAACACCTCTTCCATGAGCTGAGATCTGCAGAGTCAGCTGGAGTATGTGCTGGCTGTGTGCTTGAAGTATTTGGGAAGTTCTTCCCTAAGAGAAAGAAGGATTTAATGTCTGATAGGGAAATATCTCTCCAGCAGGTAAGGCATAATGGGTTTTTTGCATTTTTTTATTACTATTATTTTTTAACTAAAGTATTAGTTTTTATACGATGAAGGGTAGTGCTGTCAGTCCTGTCTCATCCTCACAGATGACCAGCAGTCTCAAAGGATTCATAGAATTTAATGGGATTTAGCTTTCTTTTGCTTCTTTGAGTTCAGGTGTGTGTGAGAGAGGAAGATTTGAGAGATGCAGTGGAAGGCACAGTCTTTGACCTTAGATACTGGAATGTTCATTTGGGTTTAAAATAGTATTGGCATTTACCCTTGACAGAGAAAGGTATTCTGATTGTGGTAGCAGACAAAAGGCATCATTATAGTAGATAATAGAGCTTTTCCAAAAACCTGAAGCAGATGACATATTAAAAGAGATGCCTGTCTCTTGGTTGTTTTTTTATTTTTCTGCCATGTGTTTGTTGATACCAGAATCATTTTCCTGAGATTCTTTTTCCATTCAGTATAGTGAGATAGGCAGTTGCAGTTCAGCTGACCTGTTCTGAATATCTATTTTAAGACAAATTGAAGCACAGTTAGAGTGCCAATTTCTCTACTGTACATGGATTCTCCAGAGCTCAGATGTATGTGTGCATTCATTTATGAATCCCACACAGTTCATCCTTCATGATAAATATAATGTTAGCAAATAGTGGGGTGGTACATTAAAACTAATAGGAATCTTCCCAAGATAGTATCTTGCAGAATTATTTTTCTGATGAAATTGTTCATACATTCTTTGTCAGAGCCTCTGGGACTCAGATTTCCATTTAAAACATGACTTCATTTTGTTTCCTTTATTTAATAATTATTTTAACAGTATATAGTTTCTTGTTCTTCAAAGGAAATGACTGGTCTAAAATTATATCAGGATATTCAGGTTTTAATGCTATTATTTAACTTAATAGGTAAAGAAGGGACTCACAGTTACCTCAGATGTAATGAATTTCTGTACTGACTGACAGTAATGATGTCTTCAACTTGCATTTGGTGGTGGTATTTTTTTAATATCTTGCAAAACAAAAAATACTCAACATTTGCAATTTATAAGTCTTGATAAAGACTTTCTAGGGTTGGAATAATTAATTAATTCTTTACATAAGATCCTTTACAGAGTTTATTTTTGGTAGGAATAAATGGAAATAGACAATAAAATGACACACTCTATTTGAATCACTGGTGTTAACTAACATTGCAATAAATTGAAACTTCTATAAATAACTACTACGCTGTGCTTTTTACATACATTTTGAAGTATAATATGAGTGACACTTGTCACCTTACTTGATGTTAACGAAGTATATTGTGTAGGTGGAATGGGGAAAGAGCTGACACTGTACTTGAGTAGGAAAGTAGCTATTTTCATAACAGACTTGGACAGAACCAGTGGTAAAGAGGAAAAGCTGAAACTTTTCTACTCTTATTATGAAAGATAACAGTATAAAAGTTTAGGTTCATCTAAGTGTTTTTCAGTAGAAAAATATATATTCTTAAAATCTCACATGCAACTTGGGTGAAAAAAATTAATACTAAACCCCCACAAACTACCAAACAAGTAAACAAAAAGTATATATCCATAGAAATTTTTATGAATATGCTTGTTCCCTGCCTCTCTCTTAGTGCAGTATTTTTCTAAAGAATAATGCTTTTTAGAAAAAATCCAGACTGACTTCAGAGCAAATTACTTTTCTTGTGGTTTCTTCCATTACTTGTTCATTTCTACCTCAACAGTTTATAACAATGCATGAGTTCAGTTGCCTATGATTCCAGATGGCTTTGTGAATATGCAATTGGATCTTTCCTCCTCTTTTCATTTGCCCTGAGTGTTTGCAATTTCTTGTGGAGGAAATGGTGTCTTTCACTTTCTTCGCCTGCCAGACCCACAGAGTGCTTGGTTTGTTACACATGCTGAACCTTCTGACCACTTTATGTTTGCCTTAACCGCTCCATCTTGTTCCAGCATCCCATCCTGTATTTTCTTCCCACTCAAATTGAAATGTTTTTACCACCTGTTATGATTGCAGTTATTGTTTAGAGCTGTTCTCCTCTATTCTGTTTTCCACTCCACTGATACAATTATCAGCAAGCTCACTAACTTTCTTCTTAACAATAGTAGTCAAGGTTACTGCTTGTTCTTCTTGATCTCTGACAGGTGATTACTTATTGTTGCCTTGCTTATGTAAGTGTGATGACCCATCATCTCCCTCATACATTGGCCCCTTTTATGTCCATCCCTGTGGACAGAGTAACCCTGCTGTTACTTTGAATCGTAGTGGGTGCTGACACTGGATATGCTGCTGAAATCTGGGAGAATCTTATGAATGCCCTTAGCATGCGGTTTCTGAAACAGCCCTTGCTCTATAGGTATGCAGCTAAAATGCTCATTCAGGTTCATCTTGTCCTACTCCCATGTCTTTTATCTCTATACATGATAAATATAGCTGAACCTTGCTTTTATTCACATAATTGTTGGTACCATTTTCCTGTTTTTCTGCTTTTTGCCATGCCACATATTTCTCTTTACTTCTTCATTGACTCCCTATTCTTTATCAAGTCATATAAGCCACGTAAGGCAATACACATTGCAGGATAGGGATAGTTTTTGTTTTTATTCTGTTCCACTGCTAAGTGTCCAGATAAGTGTTTTCCCATTCATTCAATTTCTTTCCCTTTCTGCAAGAGTTACATGCTGTCCTTTTGGTTGAGTGACAGAAGATACTTTCTGTGGGATTTTGAAAGAGTGGGAAACATGAAACTTGTAAAAATTTGAGCCAACTAACTTTGCTTGACTGTACATATTAACAGAAAGCACACATTCAATAACAAATTTATCTCCCTCCCTGAAAAGCCCACCCCAAAATACCCACATTTCTTCATCAGCGTGTTTAAATCCACGTGCTGCTGTTTCAGCTGCTGTTTTTCGAGTTGTTGGCTTACAGAGAATCTCTTTGTTCTAGATGCAGTATTGTTAGTAACAGTTAATTGTGCAGAAGTTAGATATTTTTATTGATAAGGGAAAATTAAAATGATTTGAATGCACTGGAGTTCCTTGGAAATAATGAGTCAAGATATGTGGGTTTGTTTGTATTGTGTTCAGCCTCACCCTTCTTTAAACTAGCTCCTTGTTTGTGTGTTTCCTGTTTCATGGCAGAGCCGCTGAATATAGTCTGTGCTTCAGTGCAGCCATTGTACTGGGAGTGTGCTTGGAGCACTGCAACCCCCTTACCAACCTTCCTGAGAGGAGGTAAAAGTCTTCAGCTGCTAATTCAGAGTGAGGATTGCAGCAAATACACCAAATTTGCTTCCCAGTGGCAACCCATAAAAAAGCATTTTCATTCTAGTACACTCTTAAAGTCCCTTAGTATGTGTGTACAGGAAATATTAAAGATCTCTTTTGAATATTTCCAGATTAGATTGTATATTTTCAAAATGGAATACAATGTAGGTTTTTTAAAAAAAGTTTTTATCCATAGCTGCTTATTGTTTGGTGTTTGTTGGAAACCTGGCTCATAGTCTTTAGCAAGTAAATGTTCCTGCCAATGCTATGGGGTTGTAATGCAGTCTACATGAAAAATGAGTTGATATTGTGAGGGTGGGGCATACATTCCTTTGCCACCCATTATCACTCCAGCATTTATCATATGCTGGTAGCAAAATAGGGATTGCAACACTTTCTCTCAGCTTTTGAACGTCAGAGACCTCCTATGTGGCAGGAGTTGATATTAGTCGCAGTTCAGAAGCCAGCTTGTGGGGATGTTCAATTACTCTACTTATATTGTCTTGTGTTGTGGACAGCAACATGCCTCCTTTCAGTGTGTCCTTCATAAACTAGATGGTTAGCTGTAGTTTACAGCTTGTCAGGATTATTAAAACCACAGCATGTTTGGCAGAGGTGGACTTTTCTGTCCCTAGGCTTTAAAAGGTGCTTCCTGCATTCTTTTAATATGACTTACTGTTTTGGTTACTTTCTCAATTTCCATTTTCTAACTATCACTGAAATGTGATACATGGTCACTGAATGACGAGTAGGTATTTAAGACCCTTTCTGTGTGATTGTAATTAAAGAGTTGATTCACTGTTACAGGGAAGAACTGAAGACACAAAAGCTCAAAGCTTCAGAAACTAGAAGTAATTCTCATTATTATTAAAATTACATATTTTAATGTAATGATGTGGGGAGAAAGAGACAATCCTATTTTTCTCCTGAGTTCTTGAGGTTATTTCTGCTGCTGATTATTGCAGTAAATTTTGGCAGTCACAAATCAAGTTGCTTTGAATGGCAAAATCTTTCTTTATTCAGAAATCAGTGTTTCTTCCCTCAGCAACCACTTACATGTATTTCATATCCTTTGGCTGTTATTTATATAAACATTGCTGCATTGTTTGCGCATAAATATCAAGAGTTTAAAATGCCGAATAGAATCATTCATCATTATGGTGTAAAAGGTGTTGCTTCTCATCTCATACTACCCCGTTCTTCCTCACCACTAGAGAAATGGTAATAGCAGAATTGCTGCTGCATGACCCAAACTGTTACATTCTGCTGGCTTGCATTGTAATGTTTGTATATCTGTTCCTAGCAGTTGTCTCCTCAGAGGATGATGAGGTGCCTTTGCCTTGCAGTGCCCCCACTTTGCCTGCAAATGCTTTGCCCCGTGACATGGATAGGAATGCTTTAGCAGAAAAGGACGCCTGCTTGCTGCTGCAAGTAAGGGAGGCAACTTAGCAAACATTAAATATCTATGGCTACTAAACGTTAAATAAGAAAGTTAACCTGCCCTATGTGTGTAGTCAGGATTAGCAAACACAACATGTTGGAAACCAAGAGGTCTGAGCACAGGAGATTTGTTTCTTATTGAATAAATAAGAGATGCATGCACCTCTGAAAATTCACTTGGGTGCCATATGTGGACTTGTGAGGTATTTCTTTTCCCACAGCAGACTGAAGAGAAAAATGACTGTGGAAATACAGAATTTGACAGCTAGTGGGATATGTCATTTAAGTTCTTTGTACCAATGTAATCTCTCCTTTGTAGAAGCAATAAAAAAACTCCTTTCCTCAGCCTGATTCTTCATTTAATGGTCCTAGCATGTGGTGGATGCTGCAGCCAGACTGTACTGCACAACAGCCCTGGATATCAAGATCTCTCTCCTGGGTGGGATTGGCTGTGTGTGCACAGGTTCAGGCTGTTCACAACTCCAGTGAGGTCTTGCTGCATTGGGCAACATGAGAGGTGATTTATGACTCTGTGCTGGTACACACCCTTCCCCAGGTGTGACAGTCAGAGACTGGGTCAGACTTCCGTGTTGAGACGCTTGCGGGGAGCTACCACTTCACTCGTAGGAGCAGGGGCAGAAGAGAGGGAGCCTTGTTGACGTAGGGAGTGTCAGGGAGGGTCTTTCAGCCCACTGATTTTGTCTGAAATATGTTAGTGGGGCTTTTGAGCAAAAACTGGCTACTGTCAGAGCTGGTCTGAGAAGCAACGTAAACCTTCTAGTAATTATTAGACAGATGGTCTCTTCCCTCCTCCACCCCATCTGTACAACTCAAAGCTGTTGCACTAAGGACAAGTACTCAGTCTCTCCAGAGTTCCCTGGCTGAGCATGTGAGTGAGGAAAGATGGTATCCTGCTTTGTGGAGATCTTTCTCTGCACTCCCCAAAGAGACAGCCTTCGAGGGAATGACTTCCCATCGCCTGTGAGACTAAGGCATCATTTCGTGTCTGTCTGGGATAACTGCAGCAATGTCAGTAAACGAAGAGGAAAGCTATGAATATGACTGTGAAAAGGAAAATGAGAGACAACGCACTTTTAACAGGCAGAGCCTTGATATCTTGGAAGAAGGTACTTTCCACCTTTTATTTTTAACCTTTCTTGGTGGTAGCATGTGGCAGTATACAAGTGATTCGAGTGATATTTGTGGATTAAATAAGCAAAATTTTCTGGTTTATGTGTGTAGCCAGTACATTTGGATGAAATATTTGTCTGATATCTAAATAAGATAAATCTTAATTTATGTATACTTCTTAAAAAAGGCATGATCAACAGATGTAGGCTGTGCAATACCTATTTTATAATGAAAGAGAAATTGGGAAATTTTCTCTCTGGAATTGTAGTGCATTTTTTATATGCACACAATGTGTGTCTTATGAAACTGTATTTTTTTAGGTTGTCATGCCCAGCAGGTGCTTCTAGAACAAAGCAGCAATTTGGTGCTTATCCATGAATTTGAAAGCGCATAGACAGAAATAATCCAAGTGTAGAGTCTTATGACTTAAATTTTCAATAAAAAAACCAACCTAAAATGTTGTGGTACTTTCTGGAAATAATGGGCAACTGGCCCGTTCAGATGGAAATGTGAATGTACATGCAGTTGAAATCCTCTTGTGCACCTGCTGTGTGGAGAGGATACCTATTCTAGGGCTGCGTCCAGCCAATCTGGTAACCTTTCTCAGGGTTTCAAGTAGTAAAAGCTGAATGCCCCATTCCTGTTATTTCATGTGCTGTAAATTTTGCTGTGAAGCAGTAGTTTTGTGGTAGAGAATAGTTACTTCCGAATAAACTATTGTAAAATTGATGTAAGGATGCTTTGAAGGATTGTTAGCTCAGAAAATGTGATGTGCTGTGAATTTACATCCTTGTTCACCTCATGGTTAACAGTGCCTGTGTCCAGAGTTCTTGGTGAATGAACCGTGTTCTTTGAATGCCATTGCATAGGGTTTTCCTGTAAAAACCCCCTCACAATCAAATATCCCACTTGATTTTCCTATTTGTGTCTGTGCAAAAAGGAAAGGTGCTGAAGAAAATACTGTTAAAAAGAAAATTTAAAACTGGGGATTGGGATGGAGAGGAAGCTTATCAAGAGAGACCAGCTGATATTTTTTATAATTTATTTCTGCTTTTTTAGCAATTAAATTATTGCTGAAGCATACATCATGCTGTTCTTATTCTTTCTGCTGACTGTACCTTTCATCCAGATCTAACAGTCTGAAGCTGTTCTTGTTGATTTTGAGAGGGGGAAAAGAAAAAGTTGAGCTCTATCTGGGATAAATTTAGCTCTGTGTTTCTACAGCACCTTCCTCTCAAATGCTCAATGTTTGTTTGAAATGTCTTCTAAAGATGCCTTTTCTTCTCCACCTATGCATTCATGTCACCTACACACTCAGTGTAGCAGAGATACAGATACACAAAACCTATATACGGTATTTCTATGTATCTTTGCACGTGGGAGTGCTTGCAAAGGGTAGTATTTCTCTCAGAGAATGGGTGAGTCAATCCATTCTGTAAGTAAAGCAGATGGAAACACCAGCATGCAGCCTTTTCATCCTGAACAAAAGAAACATTTTAGCTATATCTGGCTGTAAATCTGGCACCAGAAATGGGAAATCAAAGGATATGCTTCACTTCAACCATTTATAGTTGTTGAAAAGAAGAGGATAAAAGTTGTATAATTAAGACTTGTTAACTGTTTGGCCTATTCCATGTGCAGGATGTGTGCTCACTTCTTGACTATTATTTCCATAGTCACTGTGATATAGTGAGGTTTTTCTCTGCCTTGACATTTAGATGCTGTAACTCCCCTCAGTCCTGTTTCTGGAGCCTGTCACAGAACTAATGTTATGCCTGGCAGCATTACAGTCAGCTCTCTTGATTGAGAGTGGAAGGCACCTTCATAAGGGTCTGGGCAGAACAGTTCTAGAGTCACTGCATTGCTTTGGAATTGTAAACTTGCCTGACAGCAATATGTTTAATTCTCATTTGCTAAGCTGGCCTCGGGGCTGACTGCAGTGAAACTTAGCTCAGGGATATCTGTTGATAGTGTCTACTCAGATTTTCTTCATAAAGGAACCTGAGCTGTGAAAGGACAACAAGCTTCCTTTGATTAGTGATTTGTTGGGTCAGCTGTTTCTGAAAGAGATCTGTGTTTTGATTCTTGCTTCTGCAGCTGGGAGAGGAAGACTCTTACCTACATAGGACCTATGGTGGCAGCCATTTCCATCTACTGATGTAGTAGTTTAAAAGTATTTAGTAAATGCAGACAAAGAATCTGTCCCAAGTTGAATTAAAAAGAAAAAAATAAGTCTTGAGATCACTATTAAAATCTTAAATCTGGCACGCCAGGGGTCTAACTTTCAGAAAATGTAAAATACAATAGGATGGAGGACATTCAGAGCTCTGGAATCTGTGAATGCTAGAGCAAAAAAGATGGACAGGAGTCATTCTTGAAAGCTTTGGCACAACCATTCCCTCCCAAAGCATTGGAATAGGAAAAGATCACACCTTTAAGAAAGGAGACAGCAGACAATGTGTGGCTTACAGGCTTGTAGCTTCATTTTAGGATTTTTAAAGATGTACAGATCCTGTTTTAAATCTTTCACCCATGTGTTGGTTACATTGACTGTAGTCTAGACACTTCTTGACAAGAAATGAATGGAAGAGAATGTCAAGATTGTAACTCAGTGGCTAGTAGTAAAAAATCCTGCAAAAAAAGTTTTAACTTTGAAGAGAAGAGCTATCCTGAGCTGTATCTGTAAATGATGTATGCATTAAGACAGTTAAGAGAATTAAGGTGTTCTCTCCAGAGACTTTTCCTTATTTTCTTAGTTTTACTTTGTGTCTGTATTTTCCAAGTTACTACACTTGATCTGTTTATGCTAATAGAAAGTACAAGTGTCTGATGCTCTTTTTGAAATTTCTTTTAACTTGATTTTTCGTTCATCACTAGAAAATTTCATGCAGTTCATGTCCTACTTAGAGGAAGTATTTTGATATTACTCCCTGCCTGAGGTTTCATGCAGACGCTTTAGAAAAGAAGTAAAAGCAGTGGTTTGTTGCTTTTTGGGGTTTTTTTGCGAACCTGAGTTTAAGTAATGACAAAGGTTTGTATGTGAGGCTTTAATATTGGATTTGCTAAGGTATTTGAATACCCTGTGAGAGAAATGGCAGTAAACAAACACTCCTTGAACGATATAGCCTTAAACAGCAAGAAAAAAAAAATTCTTCTTCCTGAAGAATCAGTACCTGCAGGTTAATATTGAAAGATTGTTTTGCAAACTGTGCCACTGAAATTACAGTAAGCCATGCTGTAGCATTTGAAGAAGACAAAAACCAAATCTGTTGGATTGTCTGTTGAATTTCCTGACATAATGTAGCTCTCACACTATGTTCTTCCAGACTCCTGCACAGAGGTTGCCCACAGTGTGACCTGACAGCTGTGAAGCAGTTGGCGCTCTGTGACCACTCCTTATCCCTCTAACCAGGGTCGGGCCACCGCTCACTTCCCCCGACTGCCTCACTGACTGCCCTGCTCCCTGCTTTGGGAGTGCTGGGGGAGGCTGGGGTAACTGCAGGGCCATTTTGTTAGGATTTGGATTTCTAGCAAGTTGTGACTCAGAAGCACATTCTTCAAGCTCTGGTGACAGTAGTATCTTAGTATTTTTAAGCTCTTTAGATGGGCATATTCTCTTAGGGCTGTCTCAAATGTGGCAGGCAACAGCAGACCTGAAGCCTCTGCCCCAGTTTAGCCAGGGCTGCCAAAAACACCTCTGCATCGGAGGAGAAGCTACCATGTTTAACTGTGGAAAATCAGTAACAGCTGACAGCACATTTGAGGTACAATTTTCCTGAGTTTATTTGAAAGGTGATATACCTAATATGGCACAGTTTCAGAATTCCACATGTGCTTGGCTCAGGTTGATGTAGTTCTCACAGTAACCTGTGCCAGAGCATAACTATCAGTGGCTTTGGAACTGAAGCTGCAATTTTTAGTGGGGGCTTTATCCTTGGAGTGTAAGAATAGCCTTTGAGGAATGAATCCATTGAGAGCTGAGGAGTCCGAGTCTGCCAGGGTCTTTGATGACTAGCATTTGCCAAGTGACAGCAGGGAGCATGGCTGCTCAGTCAGGTTTGCCATGTGTGTTCTGTGTGGCTCCATGTGCAACCTTCAGGATGCCATGCCCTTGCCATTGTATCTTTGGTGTTTGGACAGAGCTGTGAGCAGAAGGGAGCATGACAGAAGCTGATTGTGAGGCAGGGCTTGTCATGATTGAGCAAGAATATAGCAGGCCTTGCCATAGTAAAGGGCTTTGGATAGGGAACTGTTATGAAACAAAAGCTCTGTCCCCTCCCACCACCTTTCCAATAAGAAGTGTGGGTGTTTAAATGGCAAGAGATCTGTGTTCCATAAACAGTATTCATTTCCCCTGATGGAGTTTCTGATGAATTCAGATTTTGGTAGTAGAGAAAACAAGAGCAAATGAATCCTCATGCACTAGGGCCTTTCCTGTTAGACTGTAATTATACAGGTCAGTATTATCTGCCCCAAAAGTGAAACTTTGCAGTGGCACGTTAGCCCTCTTATGCTTCCCAGTAGTTAGAAATAGATGTGAAGAGGAACAGTGGGAGCTGGGCTTTCCTCTTCAGCAGCTGCAGCTCTCTTTTATTTCATTAGTTTATCCTTGGTTGATAGGTCTCAAAAATGAAGAGGGAGTGTATGTTGAGGGATGCAGGGAAGAGGAGCTGAGGATACCTGTGACTGCTTGAACGGGTGGTGTATTTTTTTTCTTCCTTCTATTTGAATCCTTCATTTGGCAGGTGGTGGCTCATTGCAGAGGCTGCCAGTGGTGTTATTCTTGCTCCCCTTCCTTCTATGGCTGTCTCCTGTTTCTGCAAACATCCTATAGTCTTAAGTAGCATACTTACTGAGTAGGTGACTTTCAGGGAGCAATCCAGAAAAGTGCATGTGTTCCTCCATGTCCCAGCACATCTTCAGCTTGGGAATCAGTGCTCCATTAACTAGATGACAAGAAATAAATGCAGGGTGCACCCTTTCAGCTGTACTTTTGGAAAATGCAGGAATGTGGTTACCAGTAAATCTGTAGACTTTAGGATGGTATAAAGATGGTGCAAGGTCCTTTAAGGCAGAGGAAATGTTTGGTCTGTGTAGGTTTGTCCATTTGCATGTTTGGCTTTAAAAGAAATCCCCAAATACTTGGAGCTGCAAATGTGTCCCCACTACCATGTATTTAGTGCTGTCATGAGAATAATGTGATGGAAGCTTTCTCTGTTCTCTGTTTCCTGTTCTGGATCTGGGACATTAGCTTCAAAGCACTTACCAAAATAGGTGAGTTTTTTAAAATTACTTTTTCTATATTGTCTATCAGCCTTCTCCACAAGCTGAGAAGTGCAAAGTATATTTGATTTGGCTGTTTGCATGCATCCATGCACTTAGACACAGTGCTCCCTATCACCCTCAAGCAAAAAACTACTGATGTGTGAGTGAGCAAAAAGAGGTCAGTAATTTGGCACTGTCGGTTTTGCATTACAAGGCACTGTCCTTCATTTGCTCTTGTTTTATCTTTACAGCAGTGTTACCAGGCTCTCATCAGAAACTCCAGCAGGCTAGAAACCTAGTATGCAGGATCCATTACATATGTGGCATGTGGGGGGTATTTTACTGCTGCTGACTTCACTGATCACACCTCTAAATGGTTTTCCAAAATAGTCTGTCTTCTTCACTGATAGATATTTTGATCTAAAGAAATCTACTAAAGAAATAAAAACTGCTGTACTAGGAATTGGCCAGATGTTCTCGCATAGTCTGTGGAGGCTGAATATGTAGATATTCAGACACTTTTTAGGATTTTTTTTCAATGATGCTTCTGAATTCCACTCTCTTCTTATGTTTCACCTTCACTTCCCCGCAAGCATTGATTTCTGAGTAATTGAAAGCAACGCCTCTATGCAAGTTTGCCCTCCTTCCAAAAGGAAACCCTTTCTTTTAGTTAGTAGCTCTGTGTTTCCACAGTATTGTATGACTACATACAATATGTATGGACAGTATTTGACTGACAGATTTTATTATATGCAGTCTATTGAAAATTATTTCCGCTTGGATGAAGAGGATGCATAAAAGGACACTTCTTTTTGAAACCCTTTTACGCTGGCAGAGTAGTGTATGAAGATCTCTGTTTTGACAATCACCAACAGAAGTTTGATGGAAATTTCTAGATATAAAATCTCTTGGTGACCAGGTTCTACTTTGCTGCTGGTAATGTCTGTTGTTATAATACTGTGGTATTGCCTTGCCAGGTTAAAGTTTAAATGGCAGGTTCTGAAGGAGTAACCAAGGGAGTATCCACACAAATAAGTCTTTATCACTCTGTCAGGGAGTGACTTTATTCTGTCTGTGGGAACACCATCCTTTTATCAGCCTGACTGTTAGGAAGGTTATACATTTACCTGAACTAGGATGATGTGAGGTTGCCATAGTCCTGCTCACTGGTGATTGTTGCTGCTAGGTACAGAGTTGAAATGCTAATGACAATGTCAAATATTATTTTACAGTAGTGATGGAATGTTGTAACCAGGGGAACTATTTAGTGTGCAGTTGTATTGGAAATCTGCTGGCGTCAGGGTTTCTGATAGATGTTTTATGGCATGACTTATGAACTTACTATATTTAAAACAAAACTGAGTTTATGGTGATGTCGGTTTGTGCGTGTGTGAATGAATAGTCTTCTGAACATTACACCATCTGTCTTTATGTGAAGTTTTTATGGAAAACTTCTGTTAAAGCCCTTTTTTAATCATAGCCAATGCTCTCTGCAAGTTACTGCATTTTTTTCTGTGGAATCCTTATTAGTCTGCTTTTGGGAAATATAGCTTGTAGTTTACAGATGTACTGTATTTTTACTTCTGCAGTGGTAGAGTTATTCTTTCTACTGATATGTCATGTTTGTCAGGTTATTACTTTGAAGCATAAACTTTTTACTCTTACCACTTTCAGACTTACTTGGATAAATGCAATTATATTTTGAATATTTTTGTATAGTATTCTTTGGAGTTCACTGGCACTACTCATGTTAATAAATATTACAAACGTTTTTAGGATGTGATCTGCAGAAGTAGAATTAGAGAAGTGTGGAAAAAAATGGAGAACTTGAATTTTATGCCATAATTTAAATAATTTAGATAAATAATGTTTAGGTAGGGAAAATTATTCTCCAATATTTCAACAGATATCAAAGTATCATTGCATTTGATGTTTTACCAATGTGCCTTAGTGGTGATCAGCCGTATATTTATATATACGCAGATTGTATATTTATGAATTAGGTAGTCTTGTTTCCTTAGTGTGACAAGCTGTCTCCTGCTCATATTACTGTACAGTTCTGCTTGTTTTTTTCTCCTCACTGTATAAATCCTATTAGGTGTGATCTGTCTCTTCCCCTGCCTTAATGTGCACTAGAACATTAGCTTATCTGCCAGACGGAGCCTTAAGTGACATTGCCAAGGGTAAATCCCTGGAAAAACAGTTCAGGCTACAGCAGCCTGATAACTCATTGTCCATGTGATCCACTGGATTTTGTTAACAGTCCTTTTTTTCCAGAATTACAGGTTTTGAGGAAAAAGTGTACTTGAAAACCAAAAAAGAACAGAAGAGTAGAACAGAAAATGTTGTTGTTTCCTGTGACTACTGGTGAATTTTTTTGAAAACTTTGTTTTCTTCTAGATAAGTCAGTATAGCTTCTTAAAGGATCCCCTATGATGGTAGACTGAACTTCTGCATACTTTCTTCAGTCCTCTTCAGTTGCTTCAGAAACTCCTGGTTCCACCTTAGTGATTAAGAATCTCAACCAGTCTAAGTAAACATTTGTTATGGTTGATACTGTGGTCACTGTGGTGTGGCTGGGTATTACAAAAACCATTTCTTTTTTGCATGCATACTTTGCTATCTTGTACTGTAAAACCCAGTTCTTATCAGCTTGATATGACATAGTCTCTTTCTGATGAACAATGCCCCAACAGTATTGGAGTTACTTATTCATGGAATTATGCTACTGTGTGTCATCCAATGACTAGGTGACATGTGTATCTAAGAACGTCTGTTTTGACTTCCTGATTATTTTAATAAACTCAAGATACTGTTCTTCAGAGAAGAAAGTTTTTTAACATTTTAAGTTTGTTCTGCCACTGACAAAAGCAAGTGCTTATTACAAGAGGAGCAGTTGTATTACCAGTATCACATGAATCTTGGATTTTTTTGAGGGTGGGTGGGGTGAGGGAGCAGGGTTTTGTTTGTTTGTTGTTTTGTTTGTTTTGAGTTTTTAGCTCTTGATGTGCTCGTCCAAAGGTCGGCAAAAGCAGTTTTTTAGGTGAAAACTTATACACATCTAAACTTAGAAAGATATTTCTTGCAAAGGATGGCAGTTGAACTTCAGTGAACCTTGTGTGTGTCTTCCAGCTCAGAAAATGCTGTGATCCTCCCCCAAAAGTACTGCCTATCTGATTAATGTTTTGCTTTATTTCTTTGCAGTTTTATGTGCTGAAAGAGTGGGCCAGATGACTAAAACATACAATGACATAGATGCTGTAACACGTCTTCTTGAAGAGGCAAGTATTACATCTGTTTAACGACCCGCATACAGTGTGACAAAGTAGCACTGAAATTACATGGTACCACTACTAAACATTGTTGGTAGATTGTCCTCCATTGTGGATGAATAAGGGCTCTAAGTGTATGTACACTTTATCTCATTGGTAGGGTAAATATTCTTTCTAAATAAAGATAATTTGTTTATCTCAGTCAAATGGATTCATTACTTCTGGTAATTTTTCACTTGAGGCCATGTAACTTGTTCTTGGCCAAGTGTTTACCCTAATGAAGGAGGAGGAGGAGAAATCATCTTGAAATGACACATATTTTTACAATGCATTTAAAACTAAAAGTATCATTATTGATGGATAAATAATAAAAAAAGCTCACAGACTCATTTTCATAAAAATTTTCTCAGATAATTTCTGTCCAGAGAAGTACATAGACAGAAAATTAGAAAATATCTAGTACTGTTTGTCTTCTTTCCTTCTTTTTCTTATGTTTGGTTGATTTGGTTGTTGTTAATGGATTTTTTAATACCATTATTGTGAAAATTGGATTCTTGTAATCCTTAGCACTCAAGAAATGTCAAAAAGCAACTGTCACGGTACTAGGCCTATGTTCAATAAATATCACAATAAGTTGACTAAAATGAGCTGGTCTTCTGCAATAAACTTGAGCAATGATTTTCCAAAGAATGCTTATGAGTAATTCTTTCGGTGAAAACTGTTACAATTGTATTAGTTGATGGCTGACTGCAATTTAGTTCTTCATAGTCAATTGCTTGCTTATTGCAGTAGCAATGTTGAAAATGGAGTCTTTCCAGCCAACTGGGTGGTCTTTTATTCCTCTAATTCTGCAAGGAAACAAGCATGGAAATGAATGCTCACATCTCTCATCTGTTCTGGATACCCCTCGATGCAGTGCAGTCTTACATTTTGTGCATTGAGTCAAACCCATTCCAACACCTCTGTACAAATTACCTGTTAAAACTGATGTGTTACCCAAAAGATTTCTGGAATAATTCATCACCTTGTAGTAACAGTCTGTTAACTTGTTTATGCCCTGTTCCCTTTGCCTTGTTTGGCTGAGATTTACTGCATTTGGTCTGTGGCTCCTTCTAGTAATGATGGCAGCATTCTGCCAAATTGTTTCCTTCCCTGGGTCCCTGTAGCCAAATGCGTGTAGATTCAGGCATCACACTCATGGGAGCAATGCTTGAAGGACTTGCTGAGCCAGTGTTTTAAAGCTTCTTGTGTACTTTCCTATCTGGATGTTTGGAAGGGGAAAATAAAGGAATGTATAACATGTCAAACTTTATTAAAACAAATACTTTCAGTGAGCCTTTTTGTTTTATTTGACCATAATTTCGGATGAAATTACTCTGTTCATAGGGATAGGTGCACTTACAGCACCTTTCTCTGTTCTTCATATGATGGTTATCATAAGAATTGCATCCATTTGCAGAATTTAACTCCTATTGCTTTCACACATATGAGTAAGAGTAAAAACAAAAGCTACCCCTTGTCTGTCCTTCATGTTTGCTAGCTTCAGGTGCTTGCATTACGTTAATAGAGTGAAAGGTGCAGCATTTGGGAAGATAGGAAAGAGATCTTGAAACAGCATGTGTGCAGATATTTCAAAAATGTGTGCCTATAGCCCTGAAACTAAGGACAGGGAGTGGCACCAGGCCTGCCTGGGTATATGGTAAGAATTGGAGCACATTTCTTCATGAATCTGCTTTCTCATCTTTTTCTAATAATAGTGTAAATGTGCCTTGCTTCTCAGTATTTTTTTTTTACGCATTACTGTAGTAAATTGGTTTGTTATCATTGTATGAGTAAGAGGCCTATTCCTAAACTGAGATTCAGAGCTGAATTGCTAGAAATTGTGTAGGAAGACTGAAGGGGCTATTTGAAGAGCCTGGACATGCACTTGCATTCCTCAAATTGAAAGTTGAAAAACATTGCTGCTAGATAGCTCCTCCTCTGCAGAGTCAGAACCATAGCAATATCTTTTTTCCACTCAGTATTTATGGAGTGAGCCAAATTAGTGAACAATAAGTTGGCTTAAAATATATCCAAATGTATTTTGGATAGCTTTGTGGCACCTATTGTTCTGGAAGATTGTACATAAGATTACGTAAAGGTTTTATGGCTAGATAATGCCAGTGGCTTTCAATGCAAATATAAGTCTGACCATTTGGAAAAGGCTATTTGCAGATACAGCATTGATCAGTAAACTCTCTTTTTATTTACTGGTTATTATATAACTTTTTTTTTCCATTATGAAAGCCTCTTCATTCAAATTCATTGACTTCAAATCCATGTGAACAGTAGCTGTAGGTTTTGTAGGCTTTGTCATTAACGTATTCATGACATAAGGTAGCGTTTAGTCATAAAATCTGGGAGGTAGTCGGGGCAATAAGTAAGCTCCTAACAGTATTTTCAGTGACAGGGAGAAAATTCTTCCTCAAATGGTGTTGAACTAAGGGTACATTAGGGAGCTAACCACAGCACCATTTTACCACTATTTAAAAAATCTAGTAGTTAAATAAGAAAATGATAAACAGAAAAGCTTAATGAACAGCACAAAATTTTATGCAGTTTATCATCCCCTCCCAGGCAGATTACAATCCCATGTATCAGCTTCTGTAAGGCTGAGACATCCATATGTACATGTCATCAACTGGATAAACTTCTAGTTTTTATTGGTACCTGTGATGAACTGTCAAGACAGGTGAATTCCACTACTGTGCTCATAGAGGAGGGGGAGGAAGAGGCCAAGTATGACATGAGAGTAACCACTTAATGTAGTTTAGTGCATCTGCAAAAAGGAAAGAGTTAGGATTTGTTTTCATACAAAAGCAATAATGGTTGGCATACACAAAAAATAGGAGCTGAACAGTCATTGTGGTGGAGCTGGCTTCTGCTCCTGCATAGCTTATAGCCTTTTATTTGTAGGTGAAGCAAGTGGAAACTGAAGAATGCTTTGAGAGAGGGTCAGTCTTTTCTGAATAATGCCGTTGTAAGGTATGCAAGATGAGAAAAGGAAAATGTGCAGAAGCCGCCAAACAAATAAACCCCCACAGAAGGAAAAAGTCTTTTTATTGTTGAAGTGCTTGTTCCTTCCCTTTCAAGACAATTTTACCCTGCTTCTGACCCTTTGGTGATTAAAAAAATATAAATTGAAATTTGCTTTCTGTTCCTAATGGTTCACAGAAAGAACGGGACTTAGAATTAGCTGCTCGGATTGGCCAGTCACTGTTAAAGAAAAATAAATCACTGACAGAAAGAAATGATTTCCTGGAGGAGCAAGTAGAACACATCAGAGAAGAGGTAAGATTTTTATGCCTGAATGCTGTATATGCAATGATGGAGGGAATTTCCTTCTAGTTTCACCTTGTCCATTTTTTTGGCTGTGGGCAACCTGCTCCCACGTCTGACCCTTCACTGCTAAAAATGCCTTCCTTATAACTAGTCTAAATCTGCTTTCTTTTGGTTTAAAACCATTACCATTTATCCTATCATCACAGACCCTGCTGAAATGTCTGTTCCCATCTTCCTTATAAACCTCCTTTAAGTACTGAAAGGCTGCAATAAGGTCTCCCCAGAGCATTACCTTCTCCATGCTGAACAACCCCAATGGTCTCAGCCTTCCCTTATAGGATAAGGAATATTTTAGTGGCCCTCCTCTGGACCTGCCTGAACAGGTCCATGTCTGTCTTGTCCTAAGGACTCCAGGGCTGAGTGCTAACCAGAGAACAGTTGAGGAGAATCACGTCCCTCAACCTGATGCAGCACAGGGTATGGTTGGCTTCCTGGGCTGGGAGTGCACACACTGGTGTGATCAATAAAACACACCAGAAAGCTTATATCATTTCAAGTAGCACCTGTACTTTAATAGATTTAGTAGATAATTTATTGGCACCTGTACTTTTTCTGTAAGTACAACTGTTACTAATCTCCAACTTTATAAATGAGCTAGGAGCCAATGTTGTTTCTCCTATTCTCAAGCAGTGACCTTGCTTTGTGAATCTCACCCTTATGTGGTTTTGAGTAAGACAGAGAGCAAGAGAACAATGAACCACAGTGGAGTAAAAACTTTAAAAATCGTTCATAATTAACACTGCTCAGGGGTGTGAGATGTTGCATTATAAACATTACACAATAAAGGATAAAGTGCAGATGGAGTGATCAGTGATGTGTGATAAATGGTGGTGGAGCACACACAGTGATAGTATCCTTTGATGTGGCCTATCCTTTTTGGCATGGAAAACTGGTTCTCTTCTCTCTCTGTGTTGCTTGCTGCCCAAGTCCCATCCTGAGGCAGACCAATTTCTGTATTGGTCAATATGACATGTACTAGGTATGTGGAAGGTGACTGAGCAGAACTGTGCATTCATATCATCCATCCAGAGTGGAAAATTTGAGGAATGTGGAGGACGGGGACAAGCTGCCTCTGTCCACATCTGTTTTTATTTAGTGGGACTGAGGAGCAGCATTTGGGAAAGTGCCACCAGAAATAAGCCTCTTACCACGTGGCTTGGTATGTTGAGCCATATGTTCTGTCAACACCCCTCTTTCACGCTGTTCTTTTGATTCCTTCAGAAACTGATGCTTTTGAGGCAGAGCTCATCAGACTTTAAAGTCATGACACTTTTTGTGTATTGAAAATCTGCCTTTCATAGGTTGCAGGTTTTCTATTAAAACTGAATTTTGAATATTTGAACAGACAACTGTCTTTAGGGGCAAGAGATAAGAGAAAAAAATTTATTTGATACTTCTAAAATTCTGTAAAAATTGCCTAAAAATGGTTTGTCTGGGAGATACGTGTTTTCTGTAATACAGGGACAAATTCTTTCTGGTGTGTGGTGTGAAATTAAGGTTTTATTGATATACGTCTCATGGCATAAATAATTTAGCTTTATGTCTCTTTGACCTTCGTTGTGACAAAACATTCCATCCATCCCATTAAGCAGACTGATTGTTTCCTGTGTCCTGGTAACATACCATGTTGATAGGTAAATGTCGAAGTTACAAAGACCTGTACAAAGTGCATCAGATTCTTGTGTAAAAACTGATGTAACTGAGATTTTTGCTGTATAGAGAACACAAGGGTGAGTGGACTGAAGCAAGCACTTTAGTGTGTGCACAGACACTTCAGTCTCAGCTCATTGTTTTACTATTGTATTCTATAAGCACAAACATTATACTGAGGAAATGTTCTTAATTGTAAAGTATTTCGCTTACAGAGGTGGGTCTCTGCCTTTTCAGCAGCAGAGAGTAGTTCCCAGGTTCAGTGCGTCTATCTGCTGTTCAGGAAGAATGCTGCAGCTCCATGTTCCTTTTCTCTGCAATGGTGCTGCCTAAATTTTGATATGATCTCCATTGACATTAGAGCTCAATATCCAAGAAATGTAAACCTTAAATCTGCACAATGTGAATTGTATTTGGAATGGAGTAGCTCACTAGGTTTTAGCTTCTCCTAATCTTTCTAAATTTCCCAGTTTCTAATCTTTTTCCTCTACATATTTTGTCTTATGTTTCTGAAGCTAAAATGGCAGCACTCCAATGCAGTGTCAGTCCTCAAATAACACCACCTCAAAGCTGTGTTAACTTCTGGGTAATACAGCCCTCTAGACCTGTTATTCAAGTTCCAGGTCGCCTGTCAGAGTTTGTGTTTTGATGATAGCAGGTTTCAAAGTCCAGGTTTGATTTTGTTTTGTGTAAAGTGAGAGAAAAGAAAAAGGAAAGGAAAAAGCTGAATTATAATCCAGAATGGTGGCTTAAAAAGGGGAACTCCCTTTGGTCTATTAAGAGTAGAAAGTAATGTTGGAAAGACAGAAATGCTCTTTGACTTGGTACTTGTATGCATGCTGTTTACATACAGTATAACAGGGTGACTTCCTTAGGAGTAATTCTGACCTGTTAAGCACTTAGTTGCTGTCAGGCAAACAAATCAGCTCTACGCTTGAAATAGTTGTTCATGATTCAGTAAAGATTGATCCTGTGAATTTGGTCCCAAGTCTTTAAACTGTTGTTTGCTGTTTGAGAGTACTTTTATCTTCTACTTAAATTATTTTAAGATAGGTACAGCTTTTTCATGAGTTAGTTCTGAAGCTGAGTAAAGCTGTCAGGCCAGCAGAGGCAATTAAAAGCCTGGACAGAGGAGTTACCACCATGCTTGGTTCATGGGATGTCGTGGGCCTTGTCCCGTGCACAGCAAGGACTCAGTCTCTATTGCTTGGTAACAATATCAAGGTTTTGCAACAGTAACATGGCAGCGTTTGCTCCGGAGGGCAGATGTTGCAGTGCTTGTGAAAATGTAGAACAGGCTATTTCTGTTCATAAAACAAGTCCAGTGTCTTGCAGTGTGAAAATGTGTACTGGGTCTGTCTGGGATGCCAGTAATATTCTTCACCAGCCTACCTGGTGCTGTGCTTTGGGTTTGGGACTAAATCGGTGTTGATAACACTGTTTTGGCTATTGCCAAGCAGTGGTTGCACGGCATCCACCAGGCAGGCTCTTTTCTTTTTCCCTCATGCCCCTCCCCCCCCCGCCTTTTTTTTTTTTTTTTTTTTTTCTCTTCTTTCTTTCTTTTTTTTCTTCCCTCTTCACTCAGTCCATCATCTGCACAAGATATTGGGAAGGTGCACAGCTCTGGTAGCTGACCCAAACTGACCAAAGGGATGTTCTATGCCAAATGTTGTTATGTTCAACAATAGAAGGTCAGGGAAAGGAGGAAGAATCTGGGACATTCATGGTTATGGTGTTTGTCTTCACAAGTGACTGTTCTGTGTGTCAAGGTCCCACTTTCCAGTAAGTGGCTGAACATGCACCTGCTGATAGAAAACAGTGAATAAATTCCTTATTTTGCTTTGTTTGCATGGGAAGTTTTGCTTCCCTTATGAAACTGTCTCAGCAAGAAGTTTTTCTTGCTCTTGAGCTTCTGAGTCTCTCCTTCATCCTGTGGGGATTGTGGGGCAGACTGTGTGCTCAGCTGGTGGGTGCTTAGCTGCTCACCAAAGTTAACACACCACAAAATGCTGCATCAAATGGAGGTGTTGCTGGAAGTTACTGTAGTGAGTGTGTCACAGTGTGATTGAGATTGAGCTCTGGAGGTCATCTTGTCCAAACCTCTCCTCAAGCAGGGCCCCCTACAGTCCATTGCGAAGGACCATGTCCAGACAGTGTTTGACTATCTCCCAGGGACGGAGACCCCACAAACTCTCAGGGCAACCTGTGCCAGTGCTCAGTCACCCTCACAATTAAAAAGTTGCACCCATGTTTCAGTTTGTGCCTATTGTTTCAGGTCCTGTTCCATTAAAAGATCAACCTTTCTGACTGTTCACCCTCTTTTGGAGGATTGGAATGCTCAGAAATGGCAGTAAAATAGTATTCTCAGTCTTTTTAATTCATAGGAAAGAAACAGTAGCAAGCGCTGGAGATGATCTAGTGTCCACCCACAGACAGTATCTGAATTCTTGCTTCTTAAAGAGGCTGAATTATAATGTGCTGAAGGGAAATAAATTGTTATTTTCGCTCTTCCTGAAATGGAGAAAGCGAGCCTCCAGAAATTAATGGACAAATTTTAATAGTTTTCTAAAATGTGGTTAGATAGGGATGGTTTGCTATTTAGAACCCATGTCTCAGGAGGACTTGATGCCTTAGCACTTCTCATTATGCAGAACAGTCTTAGTTAAGTAAATGACCTTGTTTGCTTCAAATTCTGAACAATTCAAGTGCTTTTTTGGATTGAGTCTGCTCTTCTGTTCAATGAAAATGGAGTTCAAATCTATGTTATTGACATTCTCTGTTTTTTTTTCTAACAATAACTACAAAGAAAAGTATGCTTACAATATGAAAAGTGGAAGTTTAATAAAAAGAAATGTACTTTGCATTTTTTACATGGGAAAGTGCAAACTGAGGGCCAAGTCTTGCAGTGCAAGTGGTAGGGAATGGATGTGTCTGATCAGTTATGCTGTCTATAGTTGTGCAAGGCAAATAAAAGTAATCTGCTGCTGCTGACATCTTCAATCACAGCTGTAAAGTGGTGTACATGCTAATGTCTAATTGGGCATTTAACCCTTTTCTTGAAGAATAGCAATATAAAATAACAAAGATTACATTTGTGGAGCTCCCAATTACAGGGAATCTTAATCGCCCACTTTTGATGTTTTGTTCATTTTTGATGCATGCGTGTACTAAGTATGGGAATCCTACAAACTACTTTACCAGAGCCAAAAAAACCCGGAAACTGACTGCAGCCTCCACTGTTGGAACAGCCTCAGAACAGCAGCCTCCCACTGTGTGGTGGTGTTCTGCAGCTCAGCAGGCACTTGAGTCACAATTGTAACCCTACTACACAAACATTTCAGTAATTTTATGTAAAGTCTCCTGGAGAGGGAGAAATGTCTGCATCTGAGGCCTGCAAAGTTGGCATCCAAGGCAGGAGGTGACAGTGATCACACAAAATGGATAAAGCAATGTTTGGCTTGATTGTGCCACATTAATTTCTTGTTGTATCATTGCAATATATCCATTGTGGTGCATGTGAATCTAGACTAATGCAATGGTGAGTCAGGATTGCTCATCTTAAAGAAGGTAAAAAACATTCTAATAACAGTGAACAATTGCATATTTGGACTTGTAAAAAAATTTAGTGGCTACTTTAGAAGGTACACTTTCTTTTCTTTCTAAGAAATGAAAGAAATGGTTCTGATCTATTTCAATCTTGGACTCTTGATTTAGTCCAAGATGATGCCTGGAGGGTGAATAACGAGCTAATTTGTGGTGGGTTTGCTTAAAAATGTGCCTGGAAAATCAGCTTACTGATCTGTGAGCTCTTTCTTTGTGTAGGTTTCTCAGTTGCGGCATGAGCTGTCCATGAAAGATGAACTGCTCCAGTTCTATACCAGTGCTGCCGAAGAAAGTGAACCGGAGTCCGTCTGTTCCACCCCGTAAGTCAATCCATCTGCAATGTTGAACCATTATCTGTTGGACAGCTGAATAACTTTAAAAAGTGGTAAAATTGCCCCTGTATTGGCTGGACCTATAAATGGGACTCAGAACTTGGTGCAAGGCTCCAGCTGGAAGGATTTGCACTAGGCCAGCTGGCTATCCAGGTGCCTACAAGAGCCAGGAGGGGAGAGTTCATAGGGAGGCTGCTGACACGACAGTGCTACTTTCAGGGGAATTGGGTCACTGTTGTGGTGGGGCAGCCGTGGGTCACACTGACAGCAGCCCAGTACACCACATACATTTGCATGTGCTAGGACATGCCACACGAGTGACCTTTGTGCTTGAAGGACTTCTGAAGGCACTATGGAAAAATTCCAAGCCGAGGGAAAGAAATAAAGCGTGGCTTGCAGCGTGAGTTCCAGGCAGTTAGCTGGCTGAACAGCATTGCAGGCTCTGAGGGGCTGTCTGCCCTTGCAGAGTTATTGCTGCATTCTGATGAAGCATGTGCAACATTAATCAGGAGCTATTGGATTGCTCCGTGTAGTAACATGGTTTCTTTTCTCATAGCCTTGGCTGAATAACTTTTCCATAGGAAATGTGTGGAATAATAAATAAAATTTTTAAATGTTCTCTTATGAAATTTACTGCAAATTTATTGCTGCCCAAATGTACTGGTATGAATAAGCTGTATTTCATGTGTCTCTGTTTGCTTTTGAGACCGGTATTCAGTCTGTGCTTCTGTGAGATTGGCCATGATACATGTAAAAATTAATTTAACTTGTTGCTTTTTCCTACAAGGCTGAAGAGAAATGAATCTTCTTCCTCCGTCCAGAACTACTTTCATTTGGACTCTCTTCAAAAGAAACTCAAGGACCTTGAAGAGGAAAATGTTGTGCTTAGATCTGAGGTGAAATTGCTCCCTTTGTTTTGCTTAATATAGTTGTTCATCTAAATGCCAGAACACAGGTATTGAGAAGCTTGTATTAAAAGCTGAGTCTAACTAAGAGTATAATTCCACATATAATAGATGTCAATGTAGTTGTTTAATCACCATCCTTTATCTTTTTAAATGAAGGAAAGGCTGTAATGTGGAAGCCACGTGGAATCATAGAATTGCTTTGGTTGGAAAAGACCTCTACTGTCAGTTAGGCCAACCTTTGACCCATCAATACCTTATCAGCTGGACCAGAGCCCTGAGTGCTGTGTCCAGTCCTTTCTTGAACACCGCTTGGGACAGTGACTCCAGCCCATCCCAATGTCTTATCACCCTTTCTATGAAGAAATTCTTCCCAAATGAAGCTACATGCAAAGCAATGTTTGTGCACAAAGAATGTGCAGGAGCATGGGCAGATTTTGGAGTCCAGGATTGCACTTAGAAACAGGTTTTAAAGGGCTGACCTGGCAGATAATATGTGACTTGAGCTGCAGATCTCAAGTTTGTAGGCTGGCATGGTCTCTCGTATCAATTCAGTGTTTGTCAAAATAATAATTGCTAGCCTAAATTTGCATTACATTTCTTCATTTTGTGTTTCAAGTCAGGCAGTTAATATTTTAAATGGAATGAGCTCTTCTTCTCTTTATTTCTTAAAATACTCTGTTTGTTTCACAGATAACACAGTTTTTAGAAGTTTAATAATTGAATATGAAATGAATAATTTTATATTTTCAATCCAACTTTTAAACTGTGGGAGCCTGTTACCACTTTGCAAACATGTAGCAGAGTATAGCAGAAGAGATACTTTTGGTCTAAGAGTGAATATATGAAAACAAGTTATTGCCATTTTCCACTGCAAATGCAGGGCCCATTGTAAATAGGTAGTGGCACACCTTTGCACAAGACACCAGGTAATGGACACTGCTGTGCTCTTAACTGAGAAGTTGCACAAGAAAGATGAGCGATAGATGGTCTGAGAATAATGAACGTTAGAACTGAGAGAGGCACTGCATTGGAGGCTGGTAGGAAACCCCATGCAGCTCTGCCTTCACATCCAGGGAGATGTAGTCTGTGCCAGCAAGGCACAGGATGGAGCCAAATCTGAAACCTATGAGCTGTGCAGTCCTCTACAGATGTACTCTGTGGGTGTCTGTGCATGCCCCCAGCTTTGGGAACAGATTACAGACCCACCGAGGTGGTGCCAGACAGAACCAGCTGGCTGCAGCCATGCTGCTCTTGGCACTCCCAGAGTCAGAGTGGAAAAGATAAAGCAGGGAAGGAGGTACCACTAAGGGGTTTTTTTTGTGATATATGATTACAGTGCCAGAACTTTTCAAATAGGATTAAATAGCATGTTTTTGAAATACTTGAATGTTTAATTCAGTTATTTGAACCAAGCATTTATTTAGTTTTTGATGATACCTTGCCTTGCTCAGGTGACCAGATCAAGTTCTGTATGTTAGTATTTTGTATGTCCAACCCTTTCTTTTTCTTTTTACTTTTAGTGCAAAATACACAAGTGACATCTAGTGGGGATATGGTGATAATGATGCAAGTTTCTCCATACAGTTATGTCTCTGCTGAATGTTCACCTGCCTCTTTTTCCAGAACATGTGGGAGGGACAGGCAAAAACTGTAGTTTCTCACTGTCTTCCTGAAGGAGTGATTAGAATAGCTTGTCTTTCTGAAGCAGATGGAAGTGCAACAACAGACTGGCAAAGAACAAATGTGCTAATGTAGCATATTTGATGTGGATTTCTTGAACAGGCCTGTCAGCTGAAGACTGAAACAATAACCTATGAAGAGAAAGAACAACAACTTGTCAATGACTGTGTAAAAGAGCTAAGTATGTCCCTACTTCTTTATACTTTTTTGAGATAGTTCAGTAAAAAAACCAAAACAGATCAGTCAGTCATGTTTTTCTGTGGTACTTCTTTTCCTTTTATAAATGGTCATAAGGAGAAAATTTCTGGCTGAAATTTCGCAGCAGAAAATGTTGGCTGAAAGCTAAATCTTTCTCATTTAAAAACAGTTTTGCATGGAAAATGTTCAGTCTCTTTTGCAGCATGAGCACTTGGTGCCTTTCTAGTTGTGTGTCCTACTGTGTTTTTCAAAAATACCTTACTGTGAATTGGGGGTACGATTCTGCTGAAGCAAGTGATGTTCCAAAAGAACATCTTTATGCTTACTTTTCTGATTTTGAGTTTGTGATGTTAATTGTAATTACTTACCTTAAAGGGGATGCAAACATCCAGATTGCCAATATCTCTGAAGAGTTAGCAAAGAAAACTGAAGATGCTGCTCGGCAGCAAGAAGAAATCACTCATCTTCTCTCTCAGATAGTCGACCTGCAGAAAAAGGCCAAAGCTGTAAGCAATCCAGTTGAGAGACTACTGTTGTTATTTGCTACTGATGTAACTGAAGGGCAGATTAAAATCCTCTCTGTACTAGAGCCTAAAGGGAATATTCCACCTTCCTTATGTGGATGACCTTGTCTGGTGTTTAATATCTGGCATACTTGACTAGAAAGCATCAATTTATTAAAAGATGCGTATGTGGTTTATCAAATGCAACAGTTAAAAATATTTTAAATATTACATACAAAATTCTGCTTTGAGTGATGTCACTGAGACAGGAGTGTAAGTGCAAGTGTTTCAGTGGGTACATACTTGTTTGGAGGTTCATGTAGCAAGGTGCATTCTAATGCTGTGTATTCTTGTGTTAACATTTAAACATTTTTAAACTAATGTGTAGGTTAATATTGCTGCAGAGGAAAAGTGAGAAAAGTTAGAATGTTCCTTCTTACCTGTAGTATAGGATACAAATGTCAGAGGCCAAAACATCACAGTATTTCTAACATTTTTTGGCATATTTTAGTGTGCAGTTGAAAATGAGGAACTTGTCCAGCATCTGGGAGCAGCTAAAGATGCCCAGAGACAGCTTACAGCAGAGGTGAGTACATTACTTAGTAATACAATAATTTAGTAGCAGAGCAATGACTGTTCACTTTGCCATGAGAGATTTAGTCTGAGCTGGATCAGAAATATTAAATAGTCTTGCCTGTGTATGTGGAATGAAGGAACATTTATGTTCCTATTAGAGTTCAACCCCTTTTCTTTGCTATTCTCTGCTCCTTAAAATGACACACATTTTGAAACACAGAGACTTATGGGCTGTACAGGAATGCCTTTAAATGTTGATTTCTCTAGTCTAGTAATTTCAGCCTATTTTGACTAGTGAGACATCATGAAAGAACTCATTTGTGCTCTGTTTATTCGGTGTATAAATATAAGGCAGTCCAGTATTTCTGGTTGTCTTATGGGTGGTACATTTGCATGAATTAAAATGGACAAGGTGGACTTGATCCTTTAGAATGTGTCTTGCACTTGCAGTTCTTGGTGATGAAGGTGGGAGTGGCCAGAGAAGCTTTTCCAGTGGGTGGACCTTTTGTATCTCTGGTGCTCAACAAAGGTTGGGCACCATTGCTTGCTTTGGAAAGAAGATGAACCAGATCTCTGTTTCTAAACCAAAAAGCTGATTTTTATGTAAGTTGTAGGAATGTGGTGTTTCAGACTTCTGTCCCTTTGCCAAACTTAGTTGAAGTGGCTGATGAACCCAGAAGCTGTGAGGGTACACAGACATCTGTAGACAGAATGATTACAGATATGTTTCCTGAGAAAGCTAAAAAAAAAGGCATGGTCTTAGGCTTTTGAAAGCTATATATGTATATGTACATACACATGAAAGTCCTGGCTTTAAAATTCCTAAGTCCTTTGGACCATTGTGGAATGTTTTGTCCTCAGACCATGATGTTTGCCACAGTGGTCATTATGGCAGTGATTAAGCACTAGACCTGATCAGACTAAAGATACTTTTATAGCTCTGTATCTTCTCTTTGACCATGGCTTCACGTAGATACGTAGGGAAGGAAATGGAGCAAACCGTTTCTTCCGCATTGTGACTCTCCCTGCCTGCCTTCCCATTATGAATTCATGTTATTGTTGATCCTCCAGTGATATTCAATTGTTGGGAGATTGATTCCTTTAAGGTGGGATATTCTTCCCTACACCATTACTGCTTACCAGTATTAAAAGAGTTTGCAGGATTTTTATGGTAATAGTGCACCCTTAAGTTCTTGAACTGTTTTCTCTGTGTTACAGCTGCGAGAGCTGGAGGACAAGTATGCAGAGTGCATGGAAATGCTTCATGAGGCGCAAGAAGAGCTGAAAAACCTTAGGAACAAGACAATGCCAAATGCTATATCACGCCGGTACCACTCCCTTGGTCTCTTCCCTATGGTAAGCAGATTTAAGGAAAACCTGCACACACCAAACAAAGGAAGTGTGTTTGCATCTGTCTTACAGCTTCAGGGATAGGATGCTAGGTCTGACATAAGCATGGGTGAAATGTGTATTTTTATAGTGTATTTTTATAGGATACCTGAGTTACCAGTTTTACATACCTGGTTCTGCAACAGTGGTGCTGTGCAGCTATGCTGCAGTGTTATATACAACCTGCAGCTGTCTGTGCTTATGCTGTGAAACTTGGGTAGCATTAACAGGTTCTATACGTCTTTGTTAAGCATCTCCTACACTGTGGTGGCTGGTGTTCATTAGGAGCTTCCTGTTTATCTTCAATATCCTTGGAGGTATAACTTCCTAAGAAGATAACTATGGTTTCCAGACATGGCATCTTTCTAGTCATTTATGATACACATTCTAGTTCTTCAGTCTAAACCTTTGAACAGGGGTAAAAGCATACTTTCTTGTTTTATGGTGACCAAAAATTCAATGGTTCATTAAAAGAATGTTAGTTGCTAACTGTATTATGGCAACAAATTATGGTGGTATGAGTTGATAACTTGTGTTATCAACTTTCTTTATCTGGTCTCATGTGATTATGACATTTAAAGCTCAGGGAATATGCAGTACCCTCAATGAAATGAGAAAAAAGAGTGGATAAGAATGTGTCCAGTGACTTGCTCTGCTTACCTGTGTATCTCTAGAGTAGTTAGATTACTTCTGAAGGTAATGGTATCAGTGGATTCTTTTGAAATATGTTAATGTAATCAAGCAGCAAAATATGACCTGCCTCATCTTGTCTTACTGCTGAAGAAGTCACAAGAAGTAAATTGCCAGCAAAGGCTTAGCTTCCCTTTTTGTGCTCCTTCTGGCACTGAACACAGGCCAAAATAAAGTGCAGACATTTAATAATACACGTTGTGCTTGCAAAAATAATAAAAACTGTGCTTGCACAAATACATCTGAAAGCTGTGAAAAGTATGTTTGTGCTGAGATAGGTTTATGTGTTTTGTGTGAAAATGATTTTCAAATGTTCAATCATGGGACAAAAGATCATTTAGGTTTATTAATATTTGATACTTAGAACCAGCACTCAGCAGTAAAACTTAATGACCAGCCACGGAAAATTGATGACCTGTTATATCTAACCTTATGGAGAAGGTATATAGTGCTTTATGCCAAGAACCATGTCATTTTTGTGGATGGGTGGATAATGCTGTGGGGTTTATGTTTATTTTAAATGAGAACATGAAGAGCAAAATTTTTTACATGAAAGATGAGTGTTACTGAGTATAGAATTCAGTCTGGGAAGTTGGATCATGTTGTTTCCTATAATGCTTTTTTAAGGTTCTTTGGCAGATATTATGCATCATCAGGTGGTCCATACTGCAGGAAAATGAAGCTAAGCCAAATTTCGTCACTGCTTTAAATATCTACATTAGTTTTCCAGTCATTTTTTGTATTAAGCCTTCCTTTTTTCTTCTTGAAATACTCTTCATTACTTGCTATTTTGTATAAGTAATTTGTTATTTTCTGTCATGCCAATCTATCAATACTATGATATTTGTTTCTCTTTTGTGCTTATTTTTAACAGGATTCTTTAGCAGCAGAGATAGAAGGGTCAATGAGGAAAGAACTGCATTTAGATGAACCCGACTCTCCTGACTTGGCGTACGACTGAAAAGAATTGCTTCCTCATAGATTGGTTACACCTGAAGTTATTTACTTGATGAGAAAAGAAAAAAACAGGAAACAGTTGGGCTAGATGTTTAGAAAGAAATATTTCTAGCTCAGTGTGAATGATAGAGAGAAAGGAAAACAAATAGCCTAGTTTTGGGGGTGTTTTTATTTTCTCTTAAAGCTGCCAAAAGAAAACACCTATATATTGGCTTTGCCTTGTCTTGTAAACTTTTTTCCTCATTGGTGAGTGCTGAGAATGAGAAAAGGTTTGTTTTTGTGTGTGTTACCATGCTAGATTTCTTCAGTTACCAGTTAGGGGAGGAGTTCAAGTTAGTGAATTTTCTCTTCCTGAATTTTCTAACAAGTTACCAGGTAACTCTTGATCTAATCCAGTTTTTACAGGAAGAACATCAGGGCAGTGAGGGATTTGGAATGGCTGGGTACTTAGTGTGATGCCCATTTCACCTGTGCTGAAGTTCTGTTGAATTAAACAAGAGAGTAGTTTGAAACAAGTCAAGTGCTTGTGACAGCCCCAAAGCTATAGATAGATACAGCTTGGCAGAAATGGCCTCGCTGATGCCAGTTGCACGTGTACTCCAATAGGTTTATCTCACAGATTTGTACAAAGCATGGATTGTTTAATTTGAAGTAAGTTAATCCAGTTTACAGGGTCTGTTACAGAAATGGAATTTACAAAACAGGACAGTCAGGGAAGGTACAGTAGGCACTTCCCAGAAACCTTCTAATTGCATTTACAAAATGCCTGACGCATACACTGACCTTTTCTGAGCCTGAGCCAAAAACTGTAAATGAGGCTTTGACAGAGAGAAATGTTGATTAGAAAAGTGTAAGATCAGAAAGTTGTGAGCATGCTCAAACCCCATAGGATTCTTTCATCCTTCTAGTATTGTCTAACTTAGAGCTAGTTTAACTTCTTTAGAATGTCTTATTTACTTTGCCTGTACCAGAGGAGGATACTTTTTTTTGGTTATGTGACTTGGTTTTATTTATTTGTGCAGTGGTAGTAACTGCAAGCTCCATGGGTCTATTTATTGATAAACATTCTTAGATTCAGCCTCATAACGATATACAGCTATAGACCTGCAGCCTCCACACAAAGGGTGCAACTGTTGAGCATCCATGGACAGAAGGAAAGACATTTAAATGACATTAAATAGCCTAAGGCATGAAGTCACTGTTACAACCTGGCATATTATCTTTCAGATAGAAGGAACGTGCTATTCTTGTATTCAGTCATTGTTGAACTGTAAAACAATGCTGTGGTTGCACTTTTGCAGCAGGATGTAGGGCAGGTTTTTTTTTGTCAAGAAATTTCTGCTGAAGTGTCATCTGATGTCAGTCTTGAAGCATGTGGAAAGTGTTTGTTATGGTATAAAGACAATGATGATAAAGAATGAACTGTAGAAGTAGGTCAAAACTTAGGTTTCCAGCCTTGCAGCCTCTCCCTCAAGTTTTGGTCCATTATATTTCTGGGGTTTTTTTTTCTTTTTTTTTAAAGTACTATTTAAGGGGGTTGGAAATTGGTGTGAAAGAGAAAAGATACAATACTTGCTTGCATAGAGGTACTCAGGAGAGTAAATTCAAACTCTCTTTTAAAATGGATTAGCCAGTTTATAGTTAAGAGTTGAATGGAGGTCAATTCTGTTTTTTAAAAACTCATTTTTACATTAGTGGCTTTATGGCACTTTTAGCTGATGTACTGAAATGCTTTTTCACTTACTTTTTATGAATATTTGAAAGAGTCTATGCACATAATTGTCAAAAGTTCTGTCAAAAATACTCTAGGGCGATAGAAGAATTACGTTGAGAGATTGAATGTAATGGCCAGACAGTAACTAGTAGGGGACCCTATGCATACTACTTTCCAGAACTATATATAAATCCAAAGTGTTTAGCAGACTTGTGAATAGCAAGGGCTATTAATAAGCTGTTATCTGTTTCTCTGTTCCTTTCTCTATGGTAATAAGTTATAGAATGATTATTAACTGTGTGTGTGTTTTGCAGCCATCAGAAGCGGGTCTTCGAGACGGTGAGAAATGTCAATCAAGTTGTCAAGCAGAGATCCATGACTCCGTCACCAATGAATATCCCAGGCTCTAACCAGTCCTCTGCTATGAACTCAGTCATTTCTAGCTGTGTCAGCACTCCACGTTCCAGTTTCTATGGGGGAGACATCTCTAACATTATGATAGACAACAAGACCAATAGCATCATCCTAGAGACAGAGTCCTCAGACAATGGGTCAGTACCATAGCACTGGACTTTGCTTTTGCTTTGTTTCTGACATAAAGGCCAAGTGTTCCTGCTTTCCATCTTTTGTCTTACATAGTGCAGTTACCACAGTGGCACGCATCTTTAAAATCTATTTTGTGCTTATAATTTTTGAGCACTCAAGTTTATTTAAGAGAAAGCTTTTAGAAAATACTGTGTATCAGTCAGTGTCTGCAACTCAAGCTTGTTCTGAGATGCAACATCACCAGATGATGTAAAACCACTCTTTGTTTTTGTGGGCCAACATTTAAAAATAAATAAGTTTTCACCATTTTACATAAATGTAAGGGAGTTCTAATCCCAGATTCAGCTACAGTTAACTTTTTTGATCCTAAAAATAAATGAAGTGTGCATCTGTAGGTTACCTAAGATGAAAATCTGTGAATGAAACCAATCAGAACTTTGCTTTCCTTGCTATTTCTCTTCTCCCAGTACAGCTCCACACTATGCTGTATATACTTTTCAGTAAAAATGGCTTAATCCCTCAGAACAATGTAAGTTTGTCAGTGTAATGTACTCTTGTGACTCACTGTGGTGTTCTTACAGCATTGGCCTTTTAACATGGGGCCTGCTTACCTGAGTTAGCATGACTGTGAGAGATGCACAACAAGCAGACAACCCTCACCTCTTTGTAGGAAGAAGCCCTTAAGTAAAGTGCAGGTTTCCAACCAGGAGTTTCCAGGCAGGAGCTAGGACTCAAAACTTTTACTGTGAAAGAGAAACACAAGGCTGGTGTTTGCCTTTGAGCTCTCCAGATGAGTAGCAAGTTGTTTCCAGACACAGTAATGTAAAGGTATTGGTCAGTGTCTCAAAACTGTCATGTGGAAGTCTTAAACATTTCTAAGAATGTTGTTTTTTTCCTCCTACCCTTTTGTTTTTATTTTTCTGTGTCCCCCTTTATGTTTTAGAAATGAAGACAGGATGAAGAAGCCTGGAACTCCAGGGACTCCAGGCTCCAGTGACCTAGAGACTGCCCTTCGTCGGCTCTCCCTCAGGCGGGAGAATTACCTCTCGGAGCGCAAGTTCTTTGAGGAAGAGCAGGAAAGGAAGTTGCGGGAACTGGCAGAAAAGGGAGAACTCCACAGTGGTTCCGTTACCCCCACAGAGAGCATCATGTCACTGGGAACTCACTCCAGATTTTCAGAATTCACGGGATATTCAGGAATGTCTATCAGCAGTCGCTCCTACCTGCCAGAAAAGCTTCAGATTGTGAAACCACTAGAAGGTGATAACAAAGGGCCACGGCCTTTATCTGTTGTTATTAGTGACTCTTTGTGGTCTCTAATCCATCACCAGAAAGCAGGAAATCTTTGCAATACATATTCTTTTTACTTTAGAGACAGTACTCCACGCTGTTGGTTTGAGATCTTCTAACTACTATATTTTTCCACAAGCCTTAAGAGTGTTAGGAAACAATCCCAGCCAAGGCAGTAAAATAAATATTACAGGCCACATGTGTAGATCAGCAGTGCAGCTTTGCATCTGACCTGAATGTTACCATTTCCTAGTTGGAAAAGGAAGGTGGATAAGTCTATGAAATCGAAACACCAAGAGTTCTGTAAATTAGTATCTGGAAAGGCCTTTACCTACTTAATTTAGTCCAGTTGGCCTAATAGGACTGTTATAGTGATTCAAAATTATCTCTGGACTTAATGAGTTGTTTGAATGGTCACACATGAATCACTATGGCTTTGTGTTTCATGTGTGAAATAGGTGGGTTTTTTAAAGTCAAATTTCCTTCATACATTGTCTCAGAAAAATGCAAGATAGAGATAGATGGTAGCCAGGGCTAGAGCTGTATTTCAAAGTTCATTTCAATAGACTGTTTAAAAAAAGCTGTCAGATCACATATAGTATTGTCTGCCTGGCCTTCTTCAGTTTTTTCAGGTTGTAGCTGGAAGTTAGTTGAGTCAATTCCTCCAGGTTTTAAACCAAATGAAGTTTTCCTGTAGTACTTTGCAGATACACTAGGTCACATCATTTAGCTTTGGCTTCTCTCTCTCCCTCTCTTGCTCTCACTCTCTCCCTCTCTGTCTTTTCCTTTAACAGAGCTCTTGTATTATATTGCATTGTGTGTGTTTAAATTGCAAAGTTCCTTTTTTTCAACTTTTTAGAACAAGTTTATTTCACCTATAAGGAGCATATAGCATGACAGGTACTCAGAAGCAAAAATAAGTGTTCTTATGTCCTGAAGAAAGTACTGTCTCTACCTATGCAAATGAAACCACAGCCATAGTGCACAAACCTATACTGTCGAGCAGATTTTAGTAGATGGTTTTCATGGCTGCTATTAAATGATCATAAAAGTTCTTGTACCATGTGAGGGAAAGGACTATCCCACTTTGTTTCAGTTTCCAGTTGCTACCACTGTAATAGATTTCTGTCACCATCCCATTATATCTGCTTTTGTCTTCCAATAAACTCTTAACGTCTTTATCATCTTTCTATCTGTCTGGGGTCTTTTTTCTTCCACCTAGTTTTGCTCAATATTTTCACTGAGTCATTTCTCTCTTGGAACTATTGCACCTTTTAAAGTACTTGCCATGTTTGGTTTTAGACCTTATTTGTAGCATGTTTGTGTATGCCTGTTTCATGAGTTTTGTGTTTGTTAACTTTTATTAACTAAGTATCTTTGATTTTGTTTTTCATTTCAGTTTAGTTTCTTTTCTGAGTCTTTTTCATGAGCCGTATTTTTTTTTTCAACTTCATGGATGTCTTCAGACTACTGGGGAAAAATAGTCTGCTGTACCTGCAGACTGCTATAAATAGTTGTGTCTTTGGTTTTATTACTCTTTTGAGTGCTTATGTCATAAAACATAAGAAATAAACATTAGTTCTATAATAAATTTACTATAGGTTAATGACTTCTGTTCCTTTAAAGCAATTTTTTAAATCCCCCAGAAAAAAAAGTGACAGAAGCACTAAGAAGTTAATCTTCCTTTGCACCTTTTAAAAAACAACACATGCTTTGTTTTAGTCAAACAGAAGGATTGCTTGATGTGACTTGTTTAAGTTATAGTCTGGGGGATTTTTTTTGTTGTTGTTGTTTTGTTGTTGTTTTTTTTTTAACTATGCACCTGTGACTTGTTGTGTCACAAGCATGAACTATCACTATCTGTAGGAAAAATAAAAAACTTGGATTGATTATGTCTTCACCCACTTCACTGCAATTGTGGGAGCAACACACTCTGAATTTCTAAGCTTTTTCTGAGCTTCAAAGCCTGTGTGTAACCATGCAGAGATATCAGGAATATAGGAAAAAAATTTACTCAGTTCACATACTTACTTTGTTCTTATATTCCTCCTTCCTTCAGTGTCATGTCCCACTGTTACACAGTAATTCCCGTATGCCAACTATTTCTGATCATTTACAAAACCATCTGCTAGGAACCTGAGACTGAATGTAGGCAAAAAAAGTGTTTTATTTCCCTCTTCCTTTGACTTCTGCAGCTTTCTCTTTTTTTTTTTTTT
>VXBB01024422.1:133954-152619 GCA_013399915.1 Illadopsis cleaveri
TTTTTTTTTTTTTTTTTTTTTTTTTTGGGGTGGGGAGGATTTACAATTGTTGGATTCCCTTGTACGTTTGTGTTCATTTTCTGTATAGGAAATTAAAACTCCCTTACATGCATTTTATGAGATTAGGCTCAGATATAGTCCTGTTTGTGATGGAGTTTAGGCCATTTTAATTTCTGTAGTTTCAATAGAAATGTCAAAGCTCAAAATGCAGATATTTTGGTAAATATATTTTCTATGGAAAAATATGAGATATATATTGAAAATGAAGTGCTTGTATTCTGCCAAGTTTATTTTAAGTATAAGTTTTGGTGTGTTTTAAGGTGAAAAAGATTATTTCTTCAGAAGCTAGCATGTAGAAGTTAATTAACTTTTTATATTTGCCTGCAGTGCAGAAAGAAATTTTGATTTCCTTTGTTCTTTAATTCTTGGAGTAGACTGACAGAAAACTTCTACTCCTAGGTTAAGGCTTGACAATGTCTGTCACTCTGTCACTTTTTCACATTCTGGGGTATTTCTTTTATATAAAAGCAAAAAACTTGGCCTTTGTGACAATTCAGAAGTAAATACAAGTTATAAGGATGTCTCTTCTCTCTTTTTGGGGTTGTAATGGCTTCTACTTCTTGAGCCTTTCTTTGCACCCTTCTTGAGGGTGCAAATTTTCTCTAATCCCTCTAGATTTACTTTAAATAAAAGCAAAAACCCCCCCAAAAAATAGGATCGTTAGCCAAAATAATCTAGCAGATCCATTTATTCTGAGCTAAAAAATTACAGATCTTAAAAAGTGAGATCAGGTTAATTGAAATGCCACGCAGTTCCCAGTCATTCTAGAGAAAGAGCTTTTCCCTCTTCAATTCCTATTTACAGTAAACTTCCTCAAGTGCAAGTGCACTATGTGAAATGATAATTTTTCTCGTTCCATAGGATTTTTCTCAGATTGAAACTGTATATGAGAGCCACTCTTCTCTACTTACTACAGTTGTATAGGCTTTTACATACACTGTGCAACTAATTGAACATTCTTGGTTATTGAATATGGGTGAGACATTGTGTGCCAGCTTGTTGAATGAGTGAGTCTTCTGCTTTGCAGAGAGGGAACAGAAATAAGACTGCAAAAACTGCTCTGATTTGATCTGGCGGAGATGAAAAGAAAGATGTTTTGTTTGTGTCACAGGACATGTGTGATTTTAAGTTACATTTTTCAACACAGTGATGGTGGGCACACAGGAAAATGCAGGCCCTTGCAAGCAGTGTTTAGTTACTAACTGAAGAATCGTTTAAATCCTCCCCTGATTTCACTGGACCCATCTTGGTGTATATATCAATTTTTCCTGATCCATTGTTGTTTCTGACTGTCTCCTATTAAACTTTGAATGTTGAATGCTTTTCTCTGTAAAACGCACCTCCATTTTCAAAACATTTCTCTGCCAAGGATGAAGCTACAGGTACAGTAGCATTTAGTTGTGTAGTAGTTGAATTCCTGTAGCATAGGGCCCACACAGGTATTTAGACTTGACATGTAGTTCAGAGTTGTCTATCTGCTTACACGTGCCTGAAGTTGATGGGGTTTTCTAACATATGGTACACAGCTAAAATTGCTGTGCAATCTCTGTGACTACTGCCCTCCCATTAGCCACTGGTAGCAAATTCTGGCATGTTTTCAGCACTTGTCTTAGTTTGAGCTTAATGTGGGAATATGTGGTATGTGTTCCTCTTAGAGCTTTCTGTGATGGTGCTCAGATCAACTGTTGCAATGTAAGCTCTGCTCCTGGTTAATCCTGTGTATTGAAGTGGATGAGGATATTTACAAGGAGGGGATGTGCATGTGCACAAGTGTGCTGCCTCTCACCAGCAGGCTTTGCATAAGTGCTGATGTGATCAGTTTATTACACACAGGTGTGGAAATGCTGAAGTGTAGGTGAAGCAGTTTTGTGCTGTAGCATGTGTCCCTGGAAACACGAAACCCAGAAACATTAAAAGTTTGGAGCTCCCAAACCTTTCATCTTGCAGATAAATGAAGTGGGACTTTATCTTTTAGGTTCTGGATTGCTTACTAATTGATTTTGGTTGTCTTTCTGTTCCCTTTCAAGGTTCTGCCACTTTGCACCACTGGCAGCAGCTGGCTCAGCCTCACTTGGGTGGGATCCTGGACCCGAGGCCTGGGGTTGTCACTAAGGGCTTCAGGACCCTAGACCTGGACCTGGATGAAGTGTACTGCCTTAATGACTATGAGGAAGATGAGACAGGTGACATTTCTTACAAGGGCCTAACTACCTCGACGCCAGTTCAGCACACAGAGACCTCAGGTGAGAGGTCACAAGCACAAGTGACTGTTTCAGAGAACAAGAATAACCCCCGCCAATCTCAGGCTTTCACAGAGGAGATGCAGGAGTCCGCGACTGACGATGATGAGGGGTCTGGTGAGGGAAAATCATTAAGTCCAGTAAAACTGACATCTTTGCAGGATTTTGATTACTGGGCCATTCTCACATCTCTTCAGAACAGCATCCATAATATCGCTTTGTGTGTAGCATCTGCACGATAGGGCGTGCAGTGGTTAGAACATAACCATTCTAACATTGGCTCAAAAATCGTTTCTTTGATAATCTTTTAATTTGTTTTTCAGTAACAGCATCTGTGGTCAATATTTTACTCTATTTTGATAAGAGAAGGCTGCTAAAAGGAAGTGGTTCATTCACAAACCTTTGTGTGGCATGTATTCAACTTGTGTGTGTGTTTAGTGCACGCTGTTAAGTGTGTGTAATGTACAGATGACATGTATTTTGTATTACTGTAGTGCAGATACTCTTCTGACAGTTCATAAGAGGTGATGCCATGTTTTAGATTTTTGTACTNCTTTTTCTGGGATAAATCATAATTTAATATGTGACTGGTCTTTGGAAGATTAGATTGTCTCAGGGCTAAACAATAATATTTCTGTCATTATCATGACATGCAAAGTATCGTCAGCTCTCACTGCAATGGCAGTTCAGTGCTTTCAGCTGTTGAATATAAGCTGCTTCCTAGAGTCAGTTGTATTAAGGTTAAACTTTTAATCATAGAATCATTAGGGCTGGAAAAGACCTCTAAGGTCATTGAGCTCAGGCATTAACCCAGCACTGCCAAGTCCACCACTAAACCAAGTCCTGAAGTGCCATATCTACAGGTCTTTTAAATACCTCCTAGGGTAGTGACCCAACCACTTCCCTGGGCAGCCTGTTGCAGTGCTTCAACATCCAAACCCTTCAACTTCCCTTGCCAGTGGCAAAAGTTGTCCTTGCTCTAAGAAATCCCAGAAAGAAAGTTTATATTACTTTTTTATATTAATATGAAAATAAATAATGCCTCCTCAGGCAGTTGTGCTCTGGATATAGTTCAGGTTTTTATAATTTTGAAGAGTCTGAGTAACAACAGCAAGGAAGGCTGGAGATATGAGAAACAGGGACTGAAATAATCAAAGACTGAAATAACTGACATTTTTAGGATCTAGGGAATAAAAGATTCAAGAAAAGATACGATTAATTTTAAAATGTGTTGCCGTAGAGAGGAAGGGAACAAGCAGTTCTTCATGTACCCAGGGTACAGTAAATGTGCAAAAAAAATGTTGCTTGGGTTACATTTTTAAGAATTTTCCAATTGTAGGAGTGTTCAACACAGGAACATGTCAAAAAAGCAAAAGACTCATTGTCATGGGCCAAACATAGATAAAGGTATAGTTTAGTTCCTTTTTGGAGATTTTTTTTTAAAGAACAAATTAATATAACATTTCTGGGCAATAATTTGAAAGAATTCTTTCTTTGGAGTGGAGCAGTAAATGTCTACCTGCTCTGTGATTACAAACTGGTAAGAAAGTCTAATATTTCCTTCCATTTTCCGTCTCCATTATGACTTGAGTAAAGGTCACTGTTTATGAACAGGTTATTTACTGGTTACCGCTGACTTTTCCTGGGAAAGACAGGGTTTTTAAGCAAATGCCCTACCTTATAAATTGACAAAGTAGATAAAATCAATGAAATTGCTGTAGCAATCTTATTTTGCCTCATATTGTTTGCTGGGTCATTTTAATACATTACAGAAATAAATAGGTCAAAATTAATAACTTTGTGTAGAGTGAACAAGTGCACCAAAAACTTTAATTTCCCATTTTTTGCCCTCTTTCAAATTGTCCTGTTGCATAGGTTTTAGGAGAATCCATGAGCTACCATATCGTTATTGGTTGTGTTGCTCAAATGGAGTAAAGACACTGTATCTGCTTTTTGTTGAAGTAATTTGTCAGGGATTGTACAAGGAGGAGATGATTGTGGATTTTGTCAGAGTAGGCACTTACTAATGGAGCAGTACTTCTTAGGGTCCACAATCTGCCCACTGAAGAATGTTTTTCTGGGAAAGGAGGTGTGTGCTTAGCTTATGAATTTATTTTGTATTTAAATATTGTGCAGCCATTGCTTCTCATTGCTTCTCCTCAGCATTCTTTCTTCCAGATTTCTCTGTAGGAGATGCAAGGCAGGTAGGGGTGTGTATGGACATGAGGCACCTCGTCATGAGCCCATCTGCTTCAGTTGGTTACGACATCATTGCTTGCATGATTCCAGTTGGGAATTGGTTCCAGTTGGCAACATACAGAATAAACTCTTGCTAGAGAATGTGGAAGTAAAATGAAAAGAGAAGAAAAGAAAAATCTTGCACACAGTCTCTTGCGGTAGTGCCTTTACTTGTAATCCAGGATAGCTTTGTTGCGGAAAAATCTCATTCAAGAGGTCTATAAAAGCCAGAAGGTATCTTCTTACAGTTGCTGTTGGCAGGCCTCAAGGTGTGCCAGTCTAGATTTACAGGTCTTCCAGCCTCAGACCAAAAGGTAGTATGGTGCCTACAAGGACCTTCTCAGCAGGCGTAATCGTCTTAGTCTGTTGGGCAGGTTTCTGCTTCAGTTGATTGTATGCTCTGAGGTTTGTACCTTGCCTTTTGGGCACTGGATATGTTCTCTGTCACAGTGCTTGCAAGTACTACTGATGTTGCCATTTTGTGTGTGCACAGTGCTGCTCAAAATGAGCCTAAGAGCTTGTTTTAACTTCCAGGCTCAGGGGAGCAAACACTGCTGGTGCCAAAAATACCTTGAAGGCAAAACAAGTGTATTCAGAACAATTGTGATAGATATTCTGTTCTTGGGAGAGCTAGAGTCAGAAATCCCTCTGACTTAAAAAGGAAAAGTTATGTTCCTTGTGTTTTCTTGTCCCTATGTTGAGACCTGTAGTACCCATTGATCTATGAAATAGCATCCTCACCTTAAATGCATCTTCTATCCCAATTATGGCCCTGAACATCACAGGAGAAGTTAGCACACATGTGCCTTATGGTCTGCAGTTAGTCTGTTGGAGCCATGTACTGTGTGTGGGTAGAGTCAACTTTATGGAGGATTGTAAATTCCAAAGTTGCAGCTCTAGCCTAATACAAAGGAGTGGGTTGAGATTTGCGTGTCACTTTTGTAGACTCTTGGCATAAGTTCCCTTGTAGAGAAGTTACAGGACACAGTGTTCTTAAAATCATGTGGAACAAGTAATTTTTGCAGCACAATTTTTTAGTAACCCCAATATATTTTTTTTGTTCTGAGAAAGAAACTAGTTTATTATAAAACTGTACAGAATCTGTTTTGGAGGGAGGGGTTGTTCGGGCTGGTTTTTTGTTTGGTTTCTTGTGTTTTTTTAATTCACTGGCTTTCATGTTTCCCTTAAAGAAACAAATGAAACACTAGCCACTCAAAGCACTTAATAATGTTATGAATGTTCTCATTTTGAAGTTGGAAGGGCTACACTTGATGCATTAATTACCTGCTAGTATTGGGTGCATAAACTGGTCTTTCAGTACTTGTGTTTGTTAGTTCCACTGATTGATTGCTTTCAGTAGACATGTGCTCAGCATTATGGGATCAGCACTCTTGTACTTCATGCTTAGACCTTAACCATGACTTGGAGGGCTTTCCAAATAGAGGCCTACAATTACAAGAACACGTAATGAATGTATTATGTTTGAGTTGTTTTTAGCAGGATTACTATACATGCTTATAAAAAGTTTTCATTGTATGGAAAAGCAATAAATTTTGTAACTCTTCTTAGATCTGAGGTATTGATGCATGTTTAAATATACTTTATTTTCAAATGGCATGAGTATTTCACAGTAATTATTTCTTTAAGGAAAATCTGTCAGCAGTTCCTTTCTATGCTGTTAAAATGCTTGAATTTTAATGTGGGGATCCTAGCCTGCATAAACTTCTGTTGAAGCCACATTAAATACTTTGAAGTCTTTCTACATCTATGCTCAATGGTTATATACAGATGAGAAAGTGATCTCACCCAGAAGAATACCCTGTCCAAAGAATACCTGCCTTTGTTCAGTTTTTCCTCTCTTTCTGTTTCCAAAGGCAAAATAAATGAAAATTTTGGAGAACCAGGTATTCAGAAAACAACTTTGTTGTTTAAGAAGCATAACAAGAGCCACACTCCTGGTGCAGATGTATGAATTCTTGGAGGTTTTGAGTATTTACGGTTACATCTTTAGGAGAGCACCATGTTCACATTTTACAGCTGGTTTTTTTTATCATTTATGTCCATTTTTTTTGTAGTGGTTCACCCAGGCATCAGATCTAGCCTACTCTATATTCCCCCTATTTTGTAGCCAGGCATTTTCAGTACAGGTAGCACTGGATGTCAGAGCTCTCACCTTTAGCCAACTGGAGAGGATGAACTCTGCTAAATCTAGACACTACATGAAGCCACTGTCTTGTCCTGTGCAGATCCTAGTGGGGTTTTGTGACCCAGTTTCCAATAATTTCACCTCACTCAAGAATGGAATTAATGGCACAAACAGGCAAAAGTGATATCCGTAGCCTGTATTCTATATCCTCACACGGTAGGGACAAAAAAAGTCTCCTCATGATCCTTTGTCATCCTCTTTTAAAGCAGGCAGAACTTTTCTATTCAGCAATAAACTTCCAATGCTTTAAAACACCCACTGTTGCTCTAAGGATGCCTCATTCTGATTGTCATTCCATCCTTGTTTCCACAGCCTGTGCTGAAGAGATCCAGTGCTCTCCCTGCTCAAATAGCAGGGAACCAGGTTCCCTCCTTTTCTTGAAACATGCCAAAAAAAGGATGGGGCAGAGCGACTTGCTTCACTGTTGGACCGAAGTGTTAACTTTGTGCCAGTCTGGATCAAATCATACTCTAAAGATTTCCCAACTATTTTGAAGTTAATTTCCTGATAAGTCTGTATGTGCCAGAATAGGTGTTTGTACAAAATGCAAAGATTTACTGGTCACTTTGAGCTCTCTGCCTCCTCACTGTTATTTCAGCATAACAACAAATTTGAATTTTGATCCAATGGTACAAAAGTTAATGGTATTTTAGTATAGCTACCTCTTACAAATCTTCCTGAAACTGAATTTGTCTTGACATCATCTTGTGGGTGGGGCAGGCCACTTGTTCACCTCCTGCTGTAACTTCGTACCACCTTCTGCACAAGCTGGTTGAAAATCCAGATAAAATGGTGTTTTGAGAGTTCCCTGGGCAGAAGGTCATGTCCTAAGCATATCTGATTTGCTGTTGACACCTAGCAGAATGGCCCACAGGCTTGGAATCCTGCAGCTGGATCTGGGGTATCTCTGAGATACATAAAATCAGCTTTGTGTTTCGTGAGGAAAGCCCTTTTTGTTTTACCAGAAGATGAAGCTCTCTGCACTCAGTTTGACTGGAACCTGCCTTTTTTTTTTTCCCTCAATATTTTAAAAGGTGTTTTTACAATAGTGTTTGTGCTTACAGAAGAGTCCCTTTCAGCTATGACGGTTTGCATTTTTCCATAATGCCTGTGAATTGTTTGAGAAAACTTAATAAGTGAAGAATCATTAATTCCTGAGTGCTAAAACATGATACAGCAGAAATCTTAGGTTTACATTTAATTTTAATTTAGGGGCAAAATGCACTGACACTTTGCACAGCGGTCCTGATGGATGAAATAACATGATGTTTCTGTAAATTTTGTTAAACACTGAATTATGTACAGATTTTTTTTCATACAGATACGAACCCTTGTTAAACTACAACTACTTTGGAAAAGAGGGTAAAAGTAAAACATTTGGTTTCAGACAGTTACATGGAACAGGTGCTTATATTCAAGAGAATATTTTGATATGTGTAAATGTGAAGATAGTCTTTGTTACTAGAAAATTGTATTCCTTCTTCATCAACTTATACCAACTCAGGAGATGGCCATTCATATGTAAAATTACTAAGTTAGAAATAAATAATTTTGTTTCTATTTGATAAACTTTATTCATTTACAGCAACAGGTTCTCACTCTTTTCACTGTGTCCAAAGGACGGAAAATGCTACAGCATTGTGATACAACCCATTGTTGACTGATGAAGGATGAAGCTGGTACAGAACTTTCTTAGTGGTATTTGAGGGTGAAATACGTCCTTGGAAATGGATAGATTTTTTCATAATTTCAGTTTGTTGCCTCTGATTAGAGTTAGTGATTTCTCTACTTTTAGCAGCCTTCTCCTATCTTTGACTCATTAATAGCAATGAGTCTTGCTTTTGCTAATGCAGCTATGTTTCTTCAATGTGCCTGTCTCCAATCTGAGGGGATGCCCAGTGGATATTACAAATGGGAAAAATGCACTGATTGTATTACAGCTGTGTGCTTTGGGTTGAGCTTGCGATCTTAAACCACATTGCTTTATTCTGTTCTCTATTCATCATCCAGGGATAATTGCTTTGTTTCTAATTGATTTATGTTGAAGTCCTGTGTTTCTCTAAATAACCAATTTTTTCGTGTCCAGTTATTTGAGTTCTTTCTCCAGATTTTCTTAAAACTCTCTACAATATGGAGAGAATCATGATTGCTAGGCTGTGCTCCCTTGTAATAGCTTTTGTAGTGCTCACACTAATCTCTAAAGCAACTGGATTCCTGAAGCATCCTAATTACCATCTCTGGAGGTGAAGTAGAGCTTGTTGTTATGTTATGGCGTGCTAACATTTGAGTGTGTTAACATGACACTCCAGTGGGTCCGTAGAAATATCCTTCTTTAATGTACAGCCGTACATTCCAGCGCTGACTCGAAGTTACCTCACACTGTGTGCTCAGCCACTTCTGCTTCCACCGTTCACACTGCCCGTGCTCTACCCTTCACACACCGCTTCTATGTGTAATTAGAGGGCTACCTAACCACACACACTGTTTTGGAGCTGTGATACTTTATATGTGAAAAAGGGAACACAGCCACAATTAAGACTTGCCTTGCTTCTGTTGAGCTGCTCTGGGAGTTCAGAATGGTGTCTAGTCTAGCTGGTTGGTCTGTCTGTCTTTTGCAATGTGTTGAATAGTTGTGTACTGTGGTACTAAAAATGTGGCTTAATCAGGGAATGGCTCAGAGGGTCGGGTAGGAGGGTTGGTAGGTTGGGGGGAGGGAGCTGCACATGGTTTTTATTGTGCATGCCTTTCGAGCACTGCTAAGTTTGGTTACTAAGTAAGAGAACCTATGCAATCATGATATCTTTGATGTAATATTTGACTCTGGGTGTTTTTCAACCAGCTTTTCAGATGCATGGCTCTTAAATTCTGTAGTTATTTTGCAGTGACCGCAGCTGCATTGTATAGCAGGTTAATACAGCCACAGAAGTATTTCTATTAAGAAGGAAGAAGTTGGCCTAAGTCCTTCATTTTTAAAACTGAGCTATATTGCTTCTTTCCCAAATCTCTGATCTGTCACCAGAGTGGCAGTTTTACAGCTATATTTGTTAGGAAATTTGCTTACTGCACTGTCTACAAATATTCGAAAACTGCTATACTATGCAGCTGAGGACATACATTCTTTTAAAGAATCTAATCACATGCACAAGAGAAATGTTACAGATGTACAGTAGTGGATCCAAAAAACTACCACTTTCCATATTGTGGATATGAAAAGTCAGTAATTAATGTGTGTCCCTCCCCACCCTGACAATCTGTATTCCTGTAGCATTAGCCAGATGGATCCATTACTGAGAAGTAATGAGGATACCTTTTTGTGGATCAATCTAAAAGCTGAAAGGCACAAGCATCAAGAAAATCCTCATGCTCCTGAGCTGGTAGTAGTAGATTTTGCTTTTAATTTTCCATTGATGCAAGTTGCTAGTTTAGATAAGGGCTAGCATTTCAAGCACTGCCTGGCCTGAATTTGGTTTGAACAAGACTTAATCTGCAGTGTTTGTGATCATGGGCAAGTTTCAGCAGACCTTTTTAGCACTGGCCTTGGAGTCCTAGAGGTGTTTCTTTTGGAGAACAAGTGTCTATTTAATACTGTAGTACTTGGGCATTTCACTGTTTTTGCACTGATCCCATCAAGGTGCCTCATCACTTTTTGCATCTGTCTTATCAACGCACAGAAGTTTGGTTTTCCCCCTTTTCTGTGTAAAATGCAAAGAATTTGCTTTTTTTTGATTTAGTACCTCATCCTGGGAAGTGCATGTCACAAACCAACTCCACCTTCACCTTCACCACCTGCCGCATTCTGCACCCCTCCGATGAACTCACACGAGTCACGCCAAGGTAAGGGATTCTCATGATGGCAAAGCCTTCAGCTTTATCAGAGTTTCCCCTCTAAGAAAATGCAAAATAATAGCATAAGCATAGGTATTGACTGCACTGGGGAATTGCAACACACCCACCAAATATTCCTCCCATTTTGAGTTACCTCAGCCTGAATTTGGGAGACATGTGATGTTTTAAAAAGCCAGTCAAAGTTTCTTAAATTTTGTTGCCTCTAGTTAAGATATTGCAGGATCCAACATAACTATATTGGCTTATGATATTCAAACCTCGCCAGTCCTCATCTTAGACTAGTTGTAATCCTCATAGGTGAATGCACAGGATGTAATCTCTTAGCAAAAAAGATGAGAGGTTTTTCCAGGGAGGAAGTCTAAATCTTTCCTCTCAGAAGAAAAAGGGATGTGCATGTAAAGAAATCCAAGATCTAGGTGAGGAATGGAGGAGGACATATGCCTTAATTGGGAACAGGGAGATGTCTACTTTTTTTGTTGGTGTAATTGTTGGAAAATAATTCCTAGTTGCCTGACTGAAAGTAATGAGTGATAGCACCAGTGCTGGTGATCCAATAGCAATTGGTATAGACACTGCATGCCAGCAAAAGGCAGTTCTGTGGCCTTATGGAAGGTGAAGGTCTAAGAACCAGAGCAGGGGTGTGAATTTCAAACCTAAAGAGAGAGTTTTCCTGCCTTGTAAATCAGGATTTACAGAATGTTCTTTTCTGTTTATAAGGACAATGGCTCATTGCTTTCTCTGCCCTTTCCAGCTCCTCTGTGGGACTGTACCATTGTGTAGGTCCCTATGCAGAGGTGTTGTGTCTACACTTGTTCAGACATGAGATAGGCACTGACTGCCTCTGAAGGGCAAGAAAAGTAAGGATACCGAATATGAAAACCTGTCAAGTGGAAAGGGAATACATGATGTTTAAATGTAACTTTCTTGCTTCCCTTTCTGAACTGAATTAGTTATTAGTGGCCTGGCTGGTTCTTGTTTACTCTTTTCTATCTTTCCCCTCAACACAATTACTGAAGAGATCCTCTTATATGGCTGCAATTCTATTTTAATTTTCTTGTTATTGTTGAATTGCCATCCATTGTGATCATAATAAACTCTCTGGGTACTAAATCTGACAAATCAGTCAGAAAAGACAGCTAAATTCAGTGCATTTTCAACTGCCTTAGTTAAATGGAAGTTCATCATTGGTTCAGGAGAACAAAGAGCAAAATAAACAAAATGGTGTTTTCAGCAGATGTTTAAGCAGCTCCTCCTTACCAGCTATAAATGATTCTTCACAGGTCATGTGGGGAGGACGAGAAACTGCGTTATGTCTCGTTGTGATGAGAAGAGGTGTAGGGCAGACACTGTGACCCAGCGTGGTCGGGGGTGAGCAGCACTGCCAGCAGCATCGGTGTTGGTGGGGTCATGTACAAGGAATGCTAGTGTGTGTGACACCAGCTAACCCCAAGAGGTTTGGCATTTACCTGCCTGGTTGCATTTTAACCTGTGCTACCCCAGGTGTTGCTCTAACCTGACTAAATTTCATCCAGCTAAATGAAGTGCTCCTTTATTTGTTTCTTTTCTCAGTCTAACTCTGAGACCGTCACTGGACTGAGTTGCTGAGGCCACTTTGAGTCTGTTTCTGCAGTTGTGTCCAGGGTGCCCTGCGGTGTTGGTCAGTTTGCTGGGAAAAATATTTCCCAGTTAAAGCAATGCCAAAATGAATGGGAAAAAAGGCAACACCTGCAATTGCTTTCTTGCAGGAATGGCTTGGTTTTTTTTAATTGCACTGTAGTGTATAACTGTGCTGAAAAATTAGTAGAAATACTAATCTACATATCTGTGCAACTGAAATCTGTATCTGGAAAGAGTGAAGCTGTTGGAGTTAATAAACCATTGGAGTGCTATAGTTTTCATCTTGTGCCTAGGATATCTTGGAAGCCTGGCAATTAATACCAGGTGTCTGGATTTTTGAAATATATATGGTCATACCTTGTAGAAAGTCAGTTCATGCAGTGAATTCTCTTTCTTTTCTCTCCCTTGTGCTTTTCAAGACTTCTGTATTTAGCTGTATGGGAGATGCACCACAGTGGCTGTCACTGCTCTTTAGTTCCACTGGAATCAGAACTAGGAGGGTCCAGCTTTAATCAGTGCTTAATAGAAGAATTGTGAACTAACTTCTTTCCACTCAGCCTTGCCTTCAGTGTGTGTGTGCTGCTGCAGTGGGTGTGCGTGGCCTCCTTAGCTCTGCTGGGAGAGATCCTTCTCCCCTGCTGCTGCCTCAGCCCAGGCAGGAGGGGCAGGACATCAGGATGTGCCTTAGCACATCTGCCACATGCACTGACAGCCACAGCACACACGGGGGTGCAAGGAGACCGAGTCCAGAGCCACTAAGCAAGGCTGCCAGTTTCCTCAGATAAATGTTTCACTACAGTATACCAGGAGAAATATACGGGATTCCTCTTGTTGAACTGCAACTGCAATTCAACTTCCTCAGTTTCACTTGCTTATGGTAGAGGTTGGTACAGTTACAAATCATTGTTAGAGATCAAGTTGGTCAGATCCTATTTAGCCTTGGAAAGAAGATGTGACTTGAGATTTCATAGCATCACGCTAGTATTTTCTTAATTAAGAAGTGCCTTAAAAATATGCTCATTTTTAGATCATGGTACTAGAATTTCCAAGGTTATGTGAATTCACATCACCTGCTCACTGTAAACCAAGGATCTAGATGATGATGTTCTAAGCTCATCGGAAGCTGCAGCTCAAAGCATTCCCGGGTGTCTAACCTGACATGCACAGTAGTGTTGGTTACACAGAGTTCATTAATTGAAGCTGAAATGAGACTGAAAATTCTAGTCAAAACACCATCTCAGCCCTTTTTGTCCATATGGACAAAAAAGATGCAACTTAGTCATTGGCCAGAGTCTTCCTCTGGAGATCCAAACAGACTGTCTCAAAGTGGCTCTTTGAGATACTTTTCTTGGTGCAGAGAACCCCACTTCAGTTAAAGTCATACGTTATGGCTGAACCAATCCCACAGCATGGCTCTACTGAAAAGAGAAGATCCCACTCTCTCCCCTATTCTTTCCCCTCCCAGCTGCTTAGTTTTTCCACTGTCTTCCACTGGCTTTACTTTCTGTCTGTCTCTTTGCTGAGTGTCTTCTACTTGCTAACCTGGCACAGTGAGGGCGTAGATTTCCTTGTTTGAACAGTGGTGAGCTCACATCAGTGAATCCTTCGTTAGCATCAAGTGTTGCATTGCTCACGACCCTTTAAATGCCACTAGAGGGGATGAACCCATGCTTAGGAGATATTACTGTGGAATTCTTTTTTTTTTTTTTTAATTTGTGTGTGTACTTGTGGCAAAGACCATCATTTGTGCATGGTTAGAAAAAGTTTGGGTTTTTTTTTTCTAAAGTTGCATGGAGCTCTTGAGATTCTTTCAAACTGACATAAACTTGGAGTGTCATAGGTATCCTACATGCCTTGTTTCTGGGATAACTAAGTACACCATGCCTTAGTGAATGACTGTTCAGTTCTGTGTGCTCAGAAGTGACACTAAAAAGTAGATGTCCTGCCTTATACCATTGGTCCAGTCTCCCGCATTTCCTTGTCTCTTAGAAGCAACTGGGAGTTGTGACAGCCAGTAGATCAGGAAGAAAAAGTGAAGATGTTGATCACAGACTTGTCAATAGTTTATCAGGAGAAATGTGGTGCTTGATGTTGGCAATGGCATTAATCCTGTGAGACTGGGCTCTGAAGTGTGCAAAGTGGAGATAAGTTTTGTAAGATCTGATGGTTTTGCACTTGCAATCATATTTCTGGGAGGCTGGGAACTGTCAGTGTCCTGTGCACTCTCCAAATGGATGAAAGGCCCTGCTCAGGGTTAAATATCTTGCCTGTAGTAAATTTTAATTTTCTAATGGAGAGAATAATTTGATTGCTCCTTTGCTTTCAGCCTTAACGCAGCACCTACTCCAGCTTGTGGCAGCATTAGCAATTTGAAAGGCACCCCGGTGGCTACTCCCTGCACTCCTCGGCGTCTGAGTTTGGCCGAATCCTTCACCAACCTCCGTGAATCCACGACAACGATGAGCACGTCCCTGGGGCTGGTGTGGCTGCTGAAGGAAAGGGGCATCTCAGCAGCAGTGTACAATCCACAGAGCTGGGACAGAGCCAGCAGGAGCACCCTGCTGAACACGTACTCCCCGAAAATGGCAATCATTCCTTCCACTCCACCAAACTCGCCCATGCAGACACCTTCTTCTTCCCCTCCATCTTTTGAGTTCAAGTGCACCAGCCCACCTTATGACAACTTCTTGGCTTCGAAGCCTGCTAGTTCAATCTTGAAGGAGGTAAGGAACAAAAAGAACATCAGGAACAGTGAGAGCCAAACTGACGTGTCTGTTTCCAACCTTAATCTCGTGGACAAGGTCAGGAGGTTTGGTATTGCCAAAGTTGTAAGTTCAGGGCAAACGTCAGCTCCTCCTTTAACTGATGACCAGGGACCTCTTCTCTGTGGAGCACAGGGACCAGTGAGGGCCCTTGTTCCTGGAGGCCTGGCACCTGACAGTCTCCCCTTGGGCTGCCCTGCCGTGACCAGTGCCATCGGGGGCATCCAGCTGAACACTGGCATCCGAAGGAATCGGAGCTTCCCCACCATGGTGGGTTCCAGCATGCAGATGAAAGGCCCAACGTCCCTCACTTCGGGGATCCTCATGGGAACCAAGCTCCCGAAGCAAACTAGCTTACGATGAAGAACTTTATTTTTACAGCTAGTCTTTTTAAATGAAAATACTCGGATTCTTTCTCCAATCTCCTTTTCCTTTCCCCACCAGCCCTTCATTGCCTCTTGAGTTTGACAAATCAACTTTGTGCCTAATGGGAGAAATGTGTAAACTTTGTATAAAATGTGTAAATATGTACCAGATCTATTGTAACTAATTGGATTATTTTACTGTTCAATCAAGTGCAAAAGGCTCTATGTTATGATTGCTGTATTAAGGTTAACTTGCTAACCTTTTGAAAAGGTTTGTTTTTTTTTTAAGATGCACTGAAAAAAAACAAAAGAGCAAAACCAACAAAAAATAACTTGACTAGAAAAAACGTGAATTCCGTAGCTAGCCTAACTTGAGTCAAAGGTGCATGGGAAGCTATTGAATGTGTTATGTGAGACCTCTCATTACATCACTTGAAGCATGGGAGCAGTTGTGCTTTGTTAGATACTGAAAAAAGCACTCAGTTTAACATGTGCTAGTTTTAATTTTGCCTCTGTAGATGAGTTGAGTTATTGGAGTGCCTGGCTATTATGCCTGAATGAATGAAACTTTTTTTTTCCTGTCCTGTATTTGCCTCTTCCCCAAGATTATAAACTTGAACTAATACTGTGTTGAGGTCAGCAGGCCTACTGGGTACCTGGGATATTGACATATTCCTACCAGCGCTGTTTCCTTTGGCACACTCACACTTTGTGCAACTTCTTGCTTTGTTGTTTTTTTGTTTTGTTTTGTTCTTCAATGCTTCACTGGATTGTGGAAGGGGAAATGCTTTACTATGTGTTGCTGCCACTGAAACACGCTTTGTCAGTGCCCCCAAAGAAAACAGTTTTCACAACTCGTGAGGTAAACATAGCAGTGACTTCCTAGAAGTCCAAGTTGCGGAACAGATTGACAGATAAGAATGTCTAAAAGAACATGTAGCAAAACCAGTGTTAGGAAAAGGTGAGTCCTTGAAACCTCAGGAGAGAACCACAGAAAACATTTAGTAACAGAATGGTACAGGCAGGAAAGAGCAGCTTGCAGCCCTTGTGCTGATATTGGTGTTTCTTGCATGTCAGAGCCCGTGACCTTGTAAGCAGGGTGAGAATATTCTCCACCCGTTTTCTGTTTTCTTTTTTCAGAGAAACCTTTTTCATCCAAAGCCGGACCCTAGCATAGGTAAAAATAGGGGAAATGCTTTATTTTCACAGTGTTTTGAAAATGAGGAAAACACCTGCCATGCAAACATATAAGCCCCTGCTTTTTCAGAAAGGAAACATAAGACCTCATGCAACCTTTAGTTGCCAGGCAATCCAAATTATATGGCAATTTTTTCTCTGTTTCTCCCATCCTTCTGCTGGGTGCTTGTAGAAAGAGGTGAAATACCTTGGAACTAGAACAGACTGGAGGGAGCTTGTTTCTAGAGCAGAGCTAAGACATAAACATTTCTTGAAAGAGGGGATGGAGAGGAGCAAAGCAGGGAGGGTTTAGCATCCACGTCCTTTTCCTTGCACTTCTAAAATCAAGCTCCCCATTTGTTACCGTTGTCACGCTACACGTAATTGCCGTGAATTGCTGTTTGTACCAGACTGTTACTGAATTATTAGCACTGATAATTTCTTGTATAAATGAAACTGTCTTTTAGTCTTTGTGACGAGAGATAGGTGGGTGGTTTATTTTTTTCTGAATGAAGTAGTTATTGCAGTAGTGCCATGGACACTAAGGATATTTTTTGAGAAAGAAAAAAAACAAAACACATCAGTCAGTTACAGCATGTGTTTGAGGACTTCTATTTATTCTATGAACTTACAATGTTTTAGTAAAATGCCATCAGCTCTGTTTGCTGTTGTATGTGTGCACTTATTGCAAGTAAATTTAAGTATCTTTTTATTTGAATGTATCTTAAACCAGTAGATAGAATAACAGTTGATTCTGAAAAACTGTCATGGACTTAATGGACCATTTTATGTACCCAGAGGAAGAAAGCAATACTGTAAGAGAACATAAAGTGTAGAAGTTAATCATGCANCATTTCTTGAAAGAGGGGATGGAGAGGAGCAAAGCAGGGAGGGTTTAGCATCCACGTCCTTTTCCTTGCACTTCTAAAATCAAGCTCCCCATTTGTTACCGTTGTCACGCTACACGTAATTGCCGTGAATTGCTGTTTGTACCAGACTGTTACTGAATTATTAGCACTGATAATTTCTTGTATAAATGAAACTGTCTTTTAGTCTTTGTGACGAGAGATAGGTGGGTGGTTTATTTTTTTCTGAATGAAGTAGTTATTGCAGTAGTGCCATGGACACTAAGGATATTTTTTGAGAAAGAAAAAAAACAAAACACATCAGTCAGTTACAGCATGTGTTTGAGGACTTCTATTTATTCTATGAACTTACAATGTTTTAGTAAAATGCCATCAGCTCTGTTTGCTGTTGTATGTGTGCACTTATTGCAAGTAAATTTAAGTATCTTTTTATTTGAATGTATCTTAAACCAGTAGATAGAATAACAGTTGATTCTGAAAAACTGTCATGGACTTAATGGACCATTTTATGTACCCAGAGGAAGAAAGCAATACTGTAAGAGAACATAAAGTGTAGAAGTTAATCATGCAATCGGGAAGTATTATTTAGCCTTTAAATAAGCTGTAGGAGCTGTCCACCCACCAGAGAAAGCAATTGTAACACATCAGAATGATGAAATCTAATTTTTTCTTCACTAATATCAATAAAATAACAGAAAAGTTGCACTGTTGTGTGTTATTCAGTTTTTTCCTGTTCTTTTAAGGTGATAAATCTTTCACCTCGAGCCCTTGCTCTGATCTCTTAGTTAAAGCAAAATAAGAGGCCATCCTTTGTTTTTTTAAAATTCTTAGACACAGAACTGGTTGAAAAGTTCTCAGTTTTTAAGTTTGCTGAAATCAGTGAAACTTGAGTCAAAAGAAAACAGAGAAGCAAATCTGCTTTTTGATTTTTTAAATTTGAATCATGAGAATGCAGAATTGGATGTTGTGTGGTTTCTGTATTTTGAGGAGGAGAGGAGTTTCCACTCTCCTGCCTAATGCAGTGCAAAACCTGTAGTAACAAAATGTGAAAGTACAGAATAAGGAGGAAACATCCTGTGTTTTCCAAAAGAGACAGGACTGAGGTCTGCTATTAGCCAATATCTTCATTACTGAGGGAGGGAACATTACAGTGATTAAACATCAGGTAGCGAGGAGCTAAAAAAACCTGCACATGTGGTGAAAGCTAAGTAATAGAAAAAGCTCCCTGGAGGAGGGAATATTCAGGCACTAACTCATATAAAGATTAGACAGCCTCATTGAGGAGAAGG
>VXBB01024427.1:0-12814 GCA_013399915.1 Illadopsis cleaveri
CACACACACACACACAACTTAGGAAGAAATACGTTTTCACAACTTGAAGAAAACATCACTCTTCACAATAAATTTTCATGTGACTGGAAAGTTTCAAGCCCTTGGACTCTTAAACCGTGAAATCTGCATTGTCCCAGTTATGATCCCTGGGTACTGATACAAAGAAATGATTATGCACCAGCACTGGAAAACAGATGGAGGATGTGTCTTCTAATTCAAAACTACAATAGAAAGGGGCAAAAGCATGTAGGAGAGAAAACTGCACAGATAATTCTTGTCTATTTTTATTAAAACTAGTATCAGACTTAGAGATCTGTCTTCTTGAATTCATGTCTGTGGGTCATCTGGTCCAACCTCCCTCCCCAAGCAGGGTCTTCCTAGAGCACATGGTGCAAAATTGTACCCAGATGGTCCTTGAATAACTCCAGACTCCACACCCTCTCTGGGCAACCTGTTGGGCACACTTCTTTACCACACGGTAAAGAAGTTCTTCCTTGTCTTCAGCTGGAATTTTGTGGAACTTCCTGTGTATCTGTTTCTTTCTGTTTCCTCTTGCCTTATTGAGTGGCACCATCGAGAAGGGCCTGGATTCTTCCTCTTGGTGAACCCTCCTTTAGATACTTACTTGCATACTCATACTGATATTTATACTTACATAGCAACTGGATTCTCCATGTCAGGGTTCTGGTGGAACACAAAGAAAGCAAGGTGTGGCTAGGGTTACTAGCAGAAGAAAACCACAGCACTTGCCGTAGCACCACCAAAGGGTAAATGATATAAAAGCCAGGTACTTTTTCTGGGGGCAGCTGGCATGCAAGATGTGACACGTGTCCCGTCCCCAGCTTATGACAGAAGTCTGGCCCCTCTCCCAGCAGCATCCCAGACCATTTGCCCTGGAAAGTCACTCCAAACATATGTTATTGCTTGCATTTCTTATAAAATAATACTATCAAGAAAGGTTGGATGAAACCAATTCTTGTAAATAAAAACAAGAAGTCCTTCAGAAAAATCAAAGCTATATACAGAGGAAAACAGATTTTGGTTTTAGCAAATTAGTATAATAGCATTTTAAAAGATAATCAAGAAAAATAACACTTTTTATGTGTTTGAACAAAGATGGGTATAAAAAAATTTAAAAAATTATGCTCTCTAACATCTGCTATAGGAAAAATCAGTTTTGACCCTGCGCAGAAATAGGCAATAATGGATTTTTTAAATTAACAGCTAAAGCACTGTAACAAATTTCTTTCCCTGGAAATCCTGACTATAACCAAAAGCCCATTCTGAAAGTCCTGAGTCCTATTTCACTAAAAAAAATCATAATACTAGTAAATTAGAATATGAATAATTTTATATAATGCAATACTTGATGTCTGACCTGTCATATATGTTATTAAAAGTGATAGCCATTTTAAAATACTGAAATAAATGGCAGTAATAATTTTTTTTCTAGGAAAAAGTGTGAAACAAATTCCTCTGAAAATTATAATTTGCAAAAAACTATTTTCTTCTTTGAATAGTGGAAGAGAACAGAAATTGGATTAAAAGTTATCTCTTACTGCTGATCTAAATTTCTTGAAAATTAACTGCGAGTTATACATATATATTCAGTCTACTTCAAGAAATATTGAATGACTCTCCTTTTGGAAACAATGAGTATCTTTCATAACAAGATTTCTTTTTCAAAATACTTGGTTCACCAACTCTAACATTAAAAAATGAGTGCAATTCTGTGACTATTTGAGTACAATTCAATGAAATCTGAGCATTTTCAGAGCCAAGAAATTACAAGAAAAATGTCTGCAGAAAGTATGCTACTAAGTGCTGAATGTTTGCATTTGAAATGAATATAAATATACTACTAAAGTACTAGTGGTGCATATTACTATATATTTGCACATACATTTGAAAAGTCAAAACAAAAATAAAATTAAAAATAAGAATAATCATGTTTTTTCATAGTAGTTTCATTTAAAAAACTGATTAAGAGTGGCCACCTAGCAGTAAGGCACAGACAGTAGGATGCCATAATGAGACACATTAAATACAGTAATGGAAAAATATGTTGAAAAAAATTAATTAAGTTTACTTTCCAACTACATTTGCGTAACAGAGTTTAAGGATATGATGACCAATAAAGGTCACAGACACTGCCATGAATCTCTGATTCACAAATTATTTGTGGAAATTCCCATTTCAGGGTAAAAATATGAACACAAATATTTACTCAAGCCAGAAAAATGGATAAGATTTATACTTAACAGGAAATTATTCTCGAGAGGAAAATTGTTGTTATGGCTAAAGTACATCGTATCTCAAATTGCTCTTTTCTGGTTCCAAAGTTACACAGTCATCTGGGATCTGAATTTCCATTCTGTGATTGTAAGAGAATGTTAAGCAACAATAACATATGACTATAAAACTAGTTCTTGTTCAGTTACTTTAGAAACTTCATATGTGAGTCTTAAGTAGGAAATTGCAAAACACGTAACTATGGCCAGATTTTTTTTTTATAAACTCAAAGTCTCATACTGTTTGGAAACACTGGTGTAAGATCACTTCTTTCAGCAATAGAAAGATTTCAGCTTCATTCCACAGCTACCAGGGCTTCCAGTGTTGGGACAGACAGTCCATGCAGCTGCCTTTGAGGTAAGATTTCAGGCTTAACTGGGCTTCTACTCAAACCAATTTATTTTCTTCAATGTTGTTGCCAGTTTTCCTGTATTTTAGAAAACCACTGCTGACATCATTCAAACGCGTTTCTTTTTTTTTTTTTTTCATACACAGAAGCAGGGAAATTTGTGTATGGAATTTAGTTTGACATAAGCAAATAAATTGTGGAAATAGTGACAGAGCCTAAAATATGTAACAGCTGCCCTGCAACCTAAAATGATTGCAGCAAGCTACTTTTTATTCAAAAGGAAAAAAAAAAAAAAAGTAATTGTTCCAAATTTGGAATATCTATGCTATTTTATGGATTTATTTTAGCTCAGTAAATAAATATATAATTAAAACGTAATAATATATAGCATTAATAGTATGATTCTAAAATAGTGTAGTTAAATTGACTAATAATTTGTGCAGTCAGGAAGAAGTATGCCCTGGACAATTAATCAATGCTGTTGAAATATTCTTATGAAAACCAATTTATTAAATAGATAAAATATGTAATGCTTAGACTGATCACCCACAACATCCATTTTCATGTCAAATTAAAATCTAAAATATTAAAATCTAAAATATTTTATAAACATAATACTTTTAATAAAACATTCTATAATAAAACACGTATGGAAGACCTATATATTTGTAGCTATATAAATAAATATAAATACATTAAAGTTTGTGTCCCTCCCTCTATGTATACTAAAAATAGAGATACCATTGTCATCAGCTTTCACACAGAAAAAAAAAAAAAAAAAACAGGAATGTTTAAGAACTTATTCACCAAAGAATTTTTCATACGTAAGAAAGGATATAATAAAGCAAAACCAAACCATCATCACTGCCTATATGTGGAGCTTCCACACCTTGCCAATGCATGCTGCATCTCCAGTTGGGATGCCTAGGGACATAGTTTTGCTGCCCATGGGTTTAGAAACATAAACATAATTATTATACTAATCCCAACAAAAAAAAAGAAGATTTTTTAGTGTTTCTAAACAGAATTACCCTCAAGTTTTGCACAACAAAGGTGACACATAGGACCAATGCCTTTAGGGAGGTCCTTTAGCTACCAGCAGAGGGCTCTTCCTGGAGTAACTGTCAAGTTTTTTTCAAGGTGGTGTAGGCCTTCTCTACATTTACCATAAGAAGGGGATACTGAAGATATTTAAACCTTTCAAATCATCTGAGTAATACTGAAAGGAAAACAACATTTTGGAAACTTAAAAAAACATAGTGGATAATAGAGATGATACAAGATTCCTATAAGGCTAACTAATAGAGTGATTTTAGGCCTATGTCCTTGAATTTGAACTTTTGAAGCAGTTGAACTTTATAAAATCAGTTTAAGTTGAAAACTGGTTTTTTTGAGTTTTATTTTTTTCGCCTTTTTTTTTCCCCCACAATAAGGCTAAGATCACCCAAGAAAGTTATATTTTCTTTACCAATTATTATTTTTCTTTTCAACAGCAACTTATTCTTTTCCCCTAGTGTTTGGAGGAAGCTTTTAAGGAGTGGAAGACTGACGTCTATACTAACTTTTCCCTGTAGCCACTTCACATTTCGGATACCTGTTTTCTCAGAGCAAGCCATTCTACGCCAGCTTTAGTGAGCTTCACATAGTAGAAGTGCTCCAAGCAGAGGACTCCACTGAGACATTATTTTTTAAGAATTAAGGACTTTAGTTAAACTAGACATTGCTGAGGTAAGATAGACAAAACTTCCTTCTATTAGCAGAAGCCGGATTTNTTTTTTTTAATAAATCACCACAACTGCAAGAAAGCTCCTTCTTGATTATTTGAGGGGGTTTGTCTTGTGGTTTTTGGTGGAGTTTTGGGGGTTTTTTTGGTTTTGGGTGGGGTTTTTTTGGTATTGATTTTGTTTTGGTTCGGTTTTTTGGGGGCTTTTTGGTTGGTTGGTTTTGTTGTTTGTTTTTGGGGTTTTGTTTTTGTTTTTTGTTTGTTTGCTTGTTTTTTGTTCGGGTTTTTGTGGTTTTGTTTGTTTGTTTTTGAACTTTATTTATATTTACCCTTGAAAGTGTGTTATACTGAAATGTTTCTGAGAGAGAAATTGGATCTTCATATGTTCATCCACATACTCAACAAATAACATCACAAAGAATATATATTTCACTGCAAATTGCTTAATGCTATTTTATTCCTCTCTGCAATTTAATCAGTCATATAATACCTATAGTTAATTGCTGGTCTTAATGATTTTTATTTAATTAATACTGTCTTTACCTAGACTAATTCTGTTTTCTTCCTTTGGGAAGCATAAAGTATCAGGAATATTATATAAGGTACAGAACTTTTTTGCAAGGACTGTGAGCTCATTAGATATCTTTTGAGAGTTTTATTCTATATTCTCTTGTGTGTTTTGGGGTTTTTTAGAAGACAAAGGTAAGTTGTCATTCCCAGAAAGGTGGCATGCTGTTAAGTACAATATTCAGACCGGAACAAAGCTTTGTATGGACTGTGGTACTCAGCAAATAGGCCAGACAGAGCCCCATCCATCCCACTTCAGTGTCTCCAACAGCAGACAGTAGAGGAAAATGCTTAGGAAAATAACAATATAAACAGAGAACAGAGAGGATAATTCTTTCCTTAGTAGAGGTTTGTTTACTTCAGAAAAAAACCTCTTCTAAGCCAGTAATTAGATAGTAATTTCCTGAACTTGCAGCTGAATTCACACTGTTGCAATTGATATTTATCCAAGTATGTAAAGTGCATGGATTTGAATAATACATTTTTAACCTCTGAAAGCCTGTGCAGAGTCAGGTATCTAAGTATATAGAAGCACACAGAAAGACAGAGATTCGATCTTTTTCTCATCTTTGTTTCTAGATTCTGCAGGCTTGCTTGGAAACATCAGTAGCGGATTTCTAGAAGAGTTAACACTGATTTAGATCATACAATATCAGAATTTATGCATATAAATAATTTTTGAAAAAGGGTTATATTAAGTGAAAAGTTCAAGTTAGTGTGTAGATTGCCAGTATTGCATCTCAGATTAGTCTCAGCAACAGATAGCAACAAGGTGTATGTGTAAAGAGCAGTTAACATTTTAATAAATGTCTGTTTACAAATGTCATGTTCTAAGGTTAAATTTAAGGTTTCAGATCTATAGGCTAACACTGCTGCTTCAGGTTAGCAAGGATAGATGATTACCTTGTAATTTCCGTAATGATCTTTGTTTCTCCTGCTAGACAAGTTTTTATCTGCAGCCACTGAGGAACATCCCCCACGACTCTCTTTTCCATTTCCATATTATTGCTCTGGCTTTTTCTTTTTGAAAAGAAAGCTTAAATGGGAGTTACAAGAGAGAGACAGGCAATTGCTTAGGAGTTAGGCACACTCAGATCACTTAAGGCACTGATGGCAGATTTTGTGCTGCAGTTCTTTCCCTCAACTGAACCATAGATAGCTTAGAATGAGATCAGTGGGTTTTTTGTTTCCTTTATTCTTTAGGATTTCCTAGAGCTCATTCAATGGTTTTAGGTTTGGAGGATGTTTCTGTCAGTTCAAAGATAACCTCTTACGGAAATATATTTTGCTTTTATGAGACATACAACTACCGTGCTCTTTGAAAACAGATTTTAGACTACTGCAAGAAGTACTTGAATGCATTGTGCCAGTGGCATTTAAGGTATTCAGTTCACTTGATTTTAAGCTCTTTTTATATGAAAAAGTTATTTTATCTCCAACTCAAAGTGGATTTTTCTTTTTATGGTTGTTTTTGTTACCTCTGAAATATTCTGTGACCTGTGGGTAGCAATATTCTAGTCAGGACTGGCTAGGATTTTGTTGATAACTGCCATGTACCTGCCTATTTTTGAAGTATTTTAAAGTCCTTAGAAGGCACAATGTGTTAATAGTTTCCAATAAATATTAGAGTATTAAAAGTTTGAGCAACTTAAAACAGTAATTTTAGTTGATAATTGAAAACAAATTTGAAATAAAATATGTTTCAAATAATACCATTTGTGAACTGGACTAGCCAAGAAAACAAAAACAAAAAAGGAAGTAAAAACATAGAGTCGAAGTTGTATTGCATCACCATTGCAGAAAATATTATGCTTTTTTAAATTATTATTATTTATTTATTATTTATTCTCCTTTCACAGAAGAATAATTCCTATACAGTGGTGGTTTGCAGTTCAGTTTTGATAGACCAAGTTGTAAAATATAGACACATTTAGAAAAAAATTTACTTGTTTTTTCTTTCTGTCTTTTCCCTATCATCAAGCAGGCGAAATGACAGAAATTAGAAAATCTTAATATGATAGTTTCAGTTTAAGTTATATTATTTCTGATATTTTAAAGCCATGACAGTAGTCAGTTGTTTATCATGTTAGCCAAAATCAGTAAATTACTATCCCAGCAGAAGTGTTTTGTATTTCATCTGATCTATGTTTCACATCTCTTCCTAGTACTGTTTTGTTTTGTTTTTAAATATATCCAGATTATACTAAAAATATATATGAAATTTTGTTACTTTGGTATATAGGTTTCCTCTTACGCCATCAGTCAAGTCCAAAACTCTCCACCTCCAGTACCCCTGAGAGTGTTAAATGCCTGGTGAGATGGTAATTACTGAATTGTCGTGTATTGTACTACAGCAATGACAAACAATGTGATAACCTCAGAAATTAACTGTGTCTATGATGTTATTTGCTATACTGGCCTAGAAGTTGATTTTAGAAAAAAAAAATAGATGTTAGTTTACAGTACTGAAAAAAAAGAACCAGTGCAAATCCACCCCAGGATTTCATGGAGATCATGCAATATGCATAGCAGAAGGTAAAGAGATATTTTATGTTACACATAAAAAGATGTATTGATTGGATATTGAACAGGAACTATAAAACTGGAACTATTTGCTGATGAAGACAAGTTTGGGCTGGCCTAAGCAGAGGGAGACAGAATGGAGCTAATTAACATCAAATCTGTCCCAGATGTAGGTCATTGACTCTACCTATTTACTAGTTAGTGGAAAGAAGTCATGAAGGAAAACATGAGTTGAAGAAGGAGTAAAAATATGATCTTGTAGAACACTCAAGCATCTGACATTTTGCCCTCAGAGATGTACAAAGCAGGTACCTGCCTGCCTGTCTGTAGACAGCTGATGTGAACAGCAAGAATTAATGCAACAGGCATGTCCAGCATAGTCAAGAAGATAATTTTATGGCTGCGGCAAAGATGTCAAATCCTGTTTGGGTTGTTGTCTTTTCATAGCATCAGCAAACAGAGAGTGTGCATTCTTGGGGAAATGTGCCACTACGTTTGTTGCAACCTAAGATGACATGAGCATTTCAGGTTTAGACTTGTGTAGTAAACTAACCTGGAAATAGCTGCCAAAGGAAAAAGATGTGACAAAACACTGCGGAACTACAAACATAGCTGAAAGGCAAGTGCAGGACAAAGATTTGACCAAGAGTTGAAGAGAAATAATAAAACTGAAGATATTTATTTTTTCTGTTTAGTCATTGTATACTGAACAGACTACATTAAGCAACACATGTTTTATGTAACAAATATTTATATATAAAGCTGAGTTCTGTCCTGTCAGCTTGGTATCAGGTGTCCATGCCATTCATGCTACACCTGTGGTCAGAGACAAAAAGTAAAAATACAGGTAAAATTGTGTTGGGAAGCAATTGTTTCACTCATTGACAACTGATGTGAAATAGCTATGAGGAGTTATAAACAACCAACTTACTACTTTTCACACCAGCTTCTCACCATAATTGTGTGCTGTTTGAGATAAACTAGTGTATACAGTGTAAGTATGATACATTGCTTCCTGTTATTTAAGATTTATCCTACACTGTTCCTTGTGGAACCTTTCAGATGCAGCCCAGGGACGTTGTGGAGTCACCACCCCTGGAGGTGCTGAAGGAAAGACTGGATGTGGCACTTGGTACCGTGGCTCATGGTTGAACTCGATGGTCTCAGAGGTCTTTTCCAACCTAATTGGTTCTGTGGCTCTCTTTTGCTGAAGTTAATGAAGATATTTCAAAATATCCAATCAAATCAATGTATACCAATTATTGTGAAGGAACACAAAAACATTTTGAGCTTTAAATTCTCAACTGACTTGCATTTCATTGAGTTAAAAATGTTTATTTTGTGAATTATTCAAATCATAAACAAAACAAAAGATTGAGAAAAAAATGACTGAAGCATCTTGCATGGAATAAACAACCAGAAATAGCAACATAAACTATAAACTAAAGATCTAAAAAATCTATAAACTGTAGATCTAAAAAAAAGACATTAAAAAAGTCAGAAAGAAATGCTTATTTCTTTTATTCATTTTGATTCATGTCATGCACCAATTATTGCTATTTTATAATAGATTGTTTAATTCTTGATAATGGACTACACAAGAAATAGACATTCCTATTTCTAAATCCTTTTTCTCTTTGGTCTTAATCAAAAGTCACTTCAGAGCTTGTAAACTTTTTCTTGTAACTTCTATGTCTGTCCTAATAGGTAGAAATATGACTGAAGTTTACTTCTGGATCAGCCAGACTGGGAAAAATTTTGCATTCTTAAATTCACAGCAGGATCAGTAGTCAAATCACTATATAATATACTATACTGGCCTTTAACATAAAAACTTTCTTTTTTACAGAAGGAACTTCATGGCAGATTCCCTCAATTTGCATACTGGGACTTTTTCCATACTACTTCAACTAGAACAGACAACAGGGACACTTTTACATTTAAATGTACAGTGCATTAGAGTTATTTATTGTCAAATTTGACTTATCCCCTACAGGGAAAAGTCCAAGGACTGTTTAGCTTTCTATAGTATAAAAAAAGAATCGGCTATATTTTCCAGGGCTCTAGATATCCTTTACCTAACAATGAAAATGTCTCAGCTGTGATTTTTTTTCCTAGAAGATGAGGGTGAGATACTATGAGATGCTACTATAAGAAATGTTTTGATAAAGCTTCCTTACAAAGATTCTACTGNGTGAATTTTGTCTGTGAAGCTGTGAATTTTTTTCCTAGAAGATGAGGGTGAGATACTATGAGATGCTACTATAAGAAATGTTTTGATAAAGCTTCCTTACAAAGATTCTACTGAAAAATTCATCAGCATAGTGTGAATAGATTATATCAGTCTGCATGGATAGAACAAAGAGGGCCAAAACACTTCTGCTTCTTGATTTATTTTGGTAGTGAGATATCACTAATGATATTGACCACCAAAGTAAGCAGTGTCATAAATAAAATTGTAATTTTTTCTCATTCTCCTTTTCAATAAAAATATTAGCTCTAGAGAATGCCGTCATTGTCACTGCTACTAGGAGGAGAAGTGATTAATGGTAATGCTGATGAACAGAACCATTAATGGTAGGTAGAATACATGAAAAAGAAAAAAGTGGGAATTTATACCTACACCAAAATATATGTGAAATTAAAGGTCTGAAATAATTCATCAGTGTAAAAGCAACCAACAGAAAAAAAGCTTTGTTTATCAGCAATACTAGCTCTAAATAACTGACAACAAAGGCAAAAATGTCAGCCATTAGTATTAATTTGAAAGTCATATCAGATTTAAATCTTAACATAAAAGCCAAAATTAACTTGAGGGCTTATTAACTTGATATCCTTATCCTTTCCATGACCACAAAACACAAAGGAAAAGTATAAGCATACATTCCCAAGATTCACTTCCAAGCTGGGATAAAGTGGTGTTAAAGTGGTGTTCAATTGAAAAAGAGAGCAAAGCCTACTGCTGTGGCCTAATGACTGCCAGTAGCAGCATACAGCACACAGGTTTCTGGTAGGAAAAGATAATCAGTTAAACATGTACAGTAATTGCAGTCTTTTCATTCTCAGGATACAATTTCTTTTTTAAAGAGCATGTCAGGTACAAAAAATGCCATCCTATTAGAAAGGTCATATGACACTAGCAAAGGAAGACTGCCCAGGAATGAAAGAGGGGGAACAGTCCCTGATTTGAACTACTCTCCTGAGATGACCACAGTCTTTTCCCCAGCATAAATCCTACAAAACACCTAACCAGGACCAGGTAAAATACAAAAAATCCAAACCAGTTGGTCTATCAAATTTGCGCCTATGCAGGCCTGGGAGAATTCTGCCCTCAGAGACTGTGTTAGGCATAATGTTGTTCAAGAGTGGGGGAAGAATATATTTAAAACATTCTTGATGGCTTAATTCATATGAAAATATGGGAAGTTTCTTTTTATATGCCAGACACAGATACAAAATTTTTTTGAGGCCAATCCCTGTCTAATAGAAAATGACTTAAACATAGCCATGCTAACATCAGTAAAGCAGAAAACAATCAAATAAAAATGAAATAAATTAAGGATATATACTCTTAGTTTTCTATGTTATTATCAATGAAGCATTTCATTTGGTTTCTTAAAATGTTTAAGAGTTTTATGCTTTCAAGTTTAGCAAAGATTTACTTAATCTTTTGGTAAACAGAAAATAAAACCCAAATAAAATCCAAGGAGTCTTTTTACACTTGACTACTATAAACCACTTGAAGACATACTGTCTTGAAATAACTGCAATAGAAAATTAGTGTCTCTGAATTTCTCTCAGAGCTCTCAGTAGTCCTTTCTCAATCAATCCAGTAGAGAATTAAAGCAATCTAAGTAGGCCAGAGTTTCTTCTGACTTCATCTTGCTCTGATTTCAAATGCAGAATGGACAAACTCCATTACTTTAAAAAAAAAAAAAAAATTGAAAAATTTGATCTTAGATGGTCTATACTGTAGTTACTCAGGAAGTTTTCCTAAAGAAAATAAGGAGTAATAATGCTTTCATCTTTAAAAAAAACAGGAAAATAATGTTGAAAGAAATGGAAACTTGAAGCTAGTGTAACAAATGATGGAAATACTAGAATGAAAATTATTGGAAAAAAACCTACAAAGAAATAATAAATTACAAAATATCTACAAAATGGGAAGTTGATAATAAAACTACCATAACTAGTTTGATAAATATTTTTACCATTATTATGGTGTATTTTTATCATGAATTATAAACTTCGCTGGAGGTGAAGTTTTTTGTAGTTTTAAATAGAACTGTGTGATAGAACAACTAGCACTGATAGAAGAGTGTGCTTCTTCAAAAAAAGTAATCTTAAATGTAAAAGCTTTTAAAAATAAGCTTTTACTCCTGAGAAAATTACTTTATTTATTTTAAATATTCCTCTCTCCAGTGACACAAAATGTGAATGTGTTCAAAAGCGGAAACTGTTTATTAGACATCCTTATAAAATGTTGAACTGGAAGGAGATCAAAATAGCCCAGTAGCAAGAGATGATTGTTAGACTACTATCTGATCAAGCATTCCATGTAAAGAATAAAGAAACAAAAAAGAAAAGGCCAGAAGAAAATATCAATGCTATGACTAGGTTTCAGACTAGTAAGTGAATGTTGGTAGTGTTGGTTGAGAAAAGGAATCAAAGAAATTTTCCAGCACCATTACTCTTCCTTGAGGGGAGTGAAATCATATTTGGTCTAGGAATATGAGTGAATAATTAAGCAGGAGACTTTCCAAGCAAAGTTCTTAATATGATTTAAAAAACCAGAGCTTTCAAAACTGAGTGTAGGGAGATATTCATCACTCTCTCCTTTGTGTCTATCACAGAGAATTTTTTCTTTGCATCTTCCACATCAAAAAAAATAGGGAAAAATTTGTCAATGAGAGGACACACAGAAATTACCATAAGTGCATTGTAAAAAGACAGATAAACTTCCTGGCTGTTCTCTGAGCAGTAGTACAGTACAATTTATTCTAAATCATTGACACGCTAATGAAAGGAATTGATTGAACCATTATCAGACTATGTTGCGTAAATTTATGAGCTCACTTATGGAGATGAGTTTCTGGATTTCCTGTTTGCTGCTTTGCTGGCACTGCTAAAGAGATTCCTCATTTCTTTACACTGTTGTTGAATTTAATAGAAGAGGGAAGAAGTCAATAGGAATAAATTATTAAGAAAACAAAAATGCCAATATCCCCAAGGAAGGGAGGAAGGAAGGAAGGGAGGGAGGGAGGGAGGGAGGGAGGGAGGGAGGAAGGAAGGAAGGAAGGGATGCTTAGAGCGGATGGCCATTTAGATAAATACAGTTTTGAAACATGAAACACCTTTTC
>VXBB01024427.1:12848-30417 GCA_013399915.1 Illadopsis cleaveri
TGCCAATATCCCCAAGGAAGGAAGGAAGGAAGGAAGGAAGGAAGGAAGGAGGCGATGCTTAGAGCGGATTGCCATTTAGATAAATACATTTTTGAAACATGAAATACCTTTTCATCTCTTGTAAAAACCTTAGAATTCTCTTTCTCCTTGTATTTATGTGCATGAACAGCCAGGGTTTAATCAGCTTTCAAAGAACAATGTGGTCTTTGCTCTATCACTTTACCCCAAGACATTCTAACTAGGTCAAAACTTGACCACTGTTTTTTGAATTTTGGATTGTGCCAAATTTTTTGTTGTTTTTGTTCCTTTTACTGAATATTAGTTTGATTTTATGAACACTAGAGTCTCAGGCACACTGTTTCAATGATGCTGAACAAGCAGAATTCAAACATGAAGTCAAATTAGATTTTCTGCATTGGCGAACCATTTTATTCATTCCATACAACAAAACTGAGAAGCAGCATATAGACCCTGCAATAATTAAGAAGTCTGGGCTCAGTAATGAACTTGAATTTGAATCTGGATCCCAGACCTCCACTTATTTAATCTCCTGCCTTTATTCTTTTTTTGGCTTAAATCTTGGAAAAATAAAAACCACAAAGAGACAACAGGAACATTATGCAGAAAATGTCAGAATTGGAGTACAGTGTCTGCTGTGGGATAAAACTAAACAACAGTATGGTAAAGTAGTGCCCTGTAACTGGTAGACTATGGTTTGCCGCACAATCTCATTTAGAATATTAAAAAAAGCTACAGAACCTGAAAACATTTGTCAAAATTTTCAGAGTGAGAAATGGTCAGGAAGACAGACACATTCAATGTAAAATGAAGTATCTTTTTTTTTCCCCCAAGTTCTCACTATAGAAAAACACTAAAACCATAGTACAGAACCAATTTAATCTTGCATGGTCAAAAGTCAGGCTCTTTCCTTTCTCTAGTTCTCTATTAGTTCAAAGTCCCTTGAGATACTTTATTTTTTTCAGAATTTTATGCCACACTTTTTTTCCCCCTATCAATAAGTCATTCTGTTAAAAAAATGTAACAATGGGAAATACTCTTTTCTTCCTCCTAGGTCAAGGGTTTGCAACCACAGTGACATACAAAGCAATTAACTTTTGTGTGGCCCCTTATCTCTTACATGTAAGTCCATCTAACCATCAAAAACAAAACTACCAATCTGCAATACCATCTTCAGTACATTGTTGTTAGACTGTGCTGCAAACTTTGCAGTCATTAGTGGAATCTTGTGCACAACTATTTTCCTCACTGAATTAAAAAAAAAAAAAAAAAGCTCAGAGAAAATAATATAGAGAACAGAACAGAGAGAACATTCCTGTCTACAAACTCCTGGCTTTCTGTGTCCAATCATTAAATAAATTATATAAAAAATGCACATGCTATAAAAAAATAAAAACGCCATTATTTTGTTATACATTAATGTTTGCTATGTATCAGTTCTCTAAAAGAGAGTAATTTGACACTTTTTTCCTTATAGTTTATTAGCAACCATATTCTCATGTCATCTTTATATAAATATATTGAGTTTATGTAAAACTGAAAATTTGCTTTTTTTCTAATAGCTTGAGCAGACCAATTCTTCATCTTTTTTTTTTTTTCTAAATTTATTCTTTAAATATGAATCAGGTCATGATCAAATTCAAACTTGTATTCATATACAGATCTGGATGCTGATCCAACACATGAAAAAATCATGGACTCTAATGCACTTTCATTAACCGGCTCATTCTCTTGCTATCTCTCAACCACTGTGACAGAAATAAATTTTTTATTTAAATGGTTTCTCAGTCCCATTTCTTTATCCTCTGGGATCATTTTGCTTATGATACCACAGCCTTATTTACAGATCTTAGACTGTTCACAGTAGATGTTCTTATCAAAAACTTAATCCTTCAGATTCTATTGCCATAACTTCAACTAATGCAATGTAAAAAAAAAAAAAAATTAATTCTTCGGTGATCTCATAAACCAATACGAAATTACAGACAGAAAAAAATTAATTGTGGCAATATTGGTCCAAAATTACTATTATTCTTTTCCATATATGCATGTAATATCTCTGTTCTATTTAGACTTTGAATCTCACTCTGGCTAAAACACGTCTACATAGCTGGATATTTTGAAAGCTTAGATATAACTAAGTACTGATCTTTTTTCACAGGAAATACATCTATAATTTTATCTAAACCATCTAAGTGAGGGAGGGCAGAGTCCAAGTTAAGTGATTCATCCAACTAAGCATGACTGTAGTATTCTTAAACTCTTCAGGATAGAAATAGAATTTTAAATGTGTTAAGTGGCAAAACTAGTTGTTAGAAGTGTATGGGGATAAAAAGAAAGCAGAATGACAAGTTTAGGGACAAAATATAAGTTATCAAGAAAAATAGAGATTGGGGATTTAAAATTGTTTTGAATATTTTTGTACATTCACATAGCTGTTTATCAGAGAGAATGAAACTAATGATCAACAAATAGTGAATAAAATGGGAATTTTATATCCATTAAAGTTTCTTAACACCATTTGTACTTGAATAAATTGAAAAGATGTTAGGTGTGATGCTATGAAAGCTTCCCTTTTGTAATTTTCCCACAGGAATTCACAATACTAGACAACTTTTTCTGAATCTATATCAGACTTAATAGGAGAAAAAAATCTATATCACATACATATAATACATTTAATGAACATTTTCTTTTTTCTTTCCTTGTGGAAGAAGATGAAAGTTGAAAGTGAATAAAAGAAGATGAAAGAATCATTTTCATTATAATGCAGAAAGATTACTGTATTTGAAAGACTCCGTGTCTTTCCCAACAGTATTGCAAATCCTTGCATATCTATTTTCTTACAACCCTATTTTCTCTTCTAATGTTGATTCTGAGTACAGGGGCTGAAATAGCAAGCACTGGTAAAACATGCTGCTCCTCAAACAGGTTAACTTCTGGAATTTTTGTTTTCCAAAATCTTGACTAATTTAAAATGTGCGATAGTTTATAAGAGGAAGAATAATTATTCAGAGGCAAACAACTGGGAGGATCAGATTTTTCCTGGATTTTGCTGAGGTTGAACTGGCATTTTTTTTTTCCTTTCACAATGTAAGTGCAAGTCCTTCAGCCTCAGACTACTGAATTATACAGTTCTCTGTGTTAATACACAGAGCTTTCTGGGATAAGTGGGATATCTGGGAGGGAAGGAAAAGCTATGCACTACCCCAGCACAAGCAAAGCAGTGTCATGCACACTGTCTCTCTGTCAGACCCATAACAAACATGTCCAGGGTTTTCCAGCTGTTTACACCCACATGATTTGTCACTAGGGAGGGTTGTGTCACCTGTTGCAGAACAAATCCTTTACAGGATCATTAAGGCACTTCATTCATGGCCAGGAAGTCATGAATGCCTTTTTTTTTTTTTTTTTTTTTTTCATTTTTAAGCAAACATAAATTCCAAATGTATATTTTCCCTGAGTGACTGAGAGCAAGAATTTGGTTAAGATAACCTAATGGCTTTTAGCTACTTGTAATATACTCTATCCAGGAACTCACTGGTACTTCAATAGTCTGAGCAAATGTTCTCAGCCTATGACAGTATTTTTGTGGCTCTTATTAAGGATTCCTTTTAGAAGATGATTTATGTCAAGACAATGTTGTGCTTTAGGATAGGGTACTTTACTCTGAGAATAAATTTTTTAGACTGTATTTCAACTATGTTTATTCACTTGTATATGGCTCATGTGCACATATGCTGTAAAATATGGGGCTTGTTTCCATAGTTGTGAAATGTATACGTACATAGGCAGCACCCAGAAGTGCAGATGGAGAGATTATAAAAGCCTTTATATATCTTCATTGTACCTCCAGTTCCTCTTCTTATCAGCCATACAGCTATCAACTTATCAATCCTGCAACACTCAACTATCATGTTCTTGAAATTTTCAAGTGATCTCCCATTTTCTCCAGCCCCTATTTCAAATGGAAAGAATTGTGCTTTACCGTGCTTTGTAAATTTTTTTCCATCTAACTAAGCTCTCTTAACAAGAGTTTGACAGTAAGTGTCAACAAAATAGTTAATGCTTGTTCTTGAAACCTTTTGAAGTTTTCAACGAAGTAAATATGAATAGAAGAGTCCTCAGTACCTAGAACTTTTCAATAAGAAAATTATATTCCTGAGCCTGACTTTAACAGCAGTTTCAGACTATTCTTCAAGGATTTCTCTTGAATAAGTAGTTTCTATTTGGACACTTGCAATTCAGTAACAACAATAGAAGGAGTAATGCAAGCTTCTTACACTTCAGTTTTCTCAATGTTTTATTAACTCATCACCTCCAATTAAGACTCATATATATTTTCAAAAGTGTTAGGGTTTTCCTTACATAATTTTTTCTTGGTTTTGAAGAAAGCAGAAGATGGTAAAATTTTTCTTCTTCAAAATAATTAAGATTTTTAAAGTAGAGTCGTATTCTTTTTCCTCTGGGACTCATTTTCTTCTTTGCACCACAAGTACTCTATTTTAATTTCAGTAACTTTCTTCTCTAGTCATTCAACTAGAGTTTAAATAGCTCCATCTGACAACCAATATCGAAGTCTGTAAAAGTCATGGACGATTACAGAAGAGCATATGGTATAGCTGCATCATTGTAACTATGTGTCTATTTGCAATAAAAGAAACTTTTAAGCAAAGTGCATTCTGGACAGTATATAGATGCTTTGATCTCTTTTCCGCAAAAATATTGCTTATAAAATTGAGGTAGGTCAGCATTTGATCATACTGTGGATCTCCACTATGTGGCCTGTCCCGTCATCCCATATTAGCCAGTGTTATACAGAGTAAAAATGTCCATTCATAGTCTCCATTAGGCTTTTTCTCAGTTACATTGACTAACACAAAAAATTAGCTCCAGCTTTTAAAGTTTGGTATTCAAACTGTACTTGTTTCTTTGCAAACAGTCATAAAAAGTTGACTTTGAACAGTGACTTGATATTTGGCATTGTTGTTTGCATATCCTAGTATTATGACTAATATCCTATATTTTCTGTAATGAAATGTAATTATTTACTCTGCTGTTGCCTCCCACAAATCAATAACAGATGATCCAGAATTAATGCACGCTACAATCTAGCTGAACACTTAAGAAATAGGCCATGAGCACTTTGGGACATAACCCAAATGGTTGGACTTTAAATGTGAAATAATTACACTGTGAAAGGCATTTTTCTCATAATTGAAATAAGCCCGTAACTACGCTTCAGTTTTATTATAAAACTATTCTCAAGAGGGGAAAAAATGGACGTGGTTAAATAACACTGTGTAATATGGATTAAAAAAAAAAAAAAAAGAAAATTGTGGATTTTCATTCAGCGCAGGAAATTGAATGAGCATTAAGTAAATGCCTCAATTTCAAATTAAGTGATTACTTGTAAGAGTCTCTGAGAATTCATGAATGAATCCTCATTAGTAGGAAGCAGGTGGAAGTGAAATTCATTAGCAAGCAGTATCCCTGATAGTTCTTCACGGTATATATGTAGGTCACAGTCCAACTGTGCAGTGTAAGAAGAAACTGAAACACCCTTTTGAAATCTTCAGTAGATTGCAAGCAAACAAGGCAGAAGAAAACTGATTGACCATGCATGAATTGAGAAAAAACAAAGGAGTGGAAAAGGCAGACAAACTCTTTTTTATCAACATATGCGCATTGAGGGTGAAAACATGGGAATAAATTTGTAGAATAGGTGAAGGGTGAATATCATCATATGCATTGAATCTTATTGTGCCTTCTATGTATTTGTGTAGGTGTTGAACTTTAGTGCACTTAAGTATTTCTCTTCCCAAATACACACTATTATTTTATGTTTGATTTTTTCCTGTGATCACAACACAATCATATATGAGGAGGAATTAGCTCAAAGGTGATTGCAAAAAATATCCTGCTAACAGTCCTTTAGGAATGATTAAAATGGCATTATATAATATTTGGGCTGGGTAGAAGAGAAGGAAAACACAATGGTCTGGCAAATCACAACTGTGCAGGTTTTGGCAAATAGCTTACAACTCAAGATTTTCAATATTTTTAGTGTTGCACTAAAGGTATGGGGATATTTACAGTAATGGTTGTGTGAGTCATATGCTCTTTTTTATGCTTTAAGTTTCAATAACAGCTATTTCAAACATGAAAATAATACCTGCCTAATGATGGAAAATGCTGCACAGATTATTAACTTTTAAGTAAACACTTAGGAAAAAAAAAAGAAAAGCAACCCAATAAAGTCATTCCATAACAAATTGTGCAGTTACATTTTTAGCAGGAGCTATTTATTCAGAAACAGTCCATTTATTCTCTCATTTATCCAGCTCTGTAAAAGAATATTTCAGTGTCTTTGCTCTATGTGCGATCTAAATTTTATCTAAAAATGTCCTGGAAAACATAGAATCATAGATTTAATTAATTTAGAAGGGACTTTGAAGGTTTAACCACCTTGGAAAAAAAAGAGCCAAATAGATCAAGTTGCTCAGAAGCTTTTCAGGTTATTTTATTTATCTCTGAAGGTTATCACTCTAAGATTGCACCAACCTCATGAATAAAAATGAGTTATCTCTGCCTCTCCTCGTTTAATATGTGTTCCAGTCCCAGTTGTCACAGTGGTCCTCCACTAGACTCATTGTAGTGTGAAAACATCTTTTCTTGTGTTGGGATCTCTAAAGTGAGGAAGAACAGCAGTCTGGATGCTGCTGATATTCAGCTTGTTGTTTATCATGACTATCAAGTTCTACAAACATCTTTCCGAGTCTTGTAGAGCTACTCTATCTCCAGCCAGGGCCTGGCTTACATGTGGTTATTTCAAACCAGAAGTTTCCATCAGTCTTTGTTGAACTTCAGGGTGTAGTTTCTATCAGCCTCTTTCACCAGGGCCAAGCTTGCTCTGCAGCAGGCCTGCCCTGTGGAACGTTGATCACTCTTTCTCCCACATCTATAATCCAAAAACAGTTTGGTATCAACCTCAAAAATTATTTAGGGTACACTCTCTCTCTCCAACTGTGCCATTATTAGTATTGACCCTTAGAGCAACACAGCCTATAACTTGCCACAAGTTTGATTTTATACCATTCCTTGACTTCAAGCATTGGAGCCCAATAATCTAGCACATTTTTACTTCATTTGGCAGCCAATGTTCCCAAACTGTATTTGAATGGCTGTAAGGATAGAATGGGAGATCAAGTCAAGGCAGACAACATTTTCTACTCTCCTTCATTCACAAGAGCAGTCATCTCATTTTTGAGTGTTACTGGGTTAGTTAAACACAAGCTGCTGGTTGTTCCTAAGAACTTACTCTTCCTCTTCCTGGGTACAAATACACAGCTTTTAGGATGATGCATTCCATTACTTTTTGGCTCAGATTTATCACATCACCTGGCTGTTCTCTGGATCTCCTTTCAAGCCCTTTTTGAAGATGATTTTAATGTTTTCTCAAATGTATACTTTAGAGAAAATTTATTTATAGTGCAAACAAAAGCCATATTAAATAAATAAATGCTATATTTATACTGCAAGAAGCTAAATATACTTTAAATATGTGAGATAATAATCTCTCTTAGTACTGGTCAACACCTACTTTGAGCATTTACTTCTTAATGTGTGGTGCTAGAGTAGTGTCTAAATATTCTGACAGAATCCAATCTGAAAACAAAAAACAATTTTTACACCAACAAACATTAGTCAAACCTATTTAGTGTCTCCAACTGGCAAAGTTTCCTCTTAATGCTAAATGTAACAGTTCATCCAACATTAATTAGTCATCTTCAGATACCTTGATACCAGAATGCAAATGAAAAAGACAAATAATTAAGTTTATCAGTGTACTCTTTCTTGGATTAACATAAGCAAAAAAATATTATGGTTATAAGTTCATTATTATTTTTTTTTAATTACACACAGATTTTTCTCAGATTATTCAAAAACTTTTTTTTTTATCTTTTATAGCTCAAACAGTTATATATTGCAAATAAAAATTGATAAGTATAGGTTTATGGAGTGTATGATACAAATATACCAGCATCTTTTTTCAAAGAACAAAATATGGAAGCTAAACCTCCATATAGAGTGTCTAGGTGTCCTATTCAAAGTGCTGGCCTACATCAGTAGAAAACCTGCTCAGAGAGTTAGTACAGCTTACAACAACTGAGAATCTCCCCACTGGTGATTAAATTCCTGCTTGGTGGCATAGTATCCTTAATTGTGAGGGGAAATTTTCAATTTCTAAATACCTAGCTACACACAATTTTACATATATTCACTTGTAGTGGAGATGAGTGAACCCCTAGCAACCAACCTTTTATTTTTAAAATCTTTTAAGTCACATATCTCTCTATACGCTATTTTACTTTGTTCTCTTAAACAGGTGTTATTAAGTGCATGTCTAAATGTTGAAGTCCAATTATTTTTAAAACATTCTTTCCTCAGAAGTGAAGTAATATATGTACTGAATTATATATGCCAAGTAAAGTATGATGTGGAATTGTTTGTTTTCTGCTCTACAACTTTTTCTTTGCTATTAGTAATTGTGAAAAAGAACAGTATATTACAGTTAGTTTCAAATGTAGGAATTGTTCCTGTAGCACGTAATGCACAAGATATTCTGCCAGCACAGGAAAGTGATCTGAGAACCCTGCGGGGGATTCAAGTGTTTTCTACTTAATTTTTGTTCTTTTTTGATGTCTCAATCCTTGTTTGAAGTATACTGAAATATATAGCAAGTAATTTTGAAGCTGTTTGTGAGTCAGACTTAATAATATTTTGGAATGGAATTTAGAATGCAATATCCTAAACTCCAACTGATACAACCTTAATCCTCTGAGAAGTTCTGCAAATCACTAATTCTGTCATTATTACCAGCTGTGGACCCCTAAATGTCAAAAAATTAGATTCAGTCCCTGCAGCTTATAATGAAACACCAAACTATTGTCATAGCTAAGCTAGTAGAATAAATTTATCAACTCTTTTGAAAGACTGTTATAACCCAAAGGTTTTCCATTGGTATGCACATACATATTTTCCATATGTGTATATATAGGACAGTTTTCAATTCAGTCATATATCTGGATATTCTTTTTTAAAGAAATAATTTAAAATTACACTATGATTGTGATGAAACAAACATTTCTGAAAAGCTTAGAAAAATATAAATTTTAGATGTAGCAGACCAATGTTGTTTGAGGTCTCAAACCAGGAGGTTCTCATTTAGGAAATCACAAGACAGGTTCTTTGAATATACTTGTCCTGATATTAGGGAAAGTACTGGGGGCTTGATATCAGGAAAAGAACTAAATTTTATTTTTCTTTGGCCTATCTGATTTGTAACTGTGAAAATGTGAAATTATGTGATATATCAATGATCATGATTCACCAGGTTCTAACTCTAAGACTCCAATTTCCTTTAGATTTTTATGAAGTCATTATCCCCTGAGTTACCTTATGGGCAAAGAAGCTTAAACATTCTTTTGTTTAGAGGTTTGGGAACAGATCTAATGGGTAGACTGCTGTAGAGAATGGAAACCAGATCTTCCCTATACTGAGCAGCAAAAAGAGACACAAAATTTGTTCCTCTCTACAGGGAAATGCTTAAACCTGCAGCATTTTAACTGTATTTTAGACAGAATAAAAAAGCGGTTTATGATGAAGCTCTCCTAAACAGAAAATTTATCAAATTTTCCTGTTAGGTCTGTTCCTGCTTAGTTTTTCTGGTATCACCCTTGCACTTCAGAGGCAGTAGGTTTGCATTTTCTTTGCTTACTGACAGCTATGAATTAAGTGTCTTCCTCCAGTCAATGAGGAGTTTAATGGGCAGGTTGGCTCTGTACTGATCCTATGGAAAACCTGGAAGGTTGTACATATTCTGAACACCAGCAGCTTGTGTCTCAGGGCAAGGCAAATTATGAATGCTTTATCTCAGCATTTCCACATATTAATGATGCTGTGGTATCCTTCACTTTAATGTTTAATTTGAAATCCTTAGGTTGGCAATGCAATGGTTTGAGTAATATTGCAACATTTTCAGTATTTCTAGACTTGAACTTTTGGCATTTAATTCCTGGGTAATAGTATTTCCAAGATTTGCAATTTTGTGTACCACAGTATATTGTAATATGAAAGTACTTCACCTTCTCCAAATGAAGTTCAATGCCAAAATTAGGTTTCAAGTGCAAATTATGAAGAACAGAAATTAGAACATGAAATTAATGTTCATTACAAGAACTTCACACAAATCAATGTTACTGACAAATTTTGAGCAGAGTGAGAATGACAGGACTTTTGAAAGTCAGGCAATTAAATTAACTGGAAGAGATATATGAAGAAATTTACACAGCCCTTTGCAGTCCATTTGAAACCTCTAATGCTTATCTCTACCATAAAAAGTACAGTTCATTTAGTTTATTTCAAAATCATGCATTTATTTTACACAAAACTAAAATGCAGAATGGTTCATTTAAATATACAATTTTTTGTTGACATGATCAGCCTGGTAAAAAGTTACTAATATTTAAACAGCTTAAATATTTAAACTTATAAAAGTTGTAAATAAATAAAAGAGACAACAGTCTTAGTAGCTTATGTAAAATGTATCACAATGATTTTTCTCTCTACAAACAACTACAGAGAATATTTGGGTGACTACTTATATAGTGGAAATAGCAAAATTTGATTTGTAATACAAAGGATTGAAAATTTAAAGCAGGTATTCCTGAAAAAACACCTTGAGATTTATTATTACTTTCTACTGACTAGAATTGTCATATTATAATTTCACTACTGAATTTTTTTGCATCTATATATATTGCAATATATTAATGGCAAAATAAGAAACATTGTATATTGTATGCCTTTAGATTTGCAAAGAACTGTTGCTGCCACTAGGGCTTTACTTACAGCTCTTCCTCTAAAAAGGCTTTTTTTTAATACATTAAAAAAATATTCTTCACACAGAGCACACTGGTTTACTGTAGTAGCAAATACATTAAGAAAGGTGTATTTCTGGAATCTACTTTCTTGTGGCTGCTGATGGTACCCAGAACACCCACTAAACCTTGTCCAGATAGCTGTTCTCATGCCTTGTTGACTGTCTACTGATAATGACTGGACTGTTTGTCCTCACTTTACCAATCACATCACTCTCTGGGGAATAAATTTATTGATTCATTGATGACCCTTTTAATAATACAATTACATTTCATCCTGCTTAACTGATTCGCTGCTTCAGTTGATTGTCCATTTATTGATTTCATTTGCTCAGCTAATTTTTAATCCGTTAACTTTGCCTGTTTAATTTCACTCCATTACCTGTGTATTTTACTTATAATGAGTTTTGCAACTTAATTGACTCTGTACCTGCATGATTTTCTCACTTAATTAATCGTGTGTTTATACAATTAATTGCATGGATTATACACCCCTAATTAATTGATTACTGCTTAATCGCATAATTTCCTGGGGTTGAGGTGCAAAAAATGTGGTGGCCATAGTCACATTCTGCCAATATTTGCCCACGTTTAACCATGTCTCCTTTATCCTTCCTATTTTGTTTCATCTATCACCATCTACTTACCTATTTAATTGTTTTACTTTTACTTTTTTATTTTAATTCAATACTAACTAGTCTCTAATACTGTCAGAACTTGTCTTTATGAATTCCATCATAAACTATATTTAATTTTTATTCAAATTTTGCTTCCTCTAATTAGAAGCTAGAGTATTCTGCAAGGAATCTGGATTTAATCCCAGATTATTATATACTATTCTAGATTAATCCTGGCAAATTAATTGAAATCATTCAGGAAAAACAAAACAAAAAAAAACGGAGTATGCATATGATAGCATAGTCAGGAATCCAAGTATTTTTCCATACAGAACTACCCAGAGAGCTATAAAATACTGTTATCTATTTACTCCTGTCAATCTTAAAGAGAACTAACATTATAGAAGTGCCTCACTTAAAGTAATGTGTACCACAGCTCCCCAAAATATTTCTGAGAAAATAGATATGGCTTTGAATGTCTTGAGGAGAAGACAGGAGCCAATCCTTTAAATGTCTTAAAAGTCTGTCTTTCTTTCCTTTCTTTCTATTCTCTCCACTTAAAGGATCATAACATCAATGTTTCCTTCCCAGTTTCAGAGCTTTTCACAGTTATGCATCTCACTTCTGACTGAGCCTAGTCTTTGAAGCCCAGAGAGATGGAACTCCTTTATGTGCAGAAAGAACTCTATGTGTAGACTGCTGCAAAGAGAAAATGTCTTGATAATATGGATGGATTCTGTGTACGTCCCTTTCAAGGTCTGTAGTGTATAGACACAATATTTCATGCTTTCTGAACCACTTTGGTGCAACCAGGCAGAGGTTGAGAAGCAACTCAGTAGACTTGTTGAGTGTCTCTGAACAGAAAGATTTTACTGGGTTTAACTGAAGGGAAATTGAAAAAGATTTGATAACAGAAGACTAAAGTTATTCCTCCAGAGAGAATACCCTGATGCAACTGTGCCTCAAATACCTTTAAATTTTCCTCACCTACTGTAGTGGGATAATTTATTTATGAAAAAATAAAACTTCTAAATAGAAATATTAAGTAGCTAGTGGAATGTCTTCCAAGTTACAGATTCTGCTACCAAATTAAAACTTTTGTATCTAATTCACTTTAAAAGCGTTGTCAACAAATATAGCTGTAACAGCTGGCAACATATTATTTCCCCCACATAAACTGTGGATAAAATAAACATTAAGATAACACATTGTGCCAATAGGGATACACACATAAATCGTCTGTTATTTAGTCAAAAAGACTGAAAGGTTGCATTCCATTTTGTTTCATAAAACAAATGTTTGTATAGGCAAAATTTAATGGTAATGTGGGCAGACACAATTAATGTCCTAAATTAAAGTAGAAGAAATTAGACTAGGCTAAAGCAAAAGGTTAGAAACTATCCAAATAGGATTTTTGGTGTCTGGTGGGCTCTGTGAAATTTAACTTAGAATACTTAGGGAGATGAAATGGCTGAGTTAAGCTTAAAGTCATGTACTGTTATCTTTGAGAAAATGATGGGGATAGCTGAAGAACCAAGCTTTTGGAAAAGCAGAGAAACAGTGTTTAACCTTAAAAAGTGGAAAACTCTAACTGTATAATCTTAAAGATAGTTTTTTTAGAGACATCTAGAAGGCAATAAGAGAAGTGTGAAGGAGAAAACATTTCAAAGAATCTTTTTTGCTTTTCATAAAAGGATAAAAGACTCTGGAAAGAACAGTACAATGATATCATGCATATTGACTTATCTATTAATATATAGTCTCCACAGTAACACTTTTGAAAATGTGTCTCACGTGGTTGCATAAACATATTAGAAGCACATGGATTATTTGAAGTTACCTCTGACTAGTATATTTTTAAAGTATATTCAAAATGATTTTGTATTTTTTTCCTAACTGTGAGGATAGAGAAGAATTTAGATTGTCTTGTACTTTCAATCTGATCCCATTCAAATAGTCATGAATGGTTTTAAAGACTTAGTAGTATTTATATTAAATCTGCAAATGACAGTGAATCCATGTAGGCTAAGTGGCAGACAGGACTAGTCTTCAGACAGATATCCATACATTGGAACAATAACACAAAAAATAAAATTACAATAGGATTCAGTGTCCTACATGTAATAAAAAACAAACAAACAAAAACACAAACAAACAAACAAAACAAAACAAAACAAAACAACCAAAAACATTAAATGGAAGTATTGAGGATGACTGACACCAGGTGGCCAAAAATTAACTTCAGGTTATAGTAGAGTTAAAGCTGAGTATGAAAGAATATTACCATAATGTAATGAGAAGGACAAATAAGATACTAGGTTATACAAAAAACCTCTTTATTTGTAAAATTGGTAATAATTTTAAAATGTTTTGAGGGTTTTTTTTTAAAAAATAAAGATGTAACTGGAGTTCTGTGACCAGTTTGAGGTATAAACTTTCCAAGAAGGCCTAGAGTAAGGTGAGAAAAATTGTCATACACTTATAGAAGACAGCTGAGGAAATCCTGTGAGACGTTAAGTTTTTAAGTCTAGACCGAATCAAAGCTCTTAGTTCTAGATCATAAGCTGCTCTTCATGTGCCCAGCTGAGAGTCCAAGGGACTATGGCTTTATATTATAACTAAAGAAACTTAGGTTCAGAACAAACTTTCTAAATTGTAAGGCTTGCTAAGCCCTGACTATGATTCCTTTGGCAGAGTAGAATTTCAAGTAACAGCCAGATGTGAACAGGTGAACTATTACCACAAAGTTCCACCTTGATCAGATTCCCATAGAAAATACCAGTATTTTCCATCTTGCCATATTACTTTTCAGTCTTGCATATGATTACTTTTATCGTCTATTTTCCAGTTTTTTAGGTTTGAAATACAGAGGAAGACATATTTTTTCCAACTAATGCTGGAATATCAAAAAATTAAATTCTATGACCCGGGATTCAGTTTAGTGCAAAACATACTTTTTAGTCTCATTAACTCATTAAGAAAATTGTTGCCATATTTAGATGACAAATGGTCATTATAATGAAATTATAATGGTAAAAAGTTGGAAGTGTTTTGTCAAGGAAATATTTGTCACTCAGTGTATTCTTCATTCTTCACTCAAGTGAAATAATAAAGAAACTACTTTTCACTTCTGATTTAATCGAGATTAGCAATTCTGTGTTTGAGAATATATAGAGCAGACAGCCTGTGTAGAATATTTGCCTCCAGGCCAAAATTTGAAGTGCTTACTTTTTTCAGCTGACAACCAAATCAACATGTTCTTTTGAAGAAGCAGTCTTATAGAAAATGCCTGGGTAGTAACAAATGCTTTTTAAATTTCCAAGATCAAACAGAGATGGGCAAAATATTCTGAATGCTTCACAAACCTGTCCATATATTTTCTAGGTCTGTCTTTCCCTGCTGTACTCCTAGTAAAATCAGCAAACTTTGTATTCTATATAACTGACTGGAGAAATGAAATGACAGATCAAGGTCCTAGGAAATAAGTGTTTAGGCAAGAGAAGGGCTGGAGTTTTTCTTGCCCACAGTCTCACAGAGGCTATAATTCCAAATGCAAGCTCAGAATGTACAGCTACAATGACACAAAACACATTTAGGGAAAGTAGGAAAATGCCCTTTCATTTTCTCGTGTAGCAACATTCTTCCCAGTACCTGCATGCAAATAAACATATTAAATACATTTATTTCTAGTTAATCCATAAAAGTGTGGAACTTGCCTTTGAACATTGCTGAAATCTTTGCTCAAAAATAGAAAACCTTCAAGATCCCTTTATAACTACTTAAAAAGTCCTAAACAGTTTGGATTCAGAGTGCAAATCCATGCAAATTCATACAGAGTTTGGTACTTTGTAGATAGCAGAAAGTGTTGTCAGATTATGAGATGGAAACAGCCAGCAGAGTTTTCAGTACACAGAGGCCTGAGATAAAAACAAAGCACAGCATTGTCATTTTGTAACAGCTTTAATCATGCATAACAGTTTGTTCTAATGAATATGTATGAGACACTGATGAACATGAATGATTGATATTTATGATTCACAAAGTGAAGAAGCTTATCTATATGCAGATTAAGTACCTCCAAGAAAACTATTCTTCCTTTTCTCCCTCCTGTTTTGGCAAAATTCCTGCACCATTGAGTGTTCAAAACTTTTAACTTTCCTGCAAAAACAGCTTGAAGCTCATAAGAAAAAAATCTCATCTATGCTCTTCAAATAGTGTACTCCAAGATTTCTCAGAATAATTTCAAAGAATGTGTAACAATTGCCATGCAGAATGTTATTTTAAGGTATTTAGTAAATACAGCAAGCAAGGGACAAATGAAGTATGACTGATTTATCTTTATATTAATGTTAATATATTTAACAGAGTTATTATTGGAGATGGAAATACAATGCAAAATCATTGTGAAGTATTCGTAACAGTTATGATAATGAGTATACATATATGGTCTTAAAACTATTGGTTAAAGATTCCTAGTCTTGGAGAAAATGAGGCTTTCTCAGCGCGACCTGAAATTTCCTTCAGACCATAGTAAAAAGCAGAAAATAAATAAAAAGCAGAAAATTTGGCTTCTGAAAAACTCTGAATTTTGCATATTTTATATAGTGCAAAATGCTTAATATTTAAAAATAATCTTGGTCAATGTTATGAGATTTGTTCCTATTTTCTGTGTGATTTAGATCTTAAGTTGCCTCTCACACAAGTGCTGCAATTAACATACAAAGCCAAGCTCTATTATTGCATGTTGGAATAGAAAATGAGAAGTCTACTGAAATATTAAAATCAAATAGGTTTGTATTGCATTTAATACATGATATACAACAGAAAAAGTATTAGAGGCAACAGTAAAAACAGTAAAAAATATTCAATAATACCATGCTTTCTTTTGGGAATTAAGAGTATTTTCTTGTTTGTATAGACAAGTTGTAATTTCTTTTTAAGTGGAAAACTACGTATAATGATAAGCCTTCTTTTTAAACTACATCATAATAGTAGCTCATTACCTCTTAGCATCTTTTAAATGTCAGCTCCCTCATGGTTTCAGCATTCCAAGGCACATGCAGCTTCAGGAACCTGGATTAATAATGTAATGACACAATTAAGATGAAAAGAAAGGGACCTGCTGTTCAGGTGGTAGATACTATGCATGAGATTTTGCTGTACCACCTCAAGATGCACAAGTATTTCTTACAAAAAGTACTATGTCCTTAAAATATATTTTGCCTTAACCATGTCCTACAAATTCATCTGAATGAACCTGAATTGGTTTCCAAGAGCCCTTATCCTAACAAATAGGCATTTCATTTACATCCATGTTCTGTCTCAGATCTATGAACGAAATTGATAAAAATGAAATAATCTGTGAATGTCCAGAAAGTGGCCATTTACACCTGTGAGCCTTGATGGAAAACTTCACAGGCTTCTTCAAATATGATCAACAGATATTCTTCTAAATGTGGTGGATGTCGATGCAAGATATTTTTTACTGAGTGAACAGCTTTCGATTATCTTTTAGACTTTTTAGTCCTCAGGTGCAGATTTAATGTTGTTAGTATCTACTAAATAATTTCATCTCAAAAAACTCCACAAGAGTTGCTTCTGAAAGGCACTTTTAAGCTCCAGGGGTTTACCTTGATAATGGTCTAAGAAGTCTTGTACTGGACATCAGTGACAAGCATTGAAGTTTGAAGAGGTGCAAGGAAGGTTATTAGAAGTGCAAAAGGAAAAAAAAAGTGTGAACAAAAGTTTACAAAACCAATCAGAGCAGTCAAAACCCAATTATCATTAGAGCAAAGAAAGCAGGATGGAGAGATGAGAAAGAGGGAAGAAGGAGTTTTATTTGCTATTGGTAATGACCTAGTTAAAATTTCCATACACTGTATTCAGTACAACAGTTGCAATATTCCAGTCTATTACACTGACATGGTAGTTTCCTTAATCAAAAAAAACAAACAAAAAAACCAAAAAAAACACCCCTTCTTTCTTTTTTTT
>VXBB01024427.1:32507-59265 GCA_013399915.1 Illadopsis cleaveri
GAAATATGTCTTAAGTTTTTATGATGTTTTTAATTTCTCCTTTTATATGTATATATATATACACGTTTAAACGTGCTCATATTCAAATAAATAAAAAAGTTCCTGCTGACATAAATAAAAAGGGGTTGATCATTTAGAGTCATTTCTGTTATTAGATGCCACTAGCTTTGAATCCACTAATTTTTGTAAATGGACAAAGAATAAGGAATTGGGTTGTCAATGATTTTTTATATTCCTACGAAAATTGAAGAATTGTTCATATGTTTACATAAAACATAGCAATTATCTATTACTTATGTACATTTGTTATATAAGTGTTTCAGAGTTCTTTGTCTCTGTGAAATGATTAGGATACCCAAAACTACTGTGGGAGAAACAATAGAGATTCTATTTTTTATTTGAGGCAATGCCAGTTATACCCCTTAGGAAAAAATTACCACAANAAAAGAATCCAGTTACGTCATAAAATTATTAATTATACTCTCATTTTCCAAAATATTTACCCTTATTAATTGACACAGCATCTATATAATGAAATTGTCAGGGTACATTTTCACTTTTGCAGGCAGTCCTGTATTCAAGATTTTTTGCTCTTAGTGTTCCTCATTCAGCAGGAGATTGTATATACTGGAAAGACTTGCAGATATTGGCCATTATCATGTATTTCCATGCGATTAAGGGTCTTCGCCCTTAGACATTATAAGACATCCTTGGCTCATAGACAGCACTGTATAAATTAGGGGATTCACCAAGTGTGAACAATAGGTCTTAAAAACTTAAATGACCTTGTCTTCACACCAAACTTGCTAGCAGTATACATTTAAAGCTTGGAAGAAGAATAAGTATAATAAGCCTACCATCTTCAATGAAGAAATGGGAAAAAAAAGAAGAAAATAAATGTTTCTTCTTTTCCTCTTCTCAGTGTGGAATGTGAAACCAGCAGAATAATAACTTCCTCAACATATCATCCACATAACAAAAACCCATATTAAATTTTCCTTAGATAGTTAGTTTGAAAATTAATGGTATTAGTATAGAAACATCAGGAAGATATTGTCACCAGTTGTACTAAAATAGTATAACTTTCAGCTAGATGTCCTTGATATGCTTCAATGAACATATTTCATTTTAATATCAGCTTTTAAATCAACCTCCAAGTACATCTCAAGATAACAAAGAAGGTTATAAATTAATTTGCATAATAAAACAATAATCCTGGTGTATATTCAGAATTGCAGGGAATATTTTAATACCATTATACCTGTTGACTTAAAGCGTACCACTTACTATTCATTCTAAACAGACTAGTTACCTAAATTAATATGAAAATTTGACAGGAAAGAACCGTTTTGCCAGGATTCTGATGACTTAACATATTTTATAGAGAAGTCAATGGTGACCTCAAGTAGGATTTAGTATTATGACTCATATATACAGTGATGTGACTCAGAGAAATATTTTCTCATTATTATATTTTCATGAGAAAGTATTTGATCAACAGTGCCTATATTATGCCTTTCAATAACTAAAGCTATTCAATAAAACTAAAACTCAGTTTCTCTTTCTTTTATCCATATTTCTCAACTTTACTAAAAATTCACAAAACTCCCTATTTTAAAAACAAATGTATAATCCATAAAGCTCACATACGTTGTGACATCTCTTATGTCTAATATTTTCTATGACAAAACTCACACATTGTATAATAAATTACTTCAGAAATAAATTTGGCTCCAACCTTGCCTTTAACAACTCTAAAAAAAAGCAAAAAAATAAATACAATGAGTTATTCAAAGTAATTATTTTCTTAATTGATTGGAAAAAATTCTAGATAGGATTCCAGGTGTTTTAAATTAATTTATTCCCTCTGTATCTCAAAATACAAAGCAAGAGCTTAATGTATCATACTAGTAAGAAGATTACTCATGCTTCATCCAAGCAAATAAACTATTGAAACAATTTATTTATTTGGTCAGCTAATAAATCTCTTTCATCTGTTCTAATTATTCCTGGAGTTATCACAACCCGTGAAACTCTAGGAAAAACAGTACTTTTTCCCATGTACTTTCCCTACCCATTAGCTGCTTCATTTGTCTGCTTTATCTATTTTTTCCAAGTGTTAGTTGGTAAATTTTATATTTTTGTTTTTATGCAATCAGCAGACTTGCTAATATCAGTCTCCGTGACAGTGAGCAAAACAGTTTTCTTTACTATTTAAATGTTTTGAAATATTTCTGCTAACACTTCTTACAGTAAAACAAGTGTAGATTATTAAACAGAATAAGCAGGTATGAAATAATTAAAATGTGTCTGAAGTAATGGTTTTAAAAATAGTGCATAGACAAAAATATAACATACCATTTCCTGGTCAATTAAAAAAAGGGAGGAAACCAGATATGCATCTACTTCTCAAATAGAAATGCACCATTGATGTTGAGAATTACTCTAAATTTAAGTAGATTAGGCAAATTAGACTAATTTGAAAGATGAGAGGGCTATTAGCTGTGGTTGAGGAGGAAGATGTGGAAGCAGAGGAAGAGGTGGTATGATTATTAACTGTCACAGGAGAGAGACAAGTAGAAAATTATCACTCCTGGAACATTAAGCTATTAGGTAGGGGTAGGGAAATACCTATATGGAATATCTCTGCTTGATGCATGATGTTTAGGGATCTTCTCAGGTTCATCTTTTAAAGTGGCCTAAGTGTTTAGAGATGGAGAAGTTGTTTGTCAAAAATATTCTAGCATTAACTGCAGGTTTCCATATGTTTCTTCATCTTAGGCATGAAACCTTTCTAACATATAGACTTTAGTTTTACCTATGTAATTACCAAGCAAGATCAATTTTATCCTGGTAAATGTCTGTATGACAACCAGCAAGACAAACTTTTCTGTTGCTTGATGAATGGTAGAAGAGTAAAGAATATTGAGACATTTTTAGGGCACATAAGGCCAAGAACTTGCCAACACAAAACACGTGCATACATCTGTATCAGTTCGTATCGTAAAGGATATCCCCTCTTCCTGCAATGTTTGTCTTGCTTATAACGTGTCCTGGGTTGTAGTGTAGGATGTGCACAAAGTATGTATTCTATCACCATCTTCATGAGCTGTTGAAACCAGGTGAAGCAGTGTTTTCCCAGGCCCCCTCCCTCTGNGCTGTATAATGTTGTGCTAGTGCAGCTATAAGAGCAATGAAACTGCCTATGTCTAACACACATCATTCTAAATAGACTAAAAACCTTCTACTCCCTCATTCTCTTTTCTAAAATTCAAAGTATTTTGACAGATGTTTTAAGAAGAGTCCAAACCACTGAAGCACTGATGTAATAAAACCCCACATTATCTTTCTGCGCAGATAGAAATATAAACATTATACCCTCTTATATCCCTGGGGGTGCTGTCCATTCTGATCTTTAAATAAATGAAAACCAGTTTGTCACTGTAAGACAACATTGTTCTATTCCCTTAAGGGAAACTGCTGAGTTCTATTTGTTCAGGGTATAACAAACTGCTACTAGATGGGACAGAGACTCTTGCTGTCACACTTTAGAAACAAATGTCTGAATGGAAAGAGGAGATACACATCATCTGTGGTCTGAAATAACTTGCTTGACTTTACATCCAAGGGGAAGAGAAAGTTTCATGGTAATGGTCTAAGTGAGAAGCACCTTTCACAGCCTTTCCCTCAATAATTAACCAAAGCTACCAGCTCTAAGCTCTTTCTGGGTGCCTCAATGTATGAGTGGAGATTAAAAGAAAACGTGTGGAAAATATCATATATGAGCTTCCTACATTGTTGTGGCCAAATGGGATTTGGAAGCTAATGAAATGCTGAAACCTTTCTACCATGTTCTACATTCTAAAATCATAGCATGTTTTTGTTTTGAAGAGACATTAAGGACACTTAGCTCACCACTCTTGCAGTCAAGAATTTCTTCCTACTAGCTAATCTAGATCAACCCTCTTTCTGTTTGAAGCCATTCTTCCTTTACCTGTCACTACATACCCTTGTAAAGGGTCTCTCTCCAGCTTTGTTGTAGGCCCCCTTCAGGAACTGAAAGTCTGCTATAAGGTTTCCCTGTAGCCTTTTCTTCACCAGGTTGAACAACCCCCAGCTCAGCCTGTCTTCATCAGAGAGGTGCTCCAGCCCTCTGATCATTGTTGTGACCCTCTCCTGGACTGGTTCCAACAGGTCCACATCCTTCTTATATTGGAAGACTTAGAGCTAGACAGCGTATTCCAGGTGGGGTCTCAGTAGAGCAGAGCAGAGGGATGGAATCACCTCCCTTGCCCTGCTGTTCCTGCTGCTTTTCACACAGCTCAGGACACATTGGCTTTCTGGGCTGCAAGTGCACATTGAAAACTCATGCCAAGTTTCTCATTCATCAGCACCAAGCCCTTCTCCTCAGGGCTGTTCTCAATCCATTCTTCATCCAGACTACATTGGTGTTTGTGAATGCCCCAACACCAGTGTGGGACCTTAGACTAGGCCTTGCTGAATTTCGTGAGCAATCAAATTGTTGTGGTCAACAGTTTGTCATTCAAATGGAAACCAGCAAGGGGCATTGCTCCTCAAGGGTTGGTATTGAAATTAGCCCTGTTGAACACCTTTGTTGATGACATGGACAAGAAAACTGAGTGTACCCCCAGGAATTCTGCAGGAGTCGCCTGCAGTTGACACCCTGAAGGGATGCAATGCCATCCAAATGAACCTTAACAGTCTTGAGACACAGGCTTATGCAAACCTCATGAAGTTTTACAAGGTCAAGTGTCTTTCATCTTTGATTTTTTTCAATAATATATCTTTGAAGTAAAAAATCATAGGGCAATATAAAACAGGTTGGAGACGAAGGAAACAAGCAGCAAATTAAGGCACATATATAGATGAAGCCTAGAATTAGAGAAATTCCAAATTTTGTTTCACAAGAGAGGAAATGAGAAAGACTTTCATACTACTGTAAGTTCCAGTTTGCATTTATAATGATGTATATTAGAAGATGTATAAATTGTCATAACATCTAGTTGGGAGAAGATGAAATTCAGTAGTTAAAGGGAGAGAGAACAACCTAGGTTTAGTAAATAACAATCTGTGAGATATTATTACTGGAAGAAATTATGAACAAGTCCTATTTGTTTTCATCAAATTGAATATCTCTTCAAAGAGGTTTTTAATTCACATTTATTCATATGACCACAATGCTTTATCTGTGGAAAATGTGCCTTCTAGGAATTTGTTTTTGTGAAGTAGACATATGTTGTTCTGATGTTCCGAAGTAAAGCTATTTAGAGAAGCCTTGACTTTCTTGTTTCTAGTTTCTTCTCTTCCCTCTTACAGCATTTATTTTTTCAGAATATTCTTTCACACACAGAGCTTCATACTGGGGGTGGGGGGGAGGTGGTGGCTGAATGGAAAGTGGAAAAAAATTAATGGCCATAGGTTTATATTAATTTCTTAAGCTCTCTATTCCTAAAGCAAATATATATGAGTTGAATATTTAGCTGGATTGATACATATTTTTCCCTGGCTGCTGCATAGAATAACTACTTATCTCATAATTTTCTTGGTGTAAAAAATATTATGAGAGCTTGTCTTGGGTTGCAATATGTAACCAAAAATGTACGTTCTATTTTCCATCTGTTGAAACCAGCTGGGGAGTGTTTTTTCTTTATCTCTTGTATAACCCATTTGTCATAACTCCAGGGTGGAGGGGGTGGGTGTCTTCTGTTAATGGGCCAGCTGTTAAGACCAGGTGGGGCGATATTCCTTATCTCTTCCACAGCCTGTTGTCCCTCCAGAGGCATATCTTCTGTTAATGGGCCATTAAGGCTCATCACATGACCGATGACATTATATCATTCCATTGTGATATGCTCCACCCAGTGGGAGGAGCCAAGCATTCCTACCTAGATAAAAGCTGAAATTCAGCACAGCAGGACAGCCTGTTTCCACTGGATTTCCCAGAGGAAGACCGGACACATCTCATCACTGCTGGACCTTCGGAGGAGAACTACACCCTTCTATAGGATCTTGTTAGCTACGCAGGTGCAAGGCAGGGGTCCCTCCAGCACTGGCAAAGCTGATTAAAAGACAGCTGTAGGGAGTGAGGCCACCTGAGCACAGTGAAGAGGAGCAGGCAAACAGGTAAGTGCCACATCAGTTTGGACTGCAGTTCAGGCAGGGTTGCAGGTTTACTTACATTGCTGCTCTGTTGGTTGGATAGTTTTTGGGGTTTTTTGTTAGAAATGGGTTTTACACAATCAAAACCTGCAGTTAGTAAAAGTAGCCATACACCTCTACATACAAAAGTGTATGTAGAACCCTCCAAAAGGGATGTATCTGTCCAGACCGATTCCTATGAGGAGAGTTTGAGCTTATTTATAGAAGAAGCCTCCCAGCGGGCTCAACAAGTGAAAGATCTCCTTTCGCTGGTGGCCGAGCTTAGGGAGGAAGTCGCAAGACTGAGGAGTATTAGGGAAAGTGAAAAGGAAATAGATTGGTGGTATTCCCCTCTTCTACCTTTGAGGGAGGCCCACCAGGAGNAGGGAGGAAGTCGCAAGACTGAGGAGTATTAGGGAAAGTGAAAAGGAAATAGATTGGTGGTATTCCACTCTTCTACCTTTGAGGGAGGCCCACCAGGAGTCTGAAGACTCCCATGCCTCCCTGGAGGACTGCTTCCCTGGAGGAGGCCCTAGGGTGACTTTATGATGCTTGTATCTCCGGTTGTCTGTTCTGTTTATGTTGGACATTATGTTCTGTACCTTTAAGACTGGTTCCAAGAATGAAGCAGGGAGAAAGAGAAGCATTGAGTTTGTTTTCAGCAACTGCACTCACTCCTCCACATTCTGCTCCTGGGCTGTGTTGTCTGCAGCATGGACAGACAGCAGGACAGAGCTCTCCTTTGCTTTTAGTTGGTTTTAGCTAGCTGAGGAGGAAAAGTGCCATGGACTGTTTTTTTTTCTTTCCTTTTTCTTGGAATTGTTCGAACTTGCTCTAGAAACCCAGAAGAACACTGGGACCTCACACCTGTGGGCCACCAGGGCCTGGACCTTGGCATTTTCCAGCACAGGAGGAACTGATAAGAGACTGAGTGAGCCGAGCTAACCTATGGCAAGGAGATTCGGAATTTGCCATCTCTTTGAACAGCAAGAGGTTATATTGTTTCATATCATTCATTTTTTATGGTTGTGGATACTTTGCTTGTTAAATAAATAGTTTTTTCCACTTTTCTCCAAGGAAATCTTTTCCCGAACTAGTTGGGGGAAGGGCTGCTTGAGTTTGCTCTTCTGGAGGGATACCATTTGGAGGTTTTCTCCCAAATTTGCCCTAAGCCAGGACAGAGCTTAAGTCCAGAACTCACTCAAATGCAGCATTTTCAAAATTTGGTATCTAGTGTGAATATGTATGTTGTCTTCTGACAATTCTGACCATTCTTTGACAAGTAAATGTAAGCTTCAACATTACTACTTGTACATTTTATACTTAGTCTTCACATAATTAGTATATTAAAAAAAACAAAACAACAAGAACCAGATAATCAGTGCAGTAATCAATGAACGTGATCTTTATTATCTGAAGTCACCTTTTTACTGCACTATGGTCCTAAGAGTAAATGGTATTAAACATTGACTCTTTTCCCATTAACTTCTTTCTCTTTGCAATGTGTTAATATAAACAGAAAGGCTGTGCAGTCATAGATCTAGTCACTATCTTATTATACATTTATTATATTTTTCTGTGAAATATTATTATTTAATTTGCTAAAATCCTAGGTTCTCTAAATAAACTTACAAGCTTGCAACAACTTATATTTTTTTTTTCCCGAAGAAACAGACAAATTGTTTTTACTCTGTAGTCCAAGGCCCCTAACTGGATTATATTATTAATATAATTATTTGTGGTCAGTAGACCTTGGCTGGCTGCCACAAGCACACCAACCTGCTCTGTCACTCCATTCATCAACAGGACAATGGGAGAAAATAAAATGAAACTTATGCGTCAATACAAGGACAGGGAGTGATTGCTTACTAATTAACAACATGGGCAAAAAGACTTGATTTGAGGAAGAATAGTTGACAATCACTTGTAACGGAGTAGGATACTTTGAAATACTTAGAAACCAGACAAAAAAACTGAACCCAAATTCCCGCATCCTTCCCTTCCTCTCAGGTTTGATTTTCTTTGTAACTATTTTACCTTCTTGACCCATTATCCCACTTCACATGGAGCAGGAAAGGTAGTTGTAGTTAGTTAGTTCATAAATCTCCATCTTTTCCACTCCTTCCTCCTCATGCTCTTCCTCTGCTCCAGCATGGGATCCCTCCATGGGGGACAGCCCTTCATGAAATGCTTCATTTTGGGCTGCTTTCAAGGAAGTACAGTCCTTCAGGAGGCTACTACTCCCACATGAGGCTACAGCTACAGCCATAAAACTTCCTCCTCTGTAGGTTCCTCTCCACAAGTCACAGTTCCTGCCAGGAGCCTGCTTCAGCTTGCCATCCTCCATGGACTGTCATGGATATCTACTTGTCCTAGGGTGACTTTATGATGCTTGTATCCCCAATTGTCTGTTCTGTTTGTGCTGTATGTTGAGTTCTGGGTCTTTAAGACTGGTTCTGGGAGTGAAGCAGGGAAGAAGAAGTGCCGAGTTTCTTTTTGAAAAAGCTGCCTGACTCCTACGCATTCCTTCTCTCGACTCGGTGTTCATCTGAGGCTCACAAAGACTGTGGGACAGAGATCTTTTTGCTTATAGCTAGTTTTAGCCAGCTGGAGCAGAGAAGCTCCTGGACTGATTTTTTATTTTTTTTTTTCCTTAGGACTGTTTAAACCTGCTCTGGACTGAAAGACCCAGAGGAGCACTGAGAGCTGGCACCTGCGGCCCACCTGGGCCTGGACTTCCGCAGGGTCTGATAAGAGACTGGGCAAGCTGAGCTACCCACAGCAGGGATTTTCTGAATTTGCCATCTCATTTCAGAACAACAAAAGGTTTTATTCTTTCATATTATTCATTCTTTGTGCTTGTGAGCACTTTGTTTTTTAAATAAATAGTTTTTTCCACTTTCCTCCAAGGAAGTTCTTTCCCAGACTGGCTGGGGGGAGGCGATGTTCGTGTTTGCTCCCCAGAGGAACCCTGTTTCAGGGGTTTTCTCCTAAATTTCCTCTAAACCAGGACATTACTGTGCCATGGTCCTCCATGGGCTGCAAGGCCACAGCCAGCATCACCATGAGTCTGCACCACGGACTGCAGGGGAATCTCTGATTCGTGTCTGGAGTACCTCCCACTGTTCCTTCTTCTCTGGCCTTGATGTCTCCAGGGATGTTTCTCTCATAATTTCTCACTCCTCTCTCACAGCTGTTGTACAGCATCTTTTTCTGTTATACTTTCCTAAATATGTTATCACAAAGGCATTACCTACCTTGTTGATGGGCTCCTCTTTGGCCAGTGGTGGGTACTTCTTGGAGGTGGTTGGAACTGGATTTTTCTCATCTGGGGGAAACTTATGTAGTCTTTTTAGAGATGCCACACTGCAGCACCCCCAGCTACCAAAACCTTGCCAAATAAACCCAATACAACATTACAATCAAGAATTTTAATTGCCAAAACTCTTTTCAAAAGAATAAAAGCTCATTGAAATTGGACCAGAACTTGTTTTCTTTAGATTGGTAAAAACCCTGTGTAACTCAAGGTGTGGAAACAAATTGAGCTTGATCTGTGTGTAAAAGTAAAAATGTTTTCATGCATTTCAAATCCAACTCTTCTGTAATAAGCTTGCTTGTCTTCACTCCTAACTAAGAAAACTGTTTTATGCCAGGCTTCTCACATGAAATTGAGACTTTCTGAGAGATTGACCTACAAGTGCTTTCACACAATTCACAGGTGCTATGATATACTCTTGTATATTGAAAAAATGTAGTCAGGCAAGATAATTTTTAAAAATCTGTTAATTCAGCATGCTTAGAAATAAAACATGCTGCTTAGTATAATAATTATTCCTGTTTGCCTTTTCAATTTTCTGAAGACTCCAGTAAAATATTTCCAACTGAATTACTGAGACAGTTTCACTGATCTGTCTTAGTTACTCTACTTCTGGGTTTAAAGTGTGTCTTCTTGCTTTATATGTCCAAGGAAACAGTATGTCTATTTTGCAGATTTATCTTCCTAATTTTAAAAAGATACTAATATCATCTATCTAACAGTTGCAATTGTGATGGAAAAAAATCTTTTTCAATTCATAGAAAAAAATATTTCCTCGTCTTTTGGACAATAAAAGGCTCAGAAAATTTCACAGCTTATTATAGGAGCAGTTAAGAAGAAAGGTTAACTTCATTCACAAGGCCAGGGTATGGAGAAGAAACAAGCACCAGGGAAGCCATCACTCCTAAACACTGAGGTAGCAGGAGCATTTATTTAGCCTTGGTATCTGAGAGAGGATTAGCTCTTAAATCAGCAGATAAAATACTCTCTCTCCTTTCTCTTCCAATGACCTTTTCTTCTCATCCTGTTTCTCTTTATGTTATTGTCAAGACCCTACAGGCTCCTGCTCGTGTGTGCTTTGGACAAACTCAGCCTGCCACCAAATAACTCACTGCTGTTCTTCAGATTCCCAGCTTTTCTGGTTCCCTCCTTCGTTCACTGAACATGTATTCATATATGTGGAAGGTAAGGTGCGAGTGCATTTTAGATCAGCAAAAAGACAATTAAGATGACACCTCTTCTGAAAACTTAAATACGGAAGAGAAAATAAAATGCATTTAGGCAAGTGAGGTGTAATAGGCACTTTACCGAGTGTTGTTTTCTTTTCTATTTCAACTTCTTATTTCCACAAGAATTGAATCAGCTTCCATCTTTGTAGGGATTCACAAAGCCCTTGTCATTGTCTTGAAAAAGCCAAATACACATTAAAAAAATTAATTATATTTATAACAACAATAAAAAATTAACAAGACCCTAACCTCTGCTCAATTAAATATTATTGGTGAGGTGAAGTTCTGAGCATATGGCTTAACGAAATCTAAGTCCATATCACTTTTTAACATTAATTATAATTAATGCAAACAAGACTTCAGGAATACTGATGAATCATCCTGCAAATATTTGATATTTGTTGATAGAAAAAAATGTAAAATTATAGTCACACAACTGAAGGCGACATCGCATTCCAGGCTGGCAATGCTCACACTTAATATTTTGCCCCATATTAAATACATATCACTTTCTTATTTGTCAGGCTACTAGAGGAGAGAGAGAGAGAAATAGCTAGATTTAATATATCTGCAAAGTACGGATAAATCTGCTTGTTCATGTATTATTGATATCCCAGTATCAGAATGAGGAAGGTAACAAAACACAACAAGTTTTAGCATTGCTATGTAGAATACAGCTGCCTGTATTTCTGCAGCTAAGACATTTCATTATCACCCATTTAAGGTGATTATACTTTATTTAATATGAATGCAAAGAGTATAATGCTGAATAGGTTTAAAGCATCCATACAATTTTGATCCCACAAAGCAATCTATTGTAACACAGAATTAAGAATCTTTTCACTTTCAGAGCTAGTTAAATAGCTGAATTAGAAACTGGAGAAATACAGAGTGTCAACTTTATTTACTGTTTTGAGTGACATCAAATCTGATGCCAACTATGTCATTTTGTTATGTCATAATGTAATTCTCATTAGAAATTATTTTCTGAGGGCAAGACTTCAGCTGAATCAATATTTCTAAATTAAACAATGAAATAAACTTGTTACTTGGTGGAAACCAACTACAATTATTAAGCAAAACTATAATAGTACATGATATTACGTTATGCCATAGATCTGTCCTTTTTGTCACAAAGGTATCATAACACAGAAGCTACCAAAAGCAGTATTTTCTTGGATATGCTCAAATTGTCAAAGAAAATGTACTCATCTTATCTTGTCCTACAGTTCTTAATTTCTTTGCATTGTTATGTCTAGATCTGCCTTTTCTCCAGCTATGTAGCTCCATGTATGGGTCATAAAGTTAGTGCAGCCCAAAGAGAATGGGTTCAACAGGCTATCTCCCAGTGGGAACAATTATTTAAAAAAAAGCAGTGGGAAGCAGGAAGGATAGAAATTCCCTAGTTGTACACAGGAACTTTGTTGCCATAGCTAATCAGGCATTTCAATGACTGACAAGTGGACACATTATCTGTTAAATTAAATTAAATACAGTTCTTATCTCCAAAAAATTAAAACTCTTGAAATGCTTTTCTATTTCATGTAATGAGAGAAAAGCATAGGTAGGAGTGCAGAAAAGCCTGATGCTCTGTTCAAATTTTCATCAGGAAGAAATCCATACCATAGCATAAATCAGGCTTTACTTCAGTAACTGACCTTGGTTTCCTCAGAATAAATGGAATATGTCAGTTTTGCTGCCCTCTCACTATTGAATATCTCACAATGATTATAGATCAGTCAGTGACAGTCCTTTGGCTTGTGGACTGAGAAGGTCTAGACATACACTAACTATCTCTGTCATTTCTTGTAACTTGTAGCTCCCTGGAATCAGATTTCAATGATATTCCCTTCCATACAACTGAAATATGTTTTCATTCCATTATCAGCCATGGGGGGAAAAAACCTCAAAAAGCAAACAGGAACAAGAAGAAGAAAGGGTTTCAAGACTTCCAAAGTGGTTTTATCTTATTTAAAATGTATTGCCTTCAAAGATTCCAGGAGTGAGTGTATTTTCTCTTGGCTTTCACTTAATCCATTTATAACCCCATGGTAACAATAAGGAAAATAAATTTCAGATGGGAGGGGGAGGCTCTTTATGCATCATTTGACCCCCACCTACCCTTAAAACGTCTGTTAAAGCATAAATTTTTCAGTGTTTCGGCATTTATTTACTATTTTATTAGGAAACTCATCTCCATACTTTCTTTTGGATGATTAAAACACCCTTCATCCTGCTTAGAGAGTGATTATATTGCAGACTATTGAATTTGCACAAAAAATATATCTTCACTAGTCATTCACCTTGTCAGTTGGTACTCTAGCAATCAATACAGAACTTTCATAATGACTCATATGGTCTCAAAGAGTATTTTTATTTGCTTTACTACAGAAAAAAATAAAACAAACACACATTAACAACCACAGAAACTTCAAGCAAACCAAACAAGAAAAATATGAAAGATAAACCCAGATAATTTTTTTCAAATAACAAATTCATCTACACTTTTAATGCTATTTTTCTCATTGTTATCAAAGATATTACTTTTTCATTACTACTTAGTATGAAATAAGATAGAGGACCATATTTGCTTGAAAGCAGTAATAAGAAATGGATTTAAAATCAAATTTCTTCTCTTTTTGCTTGCAAAGGAGGCAGTGTACTATGGTGGGCTCTCAGAATAGGTCTGATAGTTACTGTTTGTCCTCTAACCTTTAACATCTCAATCCTCAGGGCAATTTTCATTAGAGTGAATATGTTTGCAAGCCTTACCCTTTTGTATCAGCTGGAATTTTGGGAAACTGGATGCAAACTGTGACACTTATGTGACTTTAGGTCTGGGAATGTGTATAGTGTAAGAATTCTTTCTTAGTGCTTGATTTGCTGTGTGTACTTACTAAGGAAAACTTTTACATAGATAGTTTCTCCTTCATAGAGGAACACATAACCAACCTCCAGGCAATCTGAATAAAACACAATGGCATACCTAATTAAGAAGATGATAAAGACATTTACTCAAGAAAAGTCCAAGACTAGTTATTTTTATATCCTAGTGAAAATAAATATGCTATCTTGTTCCCAAGTGTGGGCACTTCTGCATACAAGTAATTGAGAATTATTCATCATTACCCCAGAGACTTCTATTACCTGTGAGAAGACTCTAGACCATTTAGATAAACAGAAAATCTATCAAATATGGGAAAGTCTGACTTTGTTCTCAAAATTGTAAAGATCAGAAGTATAGATCTCTAGCTGGTATGTTGAAAATTAAATTAAGCAGATAATCAAAGTAAATATAGTAAGCCCCCAAACATTTACTGCCTAGCAGGTCTTATCAACAGTTTACAATGTTGGAATTGTATATACCATGCAAAATTGTTTGATTATGCAATAAATGTTGACTGAGGAGGTTTACAGTAACTGAGGTAGATTGTGAATTATGGTGTCTTTGAGATTTACGTAGAAGATTAATCCCCAGATATTAAAAACATTGTGAAGACAGAACTCTTGGGGATTGTTTTGTATTGAACTTCAGCAAAATACACAAAGAAGTTCAGAAAATAACTTTGGTATGCCCCCATAGACACATTAGTTTTGAAACCACTCTTCTTTTTTTTTCTCTGAATTTTTAGTTTTGAAAAACACTTTTCTAGAAGAATGAAGGAGTTCTTTGTTAGTTTATAGGTTTCTTTAACCCTGACCTGATTGTTTTAAACCTGGAGATGTAACTTCAGTGTCACTACAACAACACAATATTCCCAAATTCTTTTCATCTTGTTCACAGGAATCTTATTATTTAAGGATAGCATATTTAGCTGATTCAGGGATAGAAACAACACAGAAGCAGAACTCCAAAGCTATGCTATAGATATAATTCATTGACATTTTTTATATATAAGATGCATTTCTTTCACACTATCATTACACTTTAGTTAGTATATTATTCTTTCTAAACACTTCAAACACCATCATATTAAAAATGTACTCTATTTATAATGAAAAATTGCATGCATTATCACATTTCCCCTTACTTCTGGAGTCTGTGGGAGTAACAGAAGAGTATATGTGCAAGCATTCACCAGCAGAATAATTAAGGAACTGATACGGTCCATCAAGATGTCTTCTTCACGTTTGGGACTCCTTGAGTATACAGGCAATGACCATTGATAGACCTATTTGACACACACTACTACTTGAATGAAAGAGGAGAAGTAATTATATTGTTCCTGACCCATCAGATCTCTTTGGTGGACATGTCTGATCCACGCTCTTAAAATGCAGGAAGGAAATAGAAGATAGCTGTGAATATTCTTTGTTTAGATGGACATTATCACTGATTGTTATTTTTAACAATCTGAAGAGCAGGAATGTTTTCTCCAGACCTGTAGTGAAAAGAAATATTTCAGTTGTTGCATAAACTGGATTTGACTTCTCCTAAAAAATCAAGAGAGGGACAAGGATAGTCAAAAAGAAAAACAATACAAAATGTGGAGTTGGTTACCTGAAGTGCCAAAATGGTGTATATCTGCATGCTGGTCATTTCCATAAGAAATAAAAAACCCTCATGAGGTTCCCTTGTGCTCACTTTTTGAGCTTGTCCAGGTACCTCTGGATGGCATCCTTTCCTTCAGGTGTCTCAGCTGCACCACTCATTGTGGTGTCATCTGTAAACTTGCTGAGGGTGCACTTGATCCCCTTGTCTATGTCATTGATGAAAACACTAAACAGCACTGGTCCCAGTATGGATCCCTGAGGGACACTACTTGTCACCAGTGCCCATTGGGACATTGAACCATTCACCACTACCTTCTGGGTATGACTGTCCAACCAATTCCTTGTCCATTGAACCATCTACCCATCAAATCCTTCTCTCTCTAATTTAGAGAGATGGATGTTGTAGGGAACTGTGTCAAAGATCTTACAGAAACCCATTACAGATGGCATCCATAGCCCTACCATTGTCCCCAGTGCAGTCACTCCATGACAGAAGGCCAGTAGGCTGGTCAGACAGGACCACGTTTTGTTTTGACAGGAATGTTGCTGCAACGTTAACTGTCACAAAAATCTTTAGTCTAACTGGCTCAGTAAATCTGCAAGCAACTGGGTTTCATCTCTTTGGAGATCAGATCAGTAATGAATACGCATAAAGAGGAATGGGAACTTGTGGCCAGTAGTAGTTCTACAAGACTAGTGAAACCACTCACCTCTTTCATACTATCACTTATTTTTCAGTCCCTTTTCCATGCTGTTTTAAGGATTGAGTCTGAAAGTATTTCCAAGATAGGATTTGAAGAGACAGATAGGAAAAGTTGAGTTACAATGAAATGGATATCCTGCTGAGAAGACAATAGCAATTTCATTCAGCAAATATCAGGCTTTCATTTGAACCTCATTTCTCGCAATTCTCTTGTTTTAGTTTCAGAAAAAGCTCAAAACTGTTGACATGATATAATGAACCCATTAGATTTAATCACATCACTAACACTGCCTGGCACAAGTTAATGAGCATTCATTTGAGATTTTGGACTCCTTTTTATTTTAGTCATTAAAGCAAATAAACATTGCTATATCAACAAATAGTCTCACTCTAAACAGAAGAGTTTGTGTACGTGAGCAGCTCTAGCATTTAATATACAAGCTGTGATCTCAGTAGTGCTTCAGACTTATACAAATATTACACCTGTTTGAATCCAAGGAATTTGTTCTACAGGTGAACTGCATAATAACTGAACTTCACCATCACAGACTTTAACTTCATTTGGATTTGATTCTATGATCTTTTGGTGTTTATTTGGTCACAAGCAAAAATGTTGTCCTGGTTTTGGCTGGGGTAGCTGGTAGAGTGCTGTTGAATTCAGTATGAAAATAATGTAGATAACACACTGATGCTTTGGTTGTTGCTAGATTGCGTTTACCTGAAGCCAAGGATTTTTTTATGTCTTGTTCTCTGCCAGTGAGAAGGTACACAAAAAAAGCTTGGAGAGGTGACACAAACTGGCCAAAGGGATACTCTACACCATAGAATATTATGCCCAGTATATAAACTGAGGGAATTACTTGGAAAGGAGAATGACCAGAGTTCAGGGATGGACTCTGACATCGGTCAGCAGGTGGTGAACAATTGTATTGTGCATTATTTGTTTTTGCTTGGGTTTCATTTCTTTCCATAATAATAGAAATAGCAGTAATTTATTATTTTTTATTTGTTGTTTAGTTTTGTTTCCATTATTAAACTGTTCTTATCTCAGCTTTTTATTCTCCTCCTCATTGCACTGGGGTTGGGGGTGAGTGAGCAGTTGGTGCTGTATTGTATTGTTTATTGGCTGAAAGCACAACAAATGTGAAAGTCAAGTAACTGAAAATTCAATGTCTAATTTTGATGTATTCACATCTGTTGATAATTCTTTCAAACTGCTCTCTACTTACAAAATTAATTTAAAGAAAAATTTCTGGTTTTCTATACAGTGAGCTGCAACAAAGTTTCATGTCGTCCCTAAGCTCTCATGTATGACAGTGTGAGATTCTAGTTTAAGATGTGTTTTACAGGAATTTCAAGTGGCAGTGACTTGTGGGCTCTTTATTGTTTTAAAAAGATCAGTAGGAGAAAAAGTATGCTCCTAGTATATGCAAGAGCATCAAGTTTGAGCAAAATTTTTATGCTAGGCAAGGTTTACAGTTGGTACCATACCTTTTTTTTCCCAATAAAATTGGTTAATTTAACTTAAGCAAGGTCTGTGAGACTACAATAGTCACATAGGTTGTATGGTATAATAATAATTATTATTTATAATATTTTCACAATAAAAACAAAAGAAAAATAGTTTCTTCTCATGACAAACATAATTGTAATTAACAATAACAATTTATAAATTATATTTCATATCTTGCATTATAATTTTCCATATCAGGACACAAAAAAAAAAAAGGAAAGGAAATTTGAAATAAAAAGTGCATATGTCTGGGGCAGAAGCAAAATTCCCTAAATATAATGGAAACCCAAGTAACAGACCTCTCTTTGGGTTTCCAAAAGGAGAAGGAGAAGCCAAGAAAAGATCGTAAAGGGATGTCTCTGTTTTAAGAAAAGAAATGAAAACAAGTAGCAATCAAGCCATTTTTTGCATCACCTTTATATCATTGCACTTACAAACAGTCCTTTAGTATATGAATATTTTTGCTTGTTTGTTTCTCCGCTTACTGAGCTTGGATTATAATTACCTAGGTGTAAATATGCCACTACATTTTGAATAAATGGAAAGGTTATTCTCCAAAGTGAATTCCTCCCAATATGCAGTTAGAAATAATCTGTAAAGGTGGACTTCAGTGGTGGGTCCTAATTAAAATAGTTTCAATAGTAAAGTGAATGTATTTCTTTCACATATAGTTTATTGGTTAAGCGCTATAGTGGAGAGCTCTCACTACATAATCAGTAAATCATTACTGATGCCCAAAAAGAGTCCCACCCTTTCCTCTTGCCTTCCTCAATTCTCTCTTGTTCTCTTCACTTAGGATGAACAAATTATCAAGGGACATCTCAGGCTGCAAACTCATTATCTCGTCTCTAATTATAGACACCCACACACAACTACCAGGTATTTGTTCCCACTTACGTGATTTATCTGCATAAGTTCCTGAAAAGGGTGACCTAGCAAATTTAGCACAGACCTGACAGACTTGATTCCTAGGAGAAGAGAAAACAGGGTACCGTCTAGCAAGATTCAGAAGGCTAGAAATTTTTTTTAAGTGTCAGAGACTGTTAAAGTAGGAAGGATTATACAAAGGCAAACAGCTGAGACCCCCTCAACCCCTTCCAAAGGCAAAACAAACAAAACAAAGACAAAAGCCAGCTACTGTTCATAAACAAATTCCAAAGAAGTGTAAATTTGAAATTTTCCAAACTACAAATTCTAATATAGACTATTGCACAACTATTCCTAAAATTAGTTGCTACTGGAAAAATTAAAAATGACGTGAGTGTTAACAGCCATCAAAAATAGATTCAGGAAGAATTCAAGTAGCCATTAACTTGGGGTTAAGAGTTCCGTATCAAGCCAATTAGATGAAAATATATTTAAAACGGAAGCAAACAAGAATTAAAAAAATAGTCATGCAGATATATTATCTAGTCAGGAACAGTCTATGTAGGTGTTTTAAAGGATTATATTTCTCACCAACAAAGCAGCAGTCTTTAAATGAGCAATCACTTAGGGAGGTAAAGATAGATTCAAGACTATTTTAAAAATAACTTATAATAAGCTTTCCAATTAGGGATGCTTACAGCCTAGGAATGTTATTTTGTGGATTAAATCAAGAAGTAAAAAAAGAAGAATATATTGTCAAAAATTGTCAACGTATGTTACCAACAGAGTTCCAAAGAGTTCTATGCTGACACCTGAGGCTTTCAACATAAATCTATTTAAAAAAATAACAAGTGACAAGGTTTTCCCTGATACAAATTCTGAATTTAGGATGAGGAAAATAAATGGTTACTGTGAAGAGTGCACAGATGTACACAGTAGGGGGAATAAACTAGAAGAATTAAAAATCTATGTTAAATCTCATTGCAATTACAGAGACGCGGTGTGATAGCGCACATGACTGGAATGTTGTCATGGATGGTGCTGCCCTTTTTAGGAAGAACAGGTAAGAGAGGTGAGGTGATGGATTTGCTCTTTATGTGAGGGAGCATCTGGAATGTCTCAAGTTCTACCCAGGGGCAGATAAATTAATTGAGAACTTATGGATAAGAAGTAAGGGACTAGATAATATGGGTGACACTTGTGGACCTTTGCTATGGGCCATCTGACCAGGAGGAGGAAGCTGATGAGGCTTTCTATGGAAAAGACTGCCCAGGGAGGTTCTGAAACCTCCCTCTCTGGAGACATTCAAAACTTACCTGGACACTTTCCAGTATAACCCATTCTAGGTATTCTTCCAGAGGTTCCTTCCAACCCTAATGATTCTGTCATTTTGTGATTTGTGACACCAAGGCTCCAAAGGCAGAATAAATTATCTAAGCTAAAAGCTAAAGACACAGGATACACTTACAACAGGGAAACACATCTGGGGCACTGGTGATTGGCTGTCAAGTACCTTTTGAATATTCAGTCAGAAAAATATCTGCAATTTAAATACCTTGTTAGAGTTAATAGCAGTTGTCAAAAAAGCACATTAACATGCCTAGGGGATTAGTTCCCAACTTCCTTAACTGCATGTATGTGACTAAGATAAGGTTCAACACGTGCTGTGTAGCCCCAGGTGAATATATTTCCATGTTTTATGCAATGATGATTCAAACTAGCTGAAATCTTTTAAAAACATTGTTCAATTAAAGACATATTTCAAATATAGAGAAATGGAAATTTTGTAAGTCATGTTCATTCACACAACAATCTGCAAATGTACTAAATCATAACCTTGTTTAATCAAGCTCAGCCAACAAACTTCCATTTGACTGGTTTCCTCTAAGTTTCCCTTAAGATCTTAATAGAGAAGTTGATGAATTATGGGCTGAATGAGAAAGCAGTTTGATGGATTAAAACTGCCTGAATGATTGGCTCAGAGGGTGGTGATCAGAGATATAAAGTCTTGTTGGAGATAGTAGCTAGTAGTGTACTCCAGGAATTAATATTGGGTACACATCCTCAAAAAAGATTGGAGTGCAGAGTTCATCCTCAGTTTCCAGATGGCACAAAACTGGCAGAAGTGGCTGATATGGCAGAGGACCTTGCTGCCATCCAGAGGGTCCTTGAAGAAAAGATCTGAGAAGGACCTTGTCTAGATCAGCAAAGGGAAGTGCAAGCTCCTGCAAGTGGACACCAAGCTGAACATGAGCCAACAATGTACCCTTGAGCCAAAAAAAAAAAAAAGGCTAGCGGTCTCCTGGCATGTATTAGACAAAGCATTTTCAGCAGGTCAGGAGAGGTGATCCTTCCTCTCTATTTAGCACTGGGGTCTGACAAAGTGCCACGAGGATGATAACAAGATAGGAGCATCTGTGTCCTGAGAAAAGGCTGAGAGAGTGGGAAAGGCTATTTCTGCATGGAGAAGAGAAGGCCTGGGGGAGATCTAATTAATGTTTATAAGTTCCTGAAGGGAGGAAATACAGAAGATGGAGCCAGGATCTTTTAATTGGTGCCCAGTGTAAGGGCAACAGGCAGTGGACAGATACTGAAACACAGGAGGCTTCCTCTAAACAGCTGGAAGACGTTTTTTAATATGAAGGTGACTGAACAATGGCATAGATTGCCCACAACAGTTCTGTATTTTCCATCCTTGAAGATATCCAAACCTGGACATGGTCCTGGGCAACCATCTGTAGGCCTCCCTGCTTGAGCAGGGAGATTGGACAAGGCGACTTCTAAAAGTCTCTTTGAACCTTAACCTTTTGTGATTCTGTGACTGAAGTTTTATTCTCTCTCTCATTTTTAAAAAACTCATACAAGGTGCATGACTATTAAAGTTATCCCTCTATCATAATTTGTTTTTAATTTCTAAATATTTGGAAAACAAGTTAAAGAACAGTAGATCTGAGTTTTTGCAGAGTAGCTTGAAAGAACAATGTGGTTTTAAGACAAATAATAAGATATTCACATTGGTCCAGGTTGTAAACCATGAAAACTGACATAGCCTTACTGAAGTGGAAGCATCTGACCTTTTAATGCACTTAATATTGTTTAAGCTAAGAAAATAAATATTAAAAAATAACTCAGAATTAAAATGTATGGTGGTTGTTCTATTCAACTACATAACTGCACAGCATGTGACAGGCATCAATCACTTAAGGAAGAAAATATAATGGGGTCATAAGGGCATACAAAGCAATGTTCAGTGTAAGTTAAATAGTAGCCTGTACTACAAAAGATAAACATTAGCAAGAAAGACAAGTTTTGTAGTTTACAGAACTATAATTCTGCACAATTTCATGAAGAAAAAATATTACAAATTTCATACTTAGGTTTTGGGTTGGATTTTTAAAAATTGAAATTATCTTTAAAAACATACGAAGAGGAAAATAAAGGACCAAAATTTCAAACATTGATAGTAAGAGGGTTATTTTAAGTGGTTGGATAGCACTGCTTTCTAGACTAGTTTAACAAATAAAGTTTGAAAGAAGTACCTAAAAGCCAAAGAAATTGGTTTGGAAATAAACTATTGACTTAAAGATGAAGTTTTAGTTTAAAATAAATAAAACCACAACAAGGATAGAAACTGAAAAGAATTTGGTGCCTTCACAGGTACTGCAAATATCACTTTTGGTGAGGTGATCATGGAAGTTTTACCTCTCCCACAGAACCACAGAATGGTTTGGGTTGGGAATGGCCTTACACATCACCTAGTTTTAAACTCTGTGCCACGGGCAGGGACACTTTCCACTACACCAGGTTACCTGTGCATCTCTTAATCTTTGTCTTAAATAACTGCAAGATGGTTTATATGTACATTGTCTTATGATGACATTATCTACTAGTTTAAATATCTTTTCTTCCTTCCTGGAATATAGCTTTCATATGCATTTATAGAGAGAAATCATAGCTGTTTTCTACTTCTGTTATGTCATACAGAGGAAGCCAAATTTTTCTCATCTGTTGCTTTTTTTTTTTATGATGAGTCTTTCCTTGCTCTAAGCATCTTAATAGCACTTCCTGACCTTATTTTAATTTACCATCTTGGAAAGAAACAGGTGAGAGTACACATAATCCTGAAATTTATTTTTTTTCTGTGACTATTATAGATTAAGAGTATTTTCCTGTCTCAGTGGAAATAGCTTTTCTTGCTTATCTAAGAACAATCAATTATATTGTCAAAAAGTATAGCATATTAGTCAGGTAAAATTATTTTGCAATAAGCCATATTAGATTTTATTTCAGCTTTCATTAACTTCATCATTGTAATTATTCCCTTGCTCATCTTTTTTCACCTAACAGGTCTGTATCTGTCTTACTCTCCAGGTATTTTTTTATATTTCTGATATTATTACTCTGATTCCTCAACTTGCAAAATCTCTAACCTAGTTTTTCACATCTGTTCATGCAGAATTATAGAATAAATACTTTAGATTATACTTTTCATGGATTCAAAGAAATGCCTTTCAGTTACACTAGTTAGATTTTTCAGAACCTTTCTCCTATCAGCCAAAATGAATAGCCCTCTTAGTTTCCCTATTCTTACAGGTTACTTTTTGCTGTATTTACTGCAGTTTTACTGTCTCGTTTACTCTTACAGCACAGCAGCAGTATCCTAAATTTGGACTTTATACAGTTATTTTGGGTTGCAACATGTAACCAAAAATGTGTGTTCTATTTTCCATCTGTTGGAACTAGCTAGGGAGATGTTTTCTTTTTCTCTTGTATAACCCATTCGTCATAACTCCAGGGGGGAGGGGGCGGGTGCCTTCTGTTAATGGGCCAGCTGTTAATACCAGGTGGGGCAGTGCCCCTTAGCTCTTCCATGGCCCTTCCCACCTCCATGGGCATATCTTCTGTTAATAGGCCACTAAGGTTCACCAATGACTGATACAATTACATCATCCCATTTTGAGATGCTCCACCCAGTAGGAGAAACCAAGCATTCCTACCTGGATAAAACCTGCAATTCAGCACACCAGGCCAGTCTGCTTTTCCACTGGATTTCCCAGAGGAAGACTGAACACATCTTGCCACCACTGGACCCTTCAACAGGATCGTGTCTGCTCCAACAGAACCACATCTGTTACTCCAGAAGGATTTATTTGGACTGCTTCTGACACCCTGACCAACAGGATGTCAGGCCATATTCTGACTCTGTCAGGGTTGCTAGGATTTTTGTTTGTTTACTTGGGCTTTTTGTACTTGCTACATTTGTATTTTTAATGTTCCTAGTAAAAACTCTTATTCCTTTCCCATATCTTTGCCTGAAATCGCCTAATTGCAAATTTATAATAATTTAGAGGGAGGGGGTTTACATTCCCCATTCCAAGGGAAGCTCCAGCTTTCCCCGGCAGAAAGAGGAAGCCTTCCAACTTTCCCTGTTGCCTAGGTCTTTCCAAACCTAGGCAACAGTTCAAGAACCTTCTCCTGTCTCCTTCAGTGTCTGCTAGAGATAGTCCTCATGTCTTTGAGTAGATTTATCCCAAATCCATCTGTTAATTGCAAATGGATTTTTAAAATTAGAAATATGTTTAAGTATAGAATTTAAATCATTATTCTTCTCTTTCAGATGACTAAAGGAAAGTCTAGAAAGAAGTCTGAAATGCCTCACTTCATTATTCGGAATACTTATAATGGATTCATAGTAATCCATACAACAACATTCTGTTTGCAAGATGGATCTAAGAGCTCAGACTATATGAAGTAAATTCCACAGGACTAGAATTATATAAATTTTCCATTCAGCTCAGTAAATTAAAATGTATTTCTGCAGCCTGAAACTAATGCCAAGGATTTGTTTTAGCATTTAAATAAAGCTCAGTTTTGGCTGCCATTAATTAAAAAGGAAGATATTTTTGTTTGACTGAGATACTTTAAAGGAAAGGAAGCAAATCAAGCCAGAACAAATAGATTTATATGTGAACACAAACACTCAATTATGGAATTGCTCCAGCCTTCATTTCATTTGGTCAAGGTTCTCTTTCCCCTTGAGCAGCAAACTAGTCTGCTGGCAGCTAATGAGGTGAAAACAAACAGAGATAATTAGAAATTGTGTAATTAACATATTTACCACTATAAATACTTATTTGGTAAAAATGATGATTTTGACAAATTTTCAAATTTAAAAGTGGAAAAGAAGAAGAATCTTTTTAAGGAAAATATATCTGATTCTATAGAGTATAATTTAATCTTTATTTCTCATTTGTTACTTCTGAAATGTTGCATTTTATGTAATAGTTGATATGTCAATGCACACTGTTTTACCCTGTGTCATTACATATAAATTTTAATTAATTCAGTAATTACCATTATGCTTTTCAGTATATTTTATCCTTCTCTTCATTGGGAAAAATGCAATCAAAACAGTCAAACTATACTATAAATATCCCATATGGTCCCTTCAACTTCCATGGGAATGTAAATTTACTCCCATACTGAAAAATAATTGTGATTCACAGTGGTTCCTCTGTGTTGTTTTGAAACATATTCAAAGGCTGAATTTAGCAAGTTAAGGCTTACTTTACATCAACAGAGATTTACAAAGTTCTAAGACTTTGTTGTAGGTTGTAATGCAAGATGTAGTCAAAAGGAAGTATTCTGTTACCATGTGTTAAAACCAGTTCTTTATCTCTTCCATGACCCGTCATCCCTCCGGGGGATAGCTTCTCTTAATGGGCCATTAAGACTCACTGCATGATTGATGCAATTACATCATCCCATTGTGAGATGCTCCACCCAGCAGCAGGAGCCAACTGTTCCTACCTAGATATAAGCAGAGATTTAGAACACCAGAGGCAGCCTGTATCCACTGGATTACCAGAGAAGAACGGACCACCACTGGACCTTCAGACGAAAACTACACCCTTCTACAGCATCATTGCTTCAACAAAAGATTTAATTAGACTGCTACCTACACCCTGACCAAGAGGGTGTCAAGTTGTATTCTGACTCTGTCAGTAGTTTTTTATTGTTGTTGTTTTGTTTTGTTGGGGTTTTTTTCTACTACTGCATTTTTATTTTAATTTTTCTAGTAAAGAATTGTTATTCCTATTCCCATATCTTTACCTGAGAGACCTATAATTTTAAAATTGTAATAATTCAGAGAGAGAGGGTTTACATTCTCCATTCCAAGGGAGGCTCCTGCCTTCCTTAGCAGACACCTCTTTCTCAAACTAAGACAGATCTGAATTGTCTGTTGGAGATGCTCCTCATTTTATTTCAGTTTATGATGTATGGAGAGCCTGGGACACGTAGGATGTTAATTTACCTTCCTTCAGGTCACTGAACTGCTCTTGGACCAAACCTAAATAGCATGTGTGATATAATATTAACTCTATGCAAGACATAGGTTTGAAACTTCTTGACATTAAAAAACTGTACAGCCAAAGTCTTGGCATTTTTTCCCTACAAAAATACCCCTGAGAGTGCAGGTGGAAAATTTTAATTAACTCAGTAGGTAATTGCATTTTTTACTGTGATCTTCATTAAAAGGCTCTTGATTATTCTGCTCTCATTGTCCATCTGCAGGACCCCCATTGACAGAAACATGAATATTGCATAGGGAAATAGTACATGAAGTAGTTCTGTGCGTGGGAATGAGGAAATGGCCTGCAGATGTAGCAGACTCAGTTCTGTTTCTGAAAAGGCTGAAACAGACTTGGAGGAAAGGAGAAGCATGGTGTATTGAAAATAAAAATAAACTGAGGGTACATACTTCCATACATCTGACTTTTAGTAACATTACTGCAATGATTTCTATAAACCCCTAATGACAGAAAGTAAAAACTGTAGTCACTGTTACTTTATAAGGAGGGATCATGAGGGAGACTATATGTCTCTTATAAAGCCAGCCAATGTCTTTTAAAAGTCAAAGTGTATTTGGACATAGTATATTATATTCATAAATTCTGACAGGTTAGCAATAAATGCCAAAATCAGGTTGGACAAAACATACTTTTGGTTTAATTTATTTGTCTTTATCAGTTAGGTGTAGTGTCGCCCTGATTTTCAGCCTTCTGATCTTGTTTGTATAATTTTACTGGAGTTTCTCATGCATTTAACATAAACAAAAGTAGATTGTTTACCCATTCCTCTCTGTGATGGACTGCTGACTTGACCACTGGAGTCAGAGGAGTGTTTCTCTGGTACCCCAATCCTTGATCAAATTCCAAATCCTATTTAAACCCTAAATCATAATAAACTTCCTCTTTCTTTGCTCGCTCTCAGTGTGACAAGTGAGTGTCGTTCTTTTGTGTCGTATAGTGTGACAGGTTAGGAGTTCCTAAAAGTAGATTGTACAGNTGTATAGTGTGACAGATTAGGAGTTCCTAAAAGTAGATTGTGTCCACCGTACAGGAGTGGAGTCAGCCCTGTTACTATACTCATGCAAGAGTCATTGGGAATAATCCCTAATCACAGAGAACTACTGA
>VXBB01024428.1:0-15388 GCA_013399915.1 Illadopsis cleaveri
CACTAGACCAGGTTGCTCAGACATCCTCCAGTCTGGCCTTGAAGACTCAGAGATAGGAGCTGTACAAACTACCCAGCAATTTCTTTCTTATATCTAGTCTAAACCTACTTTCTTTCAGTTTAAAGCTGTTTCCCCCATCTTAGTCTGAATCCCCCCAGAATTCCTTGACTGCCTCAACTTGTCCTTCCAGCAATGTCACTTTATTCACTACCACTTCTTTCATCATCTAATCAATTAAATTATTACACTACTGCAAGAATTGATTGCTATTGGCACACAGTGCAACACATTTCCCTTTTTCTTATTATAATCTTCCCATCAATGAGACTGGGCATCACAAAGGAACCTAGGAGAAATCAAACAGTTTCAATCCTTGAATGCATTTAATTTTCAAGTAAATGACTGCCATGGAATGCTTGAACCTCTTAAGTGTCAACGATGCCAAGAATGAGGTCCTGCACCTGGGTTGGGGCAATCCCCAACATCAATATAGACAGGGGGACAAAAAGCAGTGAGACCAGCCCTGAGGGGAAGACTACTGGGGATAATGGTGGATGACAAACTAAATATGAGCCAGGAACTTGTGCTCGCAACCCAGAAAGCCAGCTACATCCAACTGACCAACGTGGCCAACAGGCTGAGAGAGATCCCTTGAGATCCCACCCGGATATGCTCCACACAGCTTTGGAGTCCTCAGTACAAGAAAGATCTGTTGGAGTGAGTACAGCAAACAGACTTTTTACTGGAGCCTGTAGAGGAAGGACAAGGGACAATGTTTTCACACTGAAAATGGGTAGATTTACTTTGGACATAATTTGGAGAAATTTTTTTATGTTGAGGGTAGTGAGACACTGGAAGAGGTTGTCCAGAGAATCTGTAAAGGCCCTATTGCTGGAAGTGTTTAAGGTTATGTTGGATGAGGCTCTGAATAACCTGGCCAGGTGGAAAGTGCCCCCATAGTAGGATGTTGGACTAGAGGATCTTTAAAGGTCTCTTGCAAACCAAACCATTCCATGATTGGAAGCATTGTCTTCTGCAACTGTTGAACTGGTGTATATTAAGGTTTGTCAATACTTTTAGTGGTCAGCAAAAGAATTGTTCTAAAGTCCTTTAATATTGGACTATTTAGTGGGTGGAATATAAATCGGTTGCAGTGAGTTGAGTTGTCCTACACTTTTCCCAGTACACTGATAGATAACAAAACTTTTTTAACTTACATCCAATGTAAAAATGAAATAAGCTTTCTTCCCTACCTCTTATTGAGGACACAAATGATAGTGCCGCATACAGGTCTGGTTTGGATCTGGGGCAGTGAATTCCTGGGTCTGTGGGGGACCAGGCATAACCATGTTGTTTCTCAAACCTTCTGACTGTCGTAACAGGACAGTTGTGACTAGAAGAAGGTGTCCTGCAGACACTGTGCTGAGCCAGCTTATTTTTCTGCCCTGAGACTCCTGCTCAGTCCATCCCCTCTGCCAACAACTTACCTCCTAGATGAGGGTCTCAAAGGGCTGGCTGTGCATGTGTGAACAAAAATGGTGTGAAATATCTAATTTACATAAGAGGTGTGCACCACAACAGCCACTCACTCATTCACCCACCAGTAGAACTGGGGAGAGAATTGGAAAGGCAAAAGGTAGAAGACTTATAGGTTGAGATAAAAGCAGATTAATGGGAAGAGCAAAAGCCATGCACACAAGCAAAGCAAAACAAGGAATTAATTCTCTGCTTCCTGTAGGCAGACAAGGGTTCAGCCAGCCCCAGGGGTTACAGTGACCTGGGGAAGATAAATGTCATCACTCCAAACAACTGCCCCTTCCTACTTTTCCCCCCAGGTTTATATACTGATCATGGTGTTGTGTGGCTTGGAGCACCCCTTTAGTCAGTTGGGGCCATCTGTCCTGGCTGTGTCTCCTCCCAGCCTTCCAACTTACTCACCGGTGTGGTGGTATGGAAAGCAGAAAAGGCCCTGGCTCNGACTTATAGGTTGAGATAAAAGCAGATTAATGGGAAGAGCAAAAGCCATGCACACAAGCAAAGCAAAACAAGGAATTAATTCTCTGCTTCCTGTAGGCAGACAAGGGTTCAGCCAGCCCCAGGGGTTACAGTGACCTGGGGAAGATAAATGTCATCACTCCAAACAACTGCCCCTTCCTACTTTTCCCCCCAGGTTTATATACTGATCATGGTGTTGTGTGGCTTGGAGCACCCCTTTAGTCAGTTGGGGCCATCTGTCCTGGCTGTGTCTCCTCCCAGCCTTCCAACTTACTCACCGGTGTGGTGGTATGGAAAGCAGAAAAGGCCCTGGCTCTGTGTAAAACCTGCTCAGTGATAACAAAAACATCTCTTACATCAGCACTGATTAGAAAGGTTAGAGGTCCTGGGTCCTGACAGTACAGTTTCTCCATATTTTCAATCTTACCAGGGGAAAAGTGTGCAGAATAATTTTGATTATGAATTACTGTTACTTGAATTTACTGAAGACACAGACCAGACATCCTTTTGTAGAGAAACTTAAGGGTACTGTCATGAAAAGGCATATCACAGCATTTTGACTGGGGTTGACTCTGGCTTCATTCCATATTAAAAAAAACTTTGCACTTCTAAGGGGGTTTCATGTAATTGTAGCTGCAAAACCAGCTTTGTAATCAGGGTCTTGTGAAAAGAATTATTTCATAAGCATCTACATTTGCAAACCTCAGTCACCTTATGTGGCCAAGTACCATGTAACATCAGGATTAATCATCAATTTGACAGAATATAATGAAAGGAGGTTGACACAGACAGCTAGTCTCATGGTATAATTCAAAGAAAAGACAAGTCCTACAATGAATTGAAAAATTACTTAAAGTATGAAGTGATTATAGTACAATGGGTGTATCTTCCTCATTCTCTGTTAACAAGCATGTTACTAATAGAAAATGCTTGTGGTGTGGATTATAGTGGATAATATGACTTGAAAGAAAGATACAGAAATTTTCCTGTTTCTTAAAATGCAGTCCTCAAGATAAATGAGTATGCATAACACTAGGAGACAGCTTACAACAAATAATCCAGCCAGGATCTGATGGAAGAGGGGATTAACGTTAAACACACTCTAAAATGTCCTTAGAAGCAGCAGAAAGTCCTTCCAACTGTGCAGTTGTAGAGTCCTGTAGTTTTTTATTCTGGGGCATATCAGCATTTTAGCCAAGAGGCAGGTGTTTTGTTTGAGTGTTTGTGTGCTTGTGTTCATGGGTGTGTGTGATGATTTACGACTAACAGGAAACGTTCATTGTAAGACCAGTGCAATGCCAGCTGTTTCAGCTGGACTACTGTAATGACTGAAATAAATTATTTTTCTAGAAAATATGGCATGCCAGAAAATATCAGTGTAAAATAAGATTATAATTGGAAATTGATTGTTTTAGATCTAGTTTTAAATAAAATTGATTATCAAGTTTAGATATAAGCTATAGCTAAGTTACAGATTTTCTGTATTGCGTTCATGGTCGAGACAAATATTTGCAACTGAACTGAAAATCTCTAAATCATTGGAAAATTGAGTAGGCGCCCAATCTGTATTCACAGCTCCTCCAGTATCTAAGATCCAGTTCTGCTAACCACTACTTTCTTTTTTTCACATTGCTGTATCTCTCTCATTGATGGGTTTTTGAGGATTATTGCAAGCAGGTGAACTTTGAATCTATAGCTCTAAATATTACAGTAGCTATAGCTATAGCTCTTTAAGCTAGTCTGATAAAATACTTAAATGTCCCCTTTTCTCCCTCTTGTTAAATACTCTGAAGGGTAACTGAATGAGATAAGATGTTCCACAAGGCTTGCAAGATTTTTTGCTATTTTACTGTAGAATCTCAAAACTAAGAAGCCTAGAAAAGAGTTATTAAATTTTGTCAGACAACAAATGGATAACACTGTAAGTAAAAAATATATATTTTCAAGGTATATGAATAAATTTTATCTCCAGCTGTTACATGTAATGCTATTATTTCAGTAAAGCTTCACTTTTGGAGGGTTTGAATCTCTATGCTCGGAAACAAATTGTTTCTGGTTTGATTTCTTGCACCTCTATCCTATTTCCTAGGAAACTAAGTATGAAATAGAACCCCAAGCAGTACTAAAGGCTGGAGGCAGAGTGGCTGGAAAGCTGTCCAGAGGAAAAGGACCTGGGAGAGCTGGTTGACAGTGACCCAGTTGTGAGCCCAGGTAGTCAAGAAGTCCAGTGGCACCCTGGCCTGTATCAGGAATAGTGTAGCCAGCAGCAGCAGATAAGGGATTCTCCCTCTGTACTTGGCACTGGCAAGGCCACACCTCAAATCCTGCAGGGCAAACCCTCATTGCAGGGCAGATGTTGAGGGGGTAGAGAGTGTCCAGAGAAGGGTAGCAGAGCTGGGGAGGAGTCTGACACACAAATCCTGGAGGAACAGCTGAAGAAGCTGGGGTTGTTTAGCCTGGGGAGGCTCAGGAGAGACCTTATTACTCTTTACAACTACTTGAATGGAGGGTGTAAAAAAGGTGGCACAGCATCAGCCACGTCTCCCAGCATTTACCCTATCAGCAGGCTGGGGAGGTCCTGGGAGGGGACACAACCAGGCCAGCTAACCCAAACTGACCAAAGGGACTATCCATACCATGTAATGTCACTCACATATAAAACTAATAACTAACCTCTAGTGATGTGGAGCACTGCTTCCTGGGAAGAAGCTGAACACTGAACATCACTTGCTGATGGCAAATGAAAAATAATTATTTATTTCGCTTTGCTTATGTGCATGCAAACATCACTTTTGCTTTAATAAAGCACCTTATCTCAACTTCTGAGTTTTTTCCATCTAAATTTTCCTCGCCTGTTCAGCTGTGGAATGGTAGAGAGGCTTGGTGGCCACCCAGTGTCCAGTGAAGGTCAGCCCACTACACTACATGCAATAGTATTGAAAAAGCACAAAAAATATGTTTCCTATCATTGATCAATACCAAACACTGGCATTCTGCTTGAGTTAAGTTAGTTTGTACTCTGCTGCCACTGTGTTTTTGCAGTAGTGGAAATATCAAATGTAATTCTAACTACACATCAGTTAATTCTATTTTAACACTGGTAAGTTACTCATATTTTTAAAAAGATGATTCCTTCTTTAGTACTGCTCAGAAGTAAGGAATTTAGCAGATTACCAGAAAAATGGACAAAAGATAGAATCATAGAATATCCTGAGTCAGAAGGGACCCACAAGGATCGCTGAAGTCCAGCTCCTGGTCCTGCAAAGGAGACCCTGAAGAGTTACACCATGAGCCTGACGACATTGTCCAAACACTTCCTGAAAGCTGTCAGACTGGTGCTGTGACCATGTCCCTGGGGACCTGTTCCAGTGCCCAACCACCCTCTGGGGGAATTCCTAATGGCCACCCTAAACCCCTGTCACAACTTCAGGCCATTCACTACTCACCACAGAGAAGAGATCTGCTTCCGTCCCTCCTCTTCCCCTCATGAGGAAGTGGTATCAGCAATGAGTTCTCCCCTCAGTCTCCTCCAGCCTGGATAGACCAAGTGACCTCAGCTGCTCCTCACACAGCTTCCCCTCAAGGCCCTTCCCCATCCTTATTGCCCTCTGGACACTCTCAAACAGTTTCATGTCTTTCTCATATTTTAACACCCAAATTAGCCCCCCGCACTCAAGGTGAGGCTGCCCCAGCTCAGAGCAGAGCAGGACAATGCCCTCCCTTGCCCAGCTGGTGATGCTGGGCCCGATGCACCCCAGGACAGGGTTGGCCCTCCTGGCTGCCAGGGCACTGCTGCCTCATGTTCAACTTGTCACTGACCAGGACCCCCAGGTCCCTTTCCAGCATCTCATTTCCCAGTCTGTCCGTACAACCAGGGTTGTCCATCCCAGATGCAGAATCTGATAGATGTCATTCATCTGGTAATGCTACATCTTTTTTCAAAAGCAGCTTCCACAAGGAGAGAAAAAGTGTATGTTTTATTGAAAGATCACAATATACCACACATGCCATTTCACACTAACATTAACTATTCATATTGTGCCTAAATATTTGAGGAATTTTCTCCACAGTCTTTACCCTCACAAACCTCTCTGACATCCCCAGGTAGTCTGTTCTCTGATTCCAATTGAGCCCATTCCAGCAATTTTAAACAGTGATAGGTCAAGAAGATGTCAACTACTTGAGAAGGTTCTATTCAGGAATATTTGTGTCTGTGATGCCAAAATCTACAATTGAATTTGATCACTAATATTAGACAATGATGAAAATAATCAATTTCATATGTCTATATCCTGTTTGTATTAAAGCTTTCTAGAGAGATAACTTAATCTTGTGTTCTTTTAGAATTTGCTGTGTAAGGATGGCTTCCAGAAAATCAGAAGAAGAAAGACATATTAAAAAGTGAACACATTCTGATATTCCTTATTCCTACTTTTGTTCTAGTTAGACTGGCCCTAGCAAATTTCAGCAGTAATACAGATTTCAATCCATGCTGTTTCAAAACCTAGCAAAAAATAACAGTGTAGGAATAACCATATATAGTAAGCAATGCAGTAACATACCGTTGTTAAGTCAACTGACGTGAAAAAATAACAGAATTATTTTTCTATCTTTGTTTTCTACCAGTGCTTTAAAAAATGAATGAAACTGATTTTTCATCCCCTTAAAAAAATACTAATATATATATCCATAACAGAAATTGTCTGTTTTCCTGAATAAATTATTCTAATTATCTAACCCTGGAATATTGACTAATTTTTAGTTACAGAATTTAATCCAGCTAATCCTCTACATAGCTTCTGGTTTTGTTACAGTATGCTATGAGAAAATGCAATCAAGTTTTGTGAAGATATGAATCAATGTCTGTAATTTTTTCAGAGGTTAAATCAGAGGAATAGGTTTAGACACACAAAACCTGACAAAATATGCCTTTTTTGTTCAATACTTTCTTATCACTTCCTTTTCCTTCACCAATACACTTGCAATAATTTTATCACAAAACCTGCCCGAACTTAATTACCCTTGACATGTCTGTCCTCTGTAACTTTGGCTGACACATGTCAATGGGTTTAAAACCTACAAGGAGCGAAGAAAGGCAGTCATGCACAGTGTGATCACAGACTATTTCTCACTTAAAAAACCACACTTAACACTTATTAAAATTATTCCAGCCTTACAGAGCAACAGAAAAGCCTTATTTTAATTAGTCACAGTAAATTAAAGGAAAATTCTATGAAGAAAAGAAAACATATTTCCACGTAACACTATTCACTAAATACATGTTCAAATCAGGGAGAAATTTACTAGTGTGTTTTCTGACTCGGTTTGTACATGTATCCCACCACTGACTGTAATGGAATTCTTTCAGATTCATAGTGAATCAGGAAAAACAAGAATAGGTCTCTGAAGGTACAATATGTGTAGATTCCTGAAAGGAAGGAAACAAATTCAGGGAGAAAAAAAGTTGTGATTAGATAACATTCATATCAAATTTAAACAAAACACAAAAATGCAGCTGGCAAAGAATAGGAAATTCGTCCATGCCTTGATTTCCTTCCTTGAAAGTAACAAGATTCACAGATCCAAAAGCCTGCATATACGGCTCTGTGTGTGGAGCAAACTTTTCAAGTGGGAGAAGGGAGACTCTGGCTAATACACACTACTTGGAGATTTCCTAGTCTAAGGAAGAAATTAAATTCATGAATTCAAAGTCAGGAAAGGAAAATAAATCAAAACACAAGCATTAAGATGAAAAAGAATCTTCTGGGAAGGCAACAAATTCAGTTATTAGTCAGAAAAGACAAATTTTTGGACAGAACTTGCATAAAATTTCTTCTCCGTGTAATTTTCGCAGTGGAAACTAGGTGTAGAGCAAAAGCGACATTAAAAGGCTTTTAAATATGTGATTATTATATAGGTAAGAGCTACTGAAGTCACAAAGAGGTTCTCTAACCAGCTGAAGTCATGTATACACACATGCACACAAACCAACCAACCAAACCAAACCTTAGAAAAGGACAAGAATGCGGATGCCTAGCTCCTACAGTTTGATGTGAGTTCACTAGATTTCCTCTTTTCTCTCAAAACCACAGACCTTTCCATCTATTAATATATCAAATTTCTCCAGGAGTAAACACCAGTACTGCAAGATTAATTTCCTTTCAATTACTTCTGTAGTTCTACCAGGAAATATCTCAATCTCTTGGAAACAGAAAATTCTCCAGTGGTAGAGAATGAGAACACATTGTGAAAAGGAGCTTATGCAGTCAATAATTGTGAATAATTATTTCAGATATTTACACCACAATTTTAGGAACTGATTCCTGCATTCTACTGCCAGGTTCTTAACTTACTGTATAGACGTTCTGCATTCCAAGCAGTTGAAGACAACATTCAAATGATTTAGACTTCATCATGGAATCAGGAGCAACTCAAAAGATAAATGCCTCTCTTTTCCAGGATTGTATCATAGAAAGATAATATACATGGAAAACAAAGAGCTATTGGTTACCTCTTCTCAAACAGCTGTAGACAAAGCAGTAGTTTTGTCTTTGCATCTCTGAAGGACTAAGAGTACCAACAAAATAAGCCCTTCTTGAAAACTAATTTCTTTCCTGGAATGAGATTGTCTCAGTTGGTCCCTACACAGAGTTTCCCATCCCTGGTGATCTTTACTTCTGTCTTCATTACTTCTGACACAAGAAATCCTGACCTGAATAAAGAAAATACATATCACTTGCCATCAGCAGCCACATGACATGAAATCACATGCTGTCTCATTTTTTAGGCACATATGAACATCAAAATTGAAAATAACAAGAAATATACCATGTTCTTGTAGAATCCATGTTAAGAGCATCTGGAGAAAATTAAATTTCTGGGCACCTTAAATTTTTACAACACACCACAGGAGAAAATGGGGCAAATATAATACAGTTCCAATTATTTCCTTTCAGGGGCACAATGCTGCATCTTCATTATCACCCAGTACTTTAAAACAACATAACATTTACCTATCACGTTCTGCAAAGTTTTTGGTATTCTTTTTACAATAGAGATGGGCATTTCAAAGGTGTTTCACAGGTCACACCACCTCTCAAGAATTCAATCTCTTGCAGCCTTACTAGTGTACTTACAGTATATAGACTGATTGCAGAGAAGGTTTTGGATTATGGACATTGTTTTTGAGTGTGTGCATTAAAATGTATGACAGCTTCATCAAGTAGAGATGAGTATAATTACCTGAAATCTGTTCCAGCACATGGTCACCTGCACAGTAAAGAAGCTCTTCATATTCAGGTTGAACGTCCTGTGCATCAGTTCTGCTGTTGTTTCTTATTCTATTGCTTGGCATCACTGGGAATGATGATTGCCTGGCTGCATCAGGGAATGCCATCAGTTTGGTTAAGCTTGATTTCCCTTCAGTGAATCCATGCTGATTACCTCTTATCACCTCATCTTATCCACATGCTCAAAAGATGGCCTTTGAAGCAGGCTGGAATGAGCTGTTCCATCCATTTCCCAGGGACTGAGGTGAGGCTGCCTGTCCTGTAATTCTCTGGGTACCAATTCTTGGCTGTTTTGAAGACTGAGATGATATTTTGCTTTCTTCCAGTACTCAATACTCAAGCAACTCTCCTGACTGTCTTGACCTCTGGAAAATGATTGAGAGTGACCAAGCAATGACATCCTCAGGTTCCCTCAGCAACTGTAAATGCATCTCATCAGGTCCACTGGCTTGTGGATGTTAACTTTGACTAAATGGTCTATAACCCAATTCTGTGCCACCAAGGGGAAACCTTCCTTCATTCAGAACTTTCCTCTGCTTTTCTAAATCAGGGATAGTGGGCTGACCAGTGAAGACTGATAAAGAAGGGCATTCAGTATCTCAACCTTCTCAGCAAATTCTATTACAAGTGTCCATGTTCCATTCAGTAGAATGCCCGGACACTAGGTATTAAATACTCCTGCTAATTCAGTGTACAATGATATGTGAAAATACATCTTCAAGAATATTTAGCCTCAACTGAAAATAATCTGAATAGGTCCTAGATGATTCCCCAAAATAAATCTTAGTTTAGAGATTATCTTTAACATTTCACACTTGAGTGTTAAGAGTTATACTGCACTACTGGTTCTTCCAAACTTTCCTCATCTTCTTTTCTAAAATCATAAGTCTTTCATCACTGTGAAGTAATTAATGACTTGAATTTCTAAAATGGTTTGAGCACAGAAAGTACCAGATATCTAACAATATCTAACAATCTGCTTTGCCATATTTCTGATTTGTATCTGTAGACATGATTAGTTTAGTTGCCATTGCTATCTAACCTAAAATGAACTCCAGGTGTTTTGATGTTCACCCATTAACAAGGACTGGTTGTATGGACAGTGTCCTTGAAAGTGAATGCTTTCCCACTGTGCCAAGGTACTCAGCTGTCTGATTTCCTTGCTAAGTGAATTCCCTGGCTGTTATCTTATGTAGGATTGTAAGGGTATATCATGTTGTACAGCAAGTGAATGCTGCCAAATATAACATGCCCCTGCCCTGAAGGGCTACATTCTAAAGATACTTCAGATACCTTACAGCACAGCCCAAGTAAATATGGCTTCAGACATATACAAGTCAGAAATACTTTCTCCTTTCCCCTTCAGCCTATGTAGGGCACCAGATACGCTAATTGTTTCAGTACCCAGAAGAAAAGAAGGTGAAGATGAATTCAAAACACAAGTATTACTACTCTTTTCCTATATTCAAAAATATCTCTCTGTTCTCAAACAGGGATTTGGAGAATGCTTTGCTATACTCCTGTTAAAACATGTCTCCTCAAGCTCTGAAGATTTTACATTATCAGCTTCTGTTTAATTCACTAATTTATCAGTTTAAGTACTGAATAGACCCAAATAATTTTACTTAAGAAGTTAATTTCACATTTTCATGAAAGCCATTTCCTTATTTCCTCTTCATTACTCTGAGGTTTTTAAAATCCACAGACACAAAAGCCTTTTCTCTCATATGTTGAAATATGGGGAAGCAGACCACTCTGCATTTTGGTTTTAACTACTGAAAGACAAAAGGAAAGAAATTATATACACTCTGTCATTGCCTGGTTAAGTAGTGACAACTTCTAAGCAAATCATAGGATCACAAAATCATAGAAACATAGAACCATGCAATAGCCTGCATTGGAAGAGATATTGAAGATGACCTGGTTCCAGCTTCCCTGTCATGGCCAAGGACACCTTCCACCAGATCAGGTTGTCCATAACCTGACCTTGAACTCTGCCAGGAATGGGGCATCCACATCTTCTCCGGGCAAACTGTGCCAGTGCCTCACCCTGCTCACAGTAAATAATTTCCTCCTAAAAGCTAAATGTAAAATATAAATCTACCCTTTAAGCCATTCCTCCTTGTCCTATCACTATATGACATTGCCAGAAGTCTTTCTCCAGTTTCCCCCAGGGATTCTTTAGGTAGTGCTCTAAGGTCTCCCTTGAGCCTTCTCTTCTCCAGGCTGAACAAATGCAACTGTCTCAGCCTGTCTTCAAAGGAGAGCTGCTCCCCCCCTTGAATCATCTTCCTGGCCCTCTGGTTAACAGGTTGAACTCCTTCTCATGTGGGGGACCGCAGAGCTGGATGCAGCAGGTGGGGTCTCAGCAGAGCAGAGCAGAGCAGAGGGGCAGAATCCTCTCCCTGGCCCTGCTGCCCAAAGTGCTCTGGACGCAGGCCACGACACATTTGGCTTTCTGGGCTGTGAGTGCTCATTGCTGTGTCACGTCCAACCTCTCATCCACCGGCACTCCCAAGTCCTTCTTGGCAAGGCTGCTGTCCATTAATTCACCTTCCAGCCTGTGTTTGTGCTTGGGATTGCCCTGACATGAACAATATGCCAAGATAGAAGATGCGTCTTGAATGCCTGCCCAGCTTAGTACTGAATTATATCAACAAGGATTGTAAGAAAACCCATTTGCCTCTACCCTGTAGATAACTGTTACATTTGAAGTTATAAAAAACAAATGGAAGAACCAAACCCCCAAAATTTTAGCTCCTAAGATCTGATGTATTTCTGTTGGTAATTTTTTCCAAACACTGTGTATACACTGAGACAGGAGAGGGAGAGTGAATGAATATTTATTTTTCATGCAAATTAGCCTTGTCAAAGGCCTTGCAAATACTAGGTACGGGTTCTAATTTTGTTCTGACAGCTCTGTGAAAGAAAAGGGTCTGTGTTCTGGTGGTGCAAACCTTTCCATAAAAATGTTTAAAGTACATTTCACAAGGAACATACATGTCAAGTTTTTATGTTTCTATGCTAAACTTTTTATGTTTTATATGCTGCTCTCTGAGTTCATATAGTAAACTTTACCTCTTTGGTTTTGTATATTAATGTGCAAAAATATTGCTTGCATTTACAAATCATTGCTTTAAAACTGTATTTACAAACATAGTACTGTATAATACTATTTTTCTTTTAAAATAACTTGCTAAGTATGTCATCAAAATGAATGACATGCAATTTTAAGCCAAAAAGTTTTTTCCATATATGAGAACAACAACATATTTGAATAGATGAATACCATGCTGATCAATATTTTCAGAGCATATAATTTTATTTTCAATCTATGAATGCACTGCACATATAAGATTTGATGCCTGCAGTCCAGACCCTCTTTTTACCCTCTTTGCCTCTACTGCCTTAGATATTAAAATCTGTAGAAAATGAAAATGCCTTACAAATGCCTTTTAAAAAATTCTGCTGGACAATGGGCTGTGTTTCATGGCTCATTTATTACTTGCGAGTAATTCAATTTTGCTTTGAGAATGACAAGACACCATAATAGTACTTTTTAACTGAGAGCTGTGGTAGTGGTAGAATAGAAAAATCCACAGCCTTCTAATAAATAGGGCTTACAAAACCTGCCTCAGATAAGATTTTTTTCTGATAGAAAGATGGAAGCAGTGGCCATACCCCAGAGGGCCGTGCAGCCCTTCAGAAGGGCCTCGACAGGGTAGAGAGGTGGGCAGAGANAGGGAGCTGGGCCTGTTCAGCCTCAAGCAGAGATGACTGAGAGGGAACCTCATCAATGGCTGTGAATATCTGAAGGGAGGGTGTTAAGAGGACGGAGTCAGTCTCGGCTAGGTGTTGCCAATGAAAGTTGGGAAAAATCTAGTTTAGCCAGTCTGCCTCTTGCTTTTATCCTTTACCATGATGAAACTTGGAACTGATCCTGTTTAAGGGACTAGAGCCATGCCTAAGGTATGTCTTCATAAGAACTGAAACTATTAAGGGATCAAAGAGAATAAGCATGAGTAACTTAATCAGGCAAAGTGTAGAACAGAAAGTAACAGATGACTTTACAAGATAACCAGCAAATATGTAACAATTTCCACACATCAAAAGTGGAACCTTGGCACTGAGCGGAACAAGGCAAACTTTCCACCCGTTCCTATGAGAATAACCTACCACTGGAATAATTTACCGGAAGCTGAAATAAATGTATTATTATAGTGACCATCATTTTATTTTTAATTGGAGCATAGCTTTTAGAAAAACAGACAAGCTATAATGAAAGGAAGTCCTATGGTCTGTGTTGTACAGGAAATTAGACGAGAAATTTGTAGCAACATCTCTCTAGTTCATTATGCTATTCTATAATGCACTTTTGTGTCAAGCACTCTTGGGGCTTATTGATATGGTATGACAAAAGAATAGCTGCCAGCTTTTGAGAGGCTTCTAAGAAATGTTATCTCTTGGAATTCAGAGTAATGTATGTTATGTTCCATTTAATTTGATTTGTTGCTAACAGGAACATAGAGCAGAAGTCATATGAGCAGGGAAACTGCAAACATACATCCAGCATCAAAGCATGGTGGTAACAACGCCAGGGTTGAGGGTCTGATGTCTGTATAGGCCATTCACTTAAGAATTGGACTCAATGATCCTAGTGAGTCCCTTCCAACTCACAGTATTTCAGGATTCTGTGAAAAGGAAAAGGAAACAGATGTGAATTTAACAGAAGACAACCAGGAATAAAATACTAACTCATACAACACTAAGTTTTACCTATTTTTAGAGTTCCTACTCCACTTTTTAGCTCACTATTTGTCCCTGTTCTGTTTGAGTTTCCTATGGGTTTATATTTTGGCTGCCCGAGTTCTTTCTGATCCCTTATCCCAAATGGGGTTTTTAGCTGTAACATACCCAGTGGTCAAAGAGGTTATCCTTGAAAAATCCCTTAGTTCTTCTACTGTGACTTCGGGGAAAAAAAAAAACAAAATAAAGGATCTTGTCACTCTAGACTTTCTACTAATAATCAATTTTCTTTTCCTACTGGTAAAACAGAAAGAGACTTTTAGCTTTCATAACTTTCTTTTTGTAACACCAGCATGTATAGCCCTGAATTACCTTGCTTCTGCTCATCAGACAAAAATTGTTGCTTTAAGTAGAAGGAAAAGAAACAAAAGAAAGCAAGGGAAAAGTCTGGTGTTTTGGTAAATCTCTTGTCAAGTCTCTTTCAGACTAACAAACTCAGTGCAAGATATTTCTAACTTTGCTGTGCTCTTAAGTAACACAGGACCCATGATCTTGTGGCTCACAAGAGAAGGTCAGACCTCCAAATACCAAAAAGACCTCTCAGATATCTGCTCAAAACCCCACTAAAGCTGTAGAAATCCTATGGGCCTTTTTTTCCCACTGTCTACCTCCCAGACTACATCTTCCCACACTGCCCCAAGGACTGTGGCCTCTCCGTGGTCTGTCTGTTACCATCCCTGTAGAGGTCACAGAGTCACAGAATGGTTGAGTTTGGAAGAGAGCTGTGGAGGTCAGCCAGAGTAAAGAAACTCACCTCTATCTTCTTTTTTTTTAATTAGTCATCAGCAGCTCATCCTATAAATGTTGCTTTTTTGTTTGTTTGTTTGTTTGTTTGTTTGTTTTTCCAGAACATGGCTTGGACTCATTGTAGCGCTAATGGCTTGAGAACATAACTGAAGTGCTGAAATACCTCAGACAAATAAACCTAATACAAGTGTCTATGTGGAATTCTGACAGAGTAGCTGCCCTCCAGCAGATGTGGCAGAAGGCTTGCAAGATGATCAGGGTGTTTCCACTGGGACAGCATGGATGGATAAGTAATGTGAGTGTGAAGTTTGTATCTGTTCTCTTCCACTGATAATGCCATAATGGTTAATATTACTCAAGCTCGTCTCCCGGGAAAGTTTTGGCAATGCACATAGTTCTTATTCCTTTGGACCCTTACACTTAGATTTCTGTTTTAAAAGAGTGCTTGTCAATTTCCACACACAAGGTATCTTAGGCAACATATTCAGAAACTTGCAAATTACAGAAATTCTCCTAAGTATTAGAAATTTCAGACTTGCTTAATTTTTTTT
>VXBB01024428.1:15420-26732 GCA_013399915.1 Illadopsis cleaveri
TTTTTGAATAACAAAGAAATAGAAGAATAAAAGAAGAAATAGCAGTAGCACAAACTCATACAAAAACAGAGCAGGAGAGAAACATACAAGCCATAAAACATACGATTAACCTGTTTTTTGCTTTAGTGCCTACCGTTAAGTCTCATCTTCAGAAACTTCTGTGTAAATTAATACTGACTTCCTTGAGAGTAATATATATGCCACTCAGATACTTGTGTTCTGAGACAGACAGTAAAATTGAGAGAGGAATTCAGAGGACCAGACCTGTTGATTTAAGAAACAAAATAACCAAGTGGAAGAAAACCCACCAAAACAAATTTAATTCCCAAATGAGAATGAATTTTCTTCCAAATTTCTAGTATAAGACTTTGTTTTACCAAATCTGTTCAAAGTAGCATGTTACAGGGATAAAATATGACCTGAAGCCAGTTCCTGAAAGCCCATGCTATTACAGCTTTTCATATTGTCATTCAAGGCCAGGTTGGATGTGCCCTGGGAAACCTGCTGCAGTGGGTGGGTGGCAGGGAGGCCACTCCATGACAATGGGGTCAGAACCAGATGCTAAACCTTAAGGTAGCTTCCAGCTTGAGCTATTATGTGATTCTATGGTTTTATGATGTGATCTTTTCCCTCTTTGATGTGAATTGCCTACTTTTAATTTATTCTGTTGCTTCAATGAAATTGGTTGTACACTCTAGCCTAGAGGCAAATTAGTCCACTTTTCCCTGCAGTCTATAAGTAGCATTATATAAATACTTGAAAACCATGAGATACTCTTTAATGTCACACTAATTTAATGAGTCAATATGGGTGTATAACATACTATTATTTTTTTCTTCTAAGAAATACAATTTTTTACTGTAAAGCAAGAATTTAAAAAAATTAATTCAGGATTTCACCACTGTATCTTGCATTCAGATAGAATGTATTCTATACCAGTGCAAATTATCAGTAAAGGTGTTAAGAATCAAGAGACAGAAAGAAAGCTCTCTTGTTTAAAAGATACAAAAGTTTTGTTGAAAATTCTTTTTCCCGTGATGAGCTCTGCAGATTTTTTCCCCACAGGTCTACCACACATTTTCCTCAAAGCCAGTACTCACCAGTGAGTGCTACCATCACAGTTTGATGCAGCACAGTGAATAAGGTTTGAGCACCAAATTCCATCTTTCCTTAATTTACTCTATTCTTGCTGATCTATACATGACCAGACAAAGAGTGCTGTAGATGTCAAAGCCATTGAAATCCATATTTTTCTTAAGTAAACAGGGCTTTTGTAGGCTCTGCTTGACAGCTACTGAGCACAACACCTACTCAGAGTAGACCAGCCCCTGCAAATAGATAACATCATGATCACTGCTATAGTAGAGGCACTTCCTTGCTGCCTTGGCAGTGTGGTCTCTAGGCAGCAAGCAGGCATGTCTCCGTGCCTCTGAATTATTCTCCCAGTCAAACAAGATGGCTAGCAAAAAAACCAACCAAACAAAAAACCCCCAAAAACCCAAAACAAAGCAAAAACCCCCCACCCAATCCTAGTCAAAAAAACCTCAAACCCATACAAAGATAGCTCATCACAAACCAAAACCAAAGGAAACAAAACAAACAAAAATCCCCAAACAAAACACAACCCACAAAAAATGCAAAGAGAAATCCAGTATGAGAGTTGCACTTTCTGCCCTGCAAAATCTTTCCTTCCAAGAAAGATGCTCAGATTTGCTGACCAGCATCGATATAGTTGTCTTTACAGTCACTGCATACATTGCAAGACTAGCTAAATCAAATTCATGAAAAGAACAGTATGCATTATGTTTGAATACACATACAGGTGTGAAAAACAGGAGTGCAAAAATGGAACTGTAGAGTTTGGTAGGAAATCAACTAACACTAAAAACACTTCTTCTTTGTGGAAAATTCACTTCAAACAATAATTTTGTTGGCAGATCATAAATCCATAGAATGTGTCACAGGCTCTAGCACTAACGAAAGAGCAGGCTTAGAGGAGTTTTCCAGCTGGTTCTCTTTCTGAAGTGGCCTTTTCATTTTTAGCATGACAACAGATGCTGATTTAAATGATTTTGGCTGAGTTGCTATTAATTGGCCTTTTCATATGCAATTCATTTCTTTGTTTCTTGTTCACTGAGGGATTTAATTGCAGCAACATAGAAATTTGCCAGTTTTCCTTTAGAGAAATGCCCATAAAACTTTCCATTAAACTCAAATCCTCAGATCTTCCATTGCAAGGAGTTATTCATGTATTACAGTAAATAGTAAAATAGTATGTTTCTCTTCTAAGAATAAAGATTTTCTTTTTGTACCCATTCACTCAGTTCCATCTTAAAATCAAATTATGTAGACAAGACTATACAAGAAAACTTAGTGAACTGGGAAAAGTTGTCAGCAATAACAACCACATGGCTTTCATGCAGAGAGCATGCATTTCATACAGCCAATTGTGTGCAGATATCAAAACTCTGCAGCTGTGACACTCATTTTCAAGTATCTTCCTCTCAGAATTGATTCAACCTCTGGCTCCTCATGCCAAATCTAAAACCACAGACATTTGTGTTGTTTTTAGCTTTATTTTCTTAGAGCATTTGATGAATCAATCATTTTAAAATGACAATTCTTTCTTGCCTTCTGATTGAGACTATTTTTTCCCTATTCTGCTGACCAAAGTCTCTGAGAGATGTACTTTGGTTGATTTTGTTGTGACAACTACAGATGTGAACTTGCCAGATTGAACTCAGGCAACAGAGTCAGGGGCATATGCTTCCATCCAGATTCTGATGCAGAAGTATCAAATTCTGATAGAGAAGTTGGGTGAAAAAATACATTCAGCCACAGCTGTCTCTGTGCAGTGACTTTATTTTACTCTCTACAGCAAAGTTTTGACACTTCAAATCTCCTCAAGCCACAGCTCAGAGAATAACTGGGCTCTGTTCCATCTTCTGCACCCTTAGGAGACTCGTTTTTCACTTAGCCAATTAATAATGTTTTTGTAGCCACAAAGGCAGCAACGCAATTATTCACTTACTGCAAAGAAGGGAGAATGGGGAAGGGAAATGATATTTGGTGTGCAGGACACTGAAGCCTGTTCTGAAAAGCCAGAAAATATTCACCACTAGTACATATCCTTCTAGTACGAGCCCTTATATGCAATCCTTCACTTCCAAGTACAGCACTGAGTCTGGAGCCTTCACTTACAAGCTCTGCATCATTAATGATTTTTCCCATCACTCCTGTCCTTCCTTTTTATTATCAGATCACATCTTATCTATATGTACTATTTATGCCACTATTTTTTGTAACATTGCAAAGTAAGAGGAGAACAATTTGTAGTAAATCCATTGCTGGCTGAACGACTTCCTTCCAGTCATTCCCAATGTCTGGTTAAAACTGCGTGCTGCGTGCTTGTGTATCTTTGTGTGCTATGTCAAATGCTACATAGAAGTAGTAACTATAAAGTCAGAACATTTTACATGATAGGCCATATAAAGAGAAAAATATATATCTACATCCAGGAGATACAGATACGACATTTTCTGGAAAAAGTCTAACTAAGTATCAGCTCTGAGGAGTACCTCAGAGCTGATTTTGGTAGATCTGTGGATGTACTTCTGCTCAGATATTTGTATTTATGAATAGATAGGCCATATTGACCAGTAAAAAAAATCCCAGTTTTTCACCATTGACTCAGTATTCACCAGGATTTACTTTTCTTAAAAGCAGCCCAGTCTAAAGTAGGGATGCCCTTCATAGTATTTTATGAGAAAATATGCTCTTTCTAAAAAAAGGAATTATGAACCTAACTCCAAGATAAGGAGATGTAAGAAATTAAAAATCACCACTATCACAAATGCAACTCAGTTTAGAGACTCAAGCAAGCCAGTTCAGCTCAAACTTTCTTTAAAATCTAACACACAGTCTTTCTCCCATCTTTTACTTTTCTGCTAGAAATCGTAAAAGTGTACACTTTTTAAGACTCACTTTTTCCTCCTTTCTGTTCTTCCACTTGTGATTTTGTTTCAGTTACAGCTTTTTATATACTTTTTTCCCATAAGCATCCAAAAGTCAGTTGTAATTAGTTGAAATAACTTGAAAGATTAGCTCTGTTTCTAGCAAGCTAAACCATCTCCCCTAGTGCAAAAGAACCAAAGCAAAACGAAAATGTATGTAACATTAGATTTTACATTAGAAAGAACAGGAGAAAGCCCAAAAGAACCAAAAAACTACACAAAACAAAGCAAAAGAGCCCTACCCCTCGAACAAAATAACATGAAGATGACACAAAACTTGGAATGGATTTATAAGTTAGGAGGAAAACTCTTCCACATTTTTGGTAGCTCTGAGGTTTTATAAGGTAAAGAAATACCTGCAGATTTCTAACCAGCAGTCACCTGTTTTGGAGAACAAATTAATTCATCAATTCCACTAGAAAACAAGGAAGTGGGTACTGGAACTTACAAGCTAAGAAAACAAGGAAAAGCATGTTAGTACTTCTTTTGCATCTGCTTGTGTCTAGAAATCATTTAGGAAGGAGGACTGCCAACAGCCCATTATTCTGAATTTACCAATGAAGTAAAAAGCAGCTCTAAACCCAGCCAGTCACATTTATTTAAATTCGATGGAGCAATGCAAACAAAGATGCAAACTACCTCTCTAGTGCTGGCAGCAATAAGATGAAATGGGTCCCAGTACTCAGTCTTGTTAACAACATGGCATAATAGAGAAACTTGAAGTCTTTAAGGTAAAAGGAAATGGTCCATGTATTTACAAACTTGTACAGACTCCTACAGGTCTCTAAATAATAATTAGTAACTAGTATTACTTCTTATAAGCACAAAATTTTACTATGACATGCCAGAAAAAAACTTCACATTTGAAGCAGTGGCATTATTGCAAACAGTGTCATTAAGAGTCTGGTAATTTTAAAACACAATAAGGCATTCTGATGAATAGGTCCATAAAAAACACCTCAGAACAAAATCAATATAAAATCAGCAAAAAAGACTCCCAGCACATCCTCAACAAGTCCCACAGATTGTAATACTAACAAACATATCCCAACTGAGCATATTTCTTGTGTGGCAAGGATGGTTTCCATTCAAGAAGTGGGAAAATTCCTTCCTGACTTCCACGTACAGACCAGTTAACTCATTTATAGTGCGTTTTATACTTGGTCATGTAAAGCAGCACACAAATTTAAGCCCCCAAAGTGGATACTGAATTCCTTTGCTCTAGAAGGAGGCCAGTGTTCTATCTCAAAATAATAGCTTATAAAACAAAAAAGAATAAGAAAAACTATGCCCTTCCTGGAAGGAAGCAGATCTAATGTTGTGTGCCCAAGTCTCTAAGAATATGGTGCTACATGCTTAGTCACATTTTGTGGCTGAATGAACACTGTTCCTTCTTCTGGGGCTTTGAAAAGAGCCTCTCCTCTGCTGACTCTTTGTTTTTATTGCAACTGAGTTCACTTGGAGAAGTTTCCACCTGTCTCTATAACCATCCAGCAGCACTAAATTCACTGAAGTGAAGAATTTTAGGTTTTTACCTTCAACCTTTTTGTGGTATTCAGCTGAAATCACACAAAAGGTCCAAGGACAGATACAATTAGTCTGTTCACATAAGTCTCATTTCCTTGGAAAATCAAGTTGAAACATCTGTTTAGGAGTGCCTAGACCCAGACTTCGTGCACTGGCCTGTAACTAAACATGTTTATTATGAGGATATAATATATTCTGGAATGCTTTGAATTAGTGTCTATAAAACAAACCTCTGAAATACATCTAGACTGTTCATAAATTCCATCCCTTTATCACCTGAATTAATGCCAGCCCAATAAAAATCAGTTTAAAAAGTATTGTGTCTTTTTGCTAAATTTAATTGCAAGTAGAAATGTTTTTAAAAGCATAAAATAAAATTATTACCATCAGATTACTGTTAAAATAAAGCAACTGCTATAACAAATTGTTTTTCTGCTAAGGTTTAACATAATGAAGAGAAGAAATAACTGTGTTATATAATTTTCCAAAACTTCAAATGCATACATGCAAGGAAATCCACCAATGCCTCTTTGCTCTGTTTTCCATTTGTCCACACTACATGGATTCCCTGTGTATTTCCCAGATTTAATCTTGCTATACTTGTCTTTTTGCATTCCCCTTTTCTGACATAAGCTATTTACCTATCCCATAAAATTAATTTGGCATTATAGTACTTTCCTAAAAAAAAAAAAAATTAGCTCTGCTGACACATTCATGCTGGGGCAACTATGCAAGACTAAAGGACACTAGATTGTCATTTACTGAAAGTAAGAAATGTTTCAGAGATGCAATCTATTTTGGAGACACATTGAATCTGAAATGCATTTTTCAATATTCTGGTTTTCTCCCTAGGAAGAAAAAAACAGTGCTCAGACTGCTATAAATGTTTGTTAATTGCAGACATATGCCCTGTCATCTCACCTGTGCATTTATAAAACCATATCAACCCACAACAGGACTGAATTCCCTTTCTGTGATCCCCATCCCAGACAGCTATACAAAAAGGTCTTTCCAGTTGGCTAAATGTACACATCCTGAATTTTTGTTTGGTTTTCTTCAATGTAAGTAAATTGAAATTTCTAATGTCACCTAAAGTGGAGAGGAAAAAGAGTGATTTTCCTGCAATACAGGGTATATTTCAGTTTGGCAGATGAGGAAAAAGTTTTGTTGAACTGGTATTTCAAAATCCCTGTTGCATCTCCAGTTACAGGTTTGTTTCTTCTTTATTTGAGTAACAACAGCAAAAAGTAACAAAATTCAACAAGATGTGACTGGCTGGCAGAAACAAACAACCAAGAATATATCTTAAAATCGTCCTTTTAAGATTGATGTATACAAGTGGAATGGTATATTTTCCCTTCCTCCATCTTCAACTGATTTTTTGTCTACTCATGTTTGAAATTTAATTTCCTACAATTTGACTTTAAGTTGATTAAAAAACCCCTGTACAGTGAAAAAGGGCTTTCACTACTTCACTTATCAGTGACTTGTTATCAGATGCTATGAAGTGACTTTTCATTTTTCTGTGCCTCACTTGTACAGTTCATCTTTCATTTACTTACATTAGTAAGTAGTCATGGTTGCTCAAGCACTGTTTCTCAAAGAAGCCAAGAGCCAGGCTGCCATTAACTTTCAGCTTGCTTTTTAGTGGTCTGTACTATCACAAGAAGTGTTTGTAAAAGTAATTAATAAAAGTAGTAAAGACGTAGTAAAAGTAGTTAATGCAAGCTCTTGCACAAAAGCGCTATCCTCAGACTCTAAATTATGTTGTACTGTAACTGGCTGTTCAACCATCACTCAATTTATCACTTCCCACTATATGACACTGAAAATAATGTGATGTATAGAATAATACTTCCTCCACCCCAACCCCTCAATGAGTTCGCTTCTAGCAGGAAATTTTACAGAATGGTTATAACAAGGAAACAAACAACCAAACACAGACAAATAAAAAAAGGAGGGAAAAACCCCAACCAAAGAGTCCCTCCCAGAACTGTAGAGTTTAGAGGGTACTATAATGATGCCTTCTATTCTTTATGAACTGTAAGATTCCTAAATATCTGCAGGATTTTTGCCTAAAATGTACCCAAAACATGCTATGACACCTTCCAGTTTTGAGGTCTAGACAAAATATCCCAAAGAATACACACCATGAAATTAAGATAAAAGTTGCTTTCTCAACCAAAGTTAAAGGTCAAGCATGACTATAGTACATAAGTACTTCATCCAAGAAATATCAGGCCAACACAAAACAAAACCCTCTTACCCTCTCATTTCAGCATCTATTGAGGAAAAGCAATAACTACAGCTGAAAACAGCAATAAGAAACTCTTTCAATACCTTCTATAAATTGCTTTTATTTCTGAGGGTTAGCAAGCCCTTTTGTCATTCTACCCATATAGGAGTTATAGATTTTCGGACACACACTCACAAAGAAGAGACACTCAGCATAGAACAAACTGTTCTCTGCTACAAAAGCACTAAAGGCAGATATTCAGCAGCTAGACAATTCATGGGCCCTGACCTGGACAAAGCACAAACCTGCATACAAGAAAAATAAAAAAGCAAACAGATAAACAAAACTGATAAAAGTGCCATAGGGAAACAAATACTTCAGAGAAAACAAGTCATGCCTGGAAAAGGCAGGCACAGTGTAAAGTGGGGGACCATGCATGGGGTCTTCTTCATTGGCACTGGACACATCTTTGCAATATATTATGATAGCAGAATCACAACTGTTTTGTTCATAACTGTTGTTGACAACTGTTTTTCATTACAGGCCTTAGATCCATTAATGAATGACAATTGCAAGACTTACAGTACTTTGCATTATATTCAGTACTTAATGAAAGTTCAAAATGCAGTTGTCTTCTGTAAAGTGGCTGGAGTGATGCCTGGTTATTTCCATGTTGTCTCTCAAGGGTTTCTCTGTTTATAAGCAAAAGTGATTTTACTTTCTATATGCCACTGAAGCTGGCCTTGCCAAACTCTTGTTATCACTTAGTGCTTCATTACGTCTGATAAAGAACCATAATACTAAATCTTGCTTCTCTCAAACAAGTGTAAAATAGCATTATAATCTTCAGAATCTGAAGACACTGCCGGCACAACTATCATCAAGAGCAAAATTTTGGCAGAGTTGTGAGTTATAGGACTGCATCCAGCTCAGTTCTCAGTGCTCAGAATAAGAAAATCTTTATTGTTTACTAGGTCTTAATAATTTTTTCCTAATAGGAAGACAAAAACCAAACCTAAACATGAAATTCAGTAAGAGAGAGTACAAAATAGACTCCCTCAAATAAATCCTGATTGTCATAACTTTTCATCAAGATATACACATCTGAATTAAGATGAAGTATATACTCAGTCATATTAGCTGCTTCTGTAACAGTTGCCTTCTTGAGGACCCAAAGATGTTTTACAAATGACTTATATAATGCTCAAAATAGTTTCTTATGTCTGAAAGAATAATCCTTATTCCTCCAGTCTATGAAGTTCAATATTCATTTTTGTTGACACCGTGTGTTCTTCTCTGACGAAAATAAAAGAATCTTGATTTCCCAACTTTTACATCCTTCTTCTCTATAATCCTAATAAGAAAAAGAACAGAAACCAATTTAAATAATGAGAAGTCTGATAATTATTGTTTGTATTCAGATCGGTCAGATGCAATCATATTTTTTGAATGAAAAGTAAGTTATCTGTATTTTGTTCATATAGTGCTTCAGGTAACTAATCCATAAACTCCACAGATTTTTTCTGTCTTGATACTTCCTACAGAATGTCCTCTTGAATGGCAATTAATTTCCCAAAGCCAACTCCTTTTCGCCCATAATGGTAATGGGTAAGTGTCTTTATCTTGACCCATTTTTTTTGCCACGTTTTGTTCTCTGCCCTGTTAAGAAGATGTGTTGGTTTTGGCTGGGAAGCAGTTAATTTTCTTCACAGTATCTAATGTGGGTCTGAGCTTTGGATTTGTGCTGGAAACAGTATTGATAACTCAGGCGTGTTTTAGTTATAGCTGAGCAGGGTTTACTCAGGGCAAGGCCTTTTCTGCTCCTCAGTCCACCCCACCAGCAAGAAGACTGGGAATGCACAAGGAGCTGGGAGGAGACCAGTCAGAACAGGTTACCCCAGCTGACAAAAGAGATTTTCCAGATTGTGTGGCATCATGGTCAGCCTACAGAGATGAGGGAAGTAGAAGTGATGATACTTGTCTTTCAAAGTCACTGTTACGCTTGATTGGGCCCTGCATTCCTGGGCATGTCTAAACACCTGTTTCTCCATGAGAAGTGGTAAATGAATTCTTGTTTTGCTTTGCTTGTGTGCACATTTTTTTGCTTTACCTATTAAATTAACCTTATCTCAACTCATGAGTTTTCTAGCTGTTACCCTTCTGTTTCTCTTCCTCATCCTGCTGCTGGGGAGTGGGTGACCAGCTAGGTGAGGCTTGGTTGCTGCCTGGTCTTAAACCATGACAGGAGGGGAAATGACAGATGTGTAGTGGGCACAAGAAAATCAAAGGACAATACATATTTACCTTCTGCTGTATTTTCCTTTACTGATGAGTTCTAACCAGGTCATTTCAGTCCTCGGGTGGAAAACACTCCAGAACTTGATAATCCCTTAGGCTCATATTGAAGTTTTATCAGTTCTGTTTACCTCTGAGATACAGTTGAAGTAACAAAAAGTCAAATCTGAAGGTGCTGACAAAAGTTAGATTTATGGAGTGGCATCATTGTCTTATCTGCATTGCAAGCAATTAAAGAGAGGGGGAGGGCATGTGCTATATAGTTATTCTCCATCTGCATTACTTTATACTGATCTACAATTAACTTCAACTGCTATTTCACTGTCTACTCACACAATATCCTTCTGAAAATTTCAGTCATTACCAATTTCATTAATGCTCAACAGAAAAATTTCTCATGGTTGCTCAACCCCTTTCCCACAATACCTTTCAGTTTCTCTCCTGTTATTCAGCATCAGTGTGATGTGGCTGAATGAATCTATTCCTGTCCCACAGAGCTTTTAATAAGAGGGACACAAGACAGCCTTTTCTCTGTCTTCCCCAAATGGAGAATGGTATAGGAGCAAAATAATACCTGTTATAATTTCTTAAAATATTCACTGTAATTGTTTTGAAGTTTAACAATTAACTCCATTCTGTCTGAGCTATACTATTTGCTTCATTTCTCTTCTAAGAAGTTAGTGCTGGTAAAGTAGTACTCCCATTAATAAACCTTCAGTAATTTATACTTTGTACCACTAGGTGTCGAAAATATGTCAACACAAAGAGGAAGGACTTGCTCTGAACATTGTATCTTTAGATGTAACAAAGCAGGAAAATACTGTGACCCACCACCTCGCCATGCTGTATGTCAGTACTGTAGCAGACCATACCATCACTTCAATGAACAATCACCCAACTGCAGGGCTCCTACTGTTAGCAGTAAGGGCTAGCAAAACCCGGGGAACCTAGGAAAGTGCAGTGTGTTATGCATTACTTTTATATGACTGCCATTTTACTAAAATATTTGTCACTGTCATCAATTCTTGCTCTGTGACCTTTTTTTTGTACTTTGCATCTTCCTCTGGGGCCTTGCGTTCAAAGCTGTCATCTGTCCCTTATTGAAGCCTGTGCTGTTCAACAGCCCCTCTTAAGGACATTGCTGCCACAGCTCTGCTCCTCAGGTAGCATGACCATCAGAAGAAGACTCAAGTATTTTTTTAAACAAGGAGCATGAAAAAATTCCTATTTTTGTATGTAAA
>VXBB01024429.1:13438-24254 GCA_013399915.1 Illadopsis cleaveri
GGCCGGCGCGGGGGCTCCGGCCCCGGGCCATGGCATAGAAGGGGATGGGCACCTCGGGGATGGGCTCCTCGGGCTCGCAGCGGGTGGGGGGGCTGGGGGCAATGTCCTCGCGGGGCTCGGCGTAGACGTGGAAACACATGAGCTGCTGGTACTTGGCCTCCTGGGGCTCGGGGCGGGCGGCTTCTTTGTGCACCTGGGCATAGGGAGCCTCGGGCGCTGCTGCGCTGCTGGAGGGGCTGTGTGGCCCCCGAGCCGCGGCCCGGGAGCTGGTCTTGGGAGGGAGCGACGGCCGGGCGCTGGGAGCCTGGGGGAGAGATGGGACAGGACGGAGGTGAGGACTGTAAGTGGGTCCGTGGTGGCTGTAACTGTGTCCCCCCGCCCCATGAGACCTGTGGCTCCTGTCCGCGAAAGTGCCTGCATTCCCTCTGCCCTATTACCTCGCTGGCGGAGCCGCTCTCGGCTCTGAGGGTCACCAGGGACACAGGGCTGTACTCCGGGAGCTTTGCTGGTGCTTCGCTCAGTGGGGAATGTGCAGCATCACTGCCAGCTGGGGGCTGTGTCCGTCCTCGGGGCTCGTCTTTCTGCAGGGAGAGCAGAGAGATGTCGGGACGGGTGCGTGGTCAGGGCAGACCCAGCCGGGTGCTGGCCATGGGCTGGCTCCTTGCTCCTGGTAGCCAGGGTGGTTGTGGTTCCATCCCCAGCTTTTGTGATGCTTGGACTTCCCTTCCCTTTGGGAAAATCACCCTGTCCGTGCAGCCGGAATGACTGCAGGGCTGCAGGGGCTCTCAGGGGCCGGGACCTCACCCATCCGCACGGCAGGGGCACGGTGAGGAACTCCTGGTACGGCGTGACGGGGGCTGTGGCGTGGTGCTGCAGCAGCTCGGCCAGCTCGGCGTGGGCGCTGCGCTCCCCCAGGATCACGTATCGCCCGTCCGGCAGCTGGTCCAGGACAAAGTGCCGGCAGCGATCCCTGCCCCTGACAGGAGAGGGGATGGGATGGGACGAGATGGGCATAGCAGCCAGGAGGGTACCGAGCTTGTCCCCTCCCCTCAGAGGGGTCCCTCACCTGTAGGAGAGCACAAAGCCGATGGTGCTCTCACTGAAGCGGACCAGGAAGCAGCCCAGGGGCTGATCCTGCAGCAGCTCCTCTGCCTCCCTGTGGGAAGGGATGTTGAGCCATTCAACATCATCCCCTTCATGTGATCCAGGGATCCAGCTCCCTGTTTAGGACCCCAGGGGTGGGGACGCTGACCCTGTTCCCCACCTTGGCCTCCCCCTCGCTCACCTCCGGCTGATGAAGCCGTGGAACCATGTTGGGAGCTTCCCCTCAGGCCCCAACTTCTGAGCTTGTGTCTGCTCAAACCACAGCCTCGTCCGGGCACGCAGGGCCACCCGGTCTGGCCACGGGTCCCCTTCAGGCAGCGACTGGGCTGGTGGAGGTGACCAGAAGCCTGGAGGGACCTGGAGGGAAGGGGACATCACCGGGAGCTCAGGTGAGGACATGTGCTCCCAGTGCAGCCCGTGAGGACGTGGCCCCTGAGAGCGTGTGAGGGCTGGGATGGTGAGCAGGGCTCATGTCCACCCTCATGTCCCCATGTCCTACCCTGCCATGTCTGTTGTGGTGTCCTGGAGGCAGCTCTGCCCCCTGGGGCTGGATGGGGGTTGTGTTGGGTGCTGGCTTGGCTCTGGCTGTGTTGTCCTCACCAAAGGGCTTGAAGGTGGTGAAGAGGGGACGGTCGTCATCCATGGGGTCCCCTGTCCCAGGGAATGGGGAGAAAAAGGCTCAGGGCAGGGAGGCCTGCTCTGAGGCCCCTCGCTGCCTGTAGAGCACTGTGGAGTCTGGGGGGCTCCAAGACACCCCCTGCAGGCCCTGCTCTCACCAAAAACCTGGGTAAGCATCACCTTCACCTTGTGTTCCCCAAGCTCAGGCTCATCACCCTGATCCTCCCCAGGGAGATCACCCTGCACCTGCATGATGGGAAGAGACAGTGTCCTTGAGACCCCAGAGGAGAAAAGCCCTGAGGGTAGTGATGTAGGTAGGGAGGAGCTGAGGCAAAAGCATGTGAATCTTCCAGCTCCTCTGAAGTCCCCAGTGTGTCAGGTCAGCCTGAGTAAGGGAGGGAGAGGCTCAGCAGCTCCTGAGGGATCTTGAGCTTGACCCTGAGCTGCCAACACCCAGCAAAACAACGTTAATCCCCAGCAGATGCTCGAGGGGGTGGAAGATGCTGGGGCTGTTAGGATCTGGGAGGCAAAGCTGAGTCAGAGGAGTCAATCGAGGCTTGTCTGAGAGCAAGGGGTTCCAGCCACCAAGAAGGGCACCCCAGCTCCACCTTTAACCCATGGCTGTGCCCAGCCCAGCCCTGTGCCCCAGCAGACAGGGGAAGATGAGGAAGGTGTTGACAAAGAGAAAGAAAACACCCCAAACTGCAGTAACCCAACTCAGGGAGTGTTGGGAAGGAGAATTCGGGTCAGGCTCTGCCCAGGCATGACCAGGCTGCTGGGGACAATGCCACTGTCCCGAGCGTGCTGTGCATTCCCCAGCTGGGTGGGGTTGCTGGGCAGGGGTGGTGGGCTCATCCCTACTCCCCCATCCCAGCACCTTGGCCTCAGTGCGGCAGCTCGGCAGGGTTTGCTCCCTGGGGCCTCTGAAACTCTGCACTCCTGTGGTGGGAACGAGTCAGATCAGTCTTGAAATGGGCTGAAGGCTTTGCTCTGTGAGACATTTCCGGGCTGGACTTCCCCCTTTGGAGAGGGTAAGATCTGGCTGGAAGGGCTGGTGTAGGCAGGGGCTCCCAATCCCTCTCTCTTCACCCCATCATCGTGTGCCCTTTGTCCTGCCTTTGGGCAGGGGGAGCGTCCCTGCACTGCCTGGTGCTGCCCTGTCCAGCAGCCCCTGCTCAGGGTTCACTCCTTGGCCCTGCTGCAGATCCAACCCCAGGCCCCAGCCCCAGCCCCCAGCCCACGCTCCTACCTCTGCTGGGCCACACGGGCCCTGGCTGTCCGCGGCCCAGCGATGCAGGGGGCAGGGGGACGGGCGGGGTGGGACAGCACCGCTGCCCTGCCTATGCTCTGCCTCTGCTGCCTGCGACAGGCAGGAAGCAGCAACCAAAGCTGCAAGAGCCATCATGTGATGGGGAGACGTCACAGGAAAGTGGCATGGTGGCTGTGGGGTGACATCCAGGTGACACTGGCAGCCTCGGAACAGACTGGGTTGTGGCCAGGAGAAGACTATGGCCACCTGCCCACCAGCACATCCAAGTCTGCAAAGGTGTCTTTGTCCCTTCTGTCTGCATCCTGGGACCTGGACTGCTGGGCATGGGGACAGCAGAGCTCTGTGGGGACAGCAGAGCTCGGTGGGGACAGACTCACACCTTGAGCCAGGATTCAGTCCCGGCATGGTATAATCCAGCACCATTCCCCTTCCTCAGACTCTGGGTGCCAGAGCCAACGCTACGGCTCTGCCACGTNGAGGGAACAGCAGCCAAGCTGCCAACGCTACGGCTCTGCCACGTGTCTGCTGCCACTCTCGCCCCGGGTGGTGCCAGGCTCCAGTTGGACCCAGGGCGAGAGCAGTGCCAACCTGGCTGCATCCCAGGGCTTGCATGGATTGGGAATTAGGGCAAGGATTGGAGCTGGGTCCGGCTCATCCATCGCACCAGGAACAGAGATGGATGAGCCGTGCAGTGGCTCTGCAGACCCTGGGGTGGTGACGGTGCCTGGCGCCACCCACCAGCCCCCAGCACGCGGAGCAGTGTCAGCCCCGGCGCCCTCCACCTAAAGAAACCCGTCCCTCCCCAAAACCTTCACAGCCTCACACGTTTCCCCTCGCGGTGTCAGCCACGCTTCCTGTTTGCAATCTTCACCAGCACATCGGAAGGGGGGAACCTCGGTGAGAGGGGCACTGTCTGCCAGGGGCTTATCCCACTGTTTCCCGACCACTCCTCAACCAGCTGAGGCTGGAACCACCAGGAACTGTTCCTAAAAGACCTTTTTTGGTTCCTTTTCACAGCTAGGGGTGTTATCAAGAGCCCGTGGGAGGAGGAACGCAGAGCTTTTCTTGTCCTGCGCTGCTGTGGCCAGATCCTGCCCCAGCTCCCCGGGAATGCTGCAACTGTGAGGCACAGCCTGGCACTGCCAGGGCTGCTGGAGGAAGGCTGGAGCTGGAGGTGAGGGGTCCCAGGTCCCCATGACATGCCAGGCTCAGGGGCTGTCTTGGCTGGGGGGTTTTGGGGTCCAGCGCGGCTTTTTGGAAGTTGGATGCTGACCTGGGAGCTCATTTTCTGGCAGCCAGTGCTGAGGCCAGGCTGGTTTTCCTGGTGAGTGGCTGCAGGACATGGTGGGACAGGACACTCTGCCCCCTCCACAGCCCATATGGGTCCAGTTCTGCACAGGAGTTCCACGGTTTCCACTGGGGCCTGAGGCCACCCGTGCCTCAGTTTCCCTCTTTTCAAAAGCATCTCAGTGCAAGGGCATGTCTGGCAAGGCATGGAGGAATCAGCTGCATGTGTCCATCCCCAAGGGACAAACAGACACATTGTCCCCCCACGGACATGTCACATGGCCAGGGATGTTGGCCTGGCTTCAGCTGCAGCCGTCCCCGTGCACGTACCTGCTCAGGGACCGGCCAGCTCCACGCCGTGCCAGGGGCCAGCGGTGCCTGGCCGGGTGCCTCCACCAGCCCAGGGGCTGGGGGACAGTCCGAGCGGGCAGTGACTGTCCCTTGTGCTGACTGCCTGGGGAGCGAGGCAGAAGTGCTGCTGGATGTGGAGGAAGGCTCGGGGAAGGTAAGGAGGCACAGCTGAGCTGAGAGTGGGAGAGACTGAAGGGGAATGGGGCTTGGGGACCACTGACTGTCCTTTAGGGCCCCGTTGGGGGACAGAAAGGGTCCCAGCCCTTGTTTGGTGCAGGCAGTGGTGCAGCACAGCCCCATGGGGCCAGGAACTGCATCCAGCCAGCGTGACGTGCCTCTGTCCCCAGGGGCTGTCCCTGTGGGGTTCAAATCCCTCCAGAATGCCCCTGGTTTTTCCTGGGCAAGGGCCAATATTGCCATGCTCATCTCTTTCCTGGTGGCCTTGGACCCCGCAGCCCATCCCAGCCCAGGAAACCACCTACTCCTGGCAACACAGAACGGGGGACATTGAGGTGGCCCCAACACCGTGCTCAGAGCAAATCCCCTGCAGTTCTCTGCTTCCCTGCAGAGCTACTGGTCCCACTGCCCCTGTTCTGGAGCATCACCCCATTGTACAGCTGGGGAAACTGAGGCACAGGGGGGTTGGGTCCTGGTGTTGGCCTGCTCTGAGTGAGCTGAGAGAGGCAGGTTTGTGGTTTGGAGCTGCCGAGTACGAGACACGTCCCCACCTCAGTGCAACGAGCTGAGGGGACTCTGCCAGACGTAGGCAGATGCTTGTCCCCTCCAAAACCCCTCACCTCTCTTTTGGGGGGCTGGGTGCCAGGTGCCACTCTGTCACTGCCCTCCTCACCCTGGACAGGGAATAGAACAAAGGGCGCCTGGGTGGGGATAAGGGCAGGGAGGGGTCACTCACCCATTAATGTCATGGGCAAAACAGACTCAAATTGGGGAAATTAATTGCATTTATTACTAATCAAATCAGAGCAGGATAATGAAAAGTAAAACCTTAGAAACATCTTCCCCACCATGCCTCCCTCCTCACGCTCTCCCTGCTCCCTCCAGCAGCACAGGGGGATGGGAGTGGGGCCCCAGGCAGTTTAGCACAGATTGTTTCTGCCCCTGCTCACCCAGGGCAGTCGCAGTCCTTGCCCTGCTCCGCCAAAGTGGGGTCCCTGCCTTCCACAGGAGACCCTTCTCCAGGGGCTTCTCCAGCGGGAGTCCTTCCCGTGGGCTGCAGCTCTGCCCCAGCTGCTCCAGGCTGGGGCCCTTCCTTGCCCGGGCTCAGTGCCTTGGGAACTGCTCCAGCGGGGGCTTCCCACAGGCTCACAGCCCCCTTCGGGCATCCCCTGCTCGGCCGGGGGCTCCTGCAGGGCTGCAGGGGGGTCTCTGCTCCCCGGGGACCTCCACGGGCTGCGGGGGAATCTCCGCTCTGGTGCCCAGAGTCCCTCCTGCCCCTCCTTCCTCCCTGACCTTGGTCTCTGCAGGGCTGTTGCTCACACACATTTCTCTGCCGCAACTGATTCTGCACAATCACTTTTCTCCCTTCTTAACTCTGTTATCCCAAGGCGCTGCCACCGTCACTGCTGGGCTCGGCCTTGGCCAGGGGCAGGTCCATCGCAGAGCTGGTGGCATTGGCTCTCTTGGACATGGNCTTAGAAACATCTTCCCCACCATGCCTCCCTCCTCACGCTCTCCCTGCTCCCTCCAGCAGCACAGGGGGATGGGAGTGGGGCCCCAGGCAGTTTAGCACAGATTGTTTCTGCCCCTGCTCACCCAGGGCAGTCGCAGTCCTTGCCCTGCTCCGCCAAAGTGGGGTCCCTGCCTTCCACGGGAGACCCTTCTCCAGGGACTTCTCCAGCGGGAGTCCTTCCCGTGGGCTGCAGGTCTGNCCCTCCTGCTACCAGGACCTGCTGTGCAGACCCAATGCACCCCCTCACCCTGGGCCTTCTTGTCTTTGCAGGGATGGCCGAGGGTGGCCAGGCAGGGGTCCCGGCTGAGGGGGGGCCGAGGGGTGCCCCTGACAGCCCCCAGGTGAGCCACGGCTGTGGGTATGTGTGGGGGGCACTGTCAGGAGGCTGGGCGTGACTGGGCAGGGCTCTCATGGCCGAGCTCACAGTGGTGCTTTCATCTGCTATTAATCTGCTTTTTTTAAAAAAAATTCCCAAATGTTGTGGGGGTTTTTTTGCACCCCTAGCACAGTGAGGGAGAGGGAGGCTTCTGTGACCCCCTCTCTTCCTGCTCCTGCCCCATTTCCAAGCCCCCTGAGCAGCTTCTGCAGGTCCTTAGCAAGGGATGAAAGTCTCCAAGTTTCCACATGCTGAAGAATTTAGTGTGAACAGGAAGAACAGGGCAGGGCCTGAGCTCAGAGGCAGTACTAGGCACTGGGGAATTCCCAATGTGGAAAGTCGAGTGTGCTGGGGGGTTCTGGTGATCCAGGGGATGGGAGTCCCTGCACCCCCAGGTCTGGCACAGCCCTGGGCAGGGGCTGAGCCAGGTCCTGGTGCTGCCCCACAGGATGTGGCTGAGCCCAGGGAGGATGTGGGGACTGAGGGCCTGGCAGCTACCCCAAGCCCAGGCAATGTGGAGGACATGTATGAGCTGCTGGAGAAGCTGGGCAGGTGAGTAGTAATCCAGGCAGGTGAGTGGGATCTGGGCAGGTGAGTGGGACCCACCACAGGTGAGCAGGCTGCAGGCAGGTGAACACAGGGCAGGCAGGGATCCAGGCAGATTCAGTGGGGTACAGGTGGGGATCCCATCTCCACCAGAGCCCCAGATGTGCCTGGATTCCTGGGTTCTTCCCCCGGCGTGGGGTCAGCCCAGCTGTGTCCCAGCCCAGCTCTTGCTGCAGTGGCCACTTTGGCGTGGTGAGGCTCTGCCGCCAGCGCAGCACCGGCACCTTCTACGCCGCCAAGTTTGTGAAGATGCGACGGCGCTGGGGCAGCCGCCTGGGGCTGGAGCGCGCACAGGTGGAGCGGGAAGTCGCCATCCTCCGCCAGCTCAACCATCCCAACATCATGCGGCTCCACGACCTCTTCACCAGCAGAGTCGAGGTGGTGCTCGTCCTGGAGCTGTGAGTGGGGTCCTGGTGGGGGAGACTGCCTTTTTGTGCCATGTGTTGGAGGTGGCCGAGCTCTGCTGTCCCCACCCCGCACAGGATCAGTGGTGGGGAACTCTTCGACTTCATTGCGGAGAAGGAGATACTGTCAGAGGAGGAGGCCATTGAGTTCCTGGGGCAGATCCTGTGTGGGGTGGAATATCTGCATGCCCGCCTCATCGCTCACTTCGACCTTAAGGTGCCCATGGGAATCCCCCATCCTCACTCCCTGAGGATCCAAGGACTGCCAGGCATCTCCAGAGCCCTGGTCTCATTCTTCTCAGCTTCCCAGGGTGCTGCTGTAACCCCTTCATCATCCCACTGTGCCCGGCCCTGTTCCCACAGCCCGAGAACATCATGCTGCAGGAGAAGGATGTCCCCAAGCCCTGGATCAAGATCATTGACTTTGGGCTGGCCCAGCAGCTGGAGGATGGGATCACTTTCAAGAGCCTCTGTGGGACCCCCCAGTACATCGGTACAGGGCTGGCACGTCCCTGGGGGTCCCTGCACTGCTCTGCTCTGCTCTGGGGGTGCAGCTGGGCTGCTCTGGGGGGCCACAGCAAGGGCTGGGGACAGGACTCCCAGGCATGCAGGGAGGGAGGTGGCAGGATGGTGCTGTCCCTCTAATATCCCACCCTGGCTCTGTTTGCCCCCAGCTCCTGAAGTGATCAATTATGAGCCGCTGAGCCCCGCGACTGACATGTGGTGAGGAGTCAGGACTCGGGGACAACAGGCTGAGCTGGTGGGTGGGGAGGGACCCCCCTGGGTGCCACAGGGCACGGGGGGGCCCTAGGGAGGGCAGCACCTGACCCCCACCTCTGCCTTTCAGGAGCATTGGAGTCATCACCTACATTCTGTGAGTATGGGGCAATGCTCCTCGTGGCTGGGGGAAACTGAGGCACAAGGACTGTGGGTGCTGTGGTGGCTGAGCTGGTGCTGTCCTGGACTCAGTAGCTCTCTTGTGTTCCCACAGGCTCAGTGGCCTGTCCCCCTTCCAGGGTGAGACGGATGCTGAGACTCTCTCCAATGTTGTGGCTGGTGCCTACGAGTTTGAGGAGCGCTGCTTCAGCCAAACCTCCGAGATGGCCAAGGACTTCATCCGCCAGCTGCTGGTGAAGGAGCCAGAGTGAGGCCTCATCCCCATCCCTTCCATCTCCTTCCTATCACTGCCCCCACCTCCACCTTGGTTATCTCCATCCCCAATGTCCCCATCTTCCTCATCCCCATCCCCATCCCCGTCCCATCCCTACCTCCATTCCACCTCTATTTCCATCTTCATCTCATCTACATCTCCATCCTCATCATCTCCACTTCCATCTGGTTCCCTTCTCTGTCCCCACCAGTGCCACCCCCATCTCCCAATCCCCATGGTGGATGTGTGGGGCCTGGACCCTCAACCCCAACGCCTCCCTCTGTGCCGCAGGCACCGCATGACAGCAGCCGAGTGCCTGGTCCACCCCTGGATCAAGATGAGAGGCACAGGCAGGGGGTGGCTGCCAGACCCCCTGGGAGCGGGGTGGGGACAGGGTGACAATGCCGTGTCCTTGCCCCCGCAGCCCCTGAGCAGGAAGCAGGCACTGAGCCGGAGCCGTTCCTCCATCAACATGAGAAACTTCCGCAAGTTCAACGCCCGGAGGAAGTGGAAGGTGAAAGGGTGCCCGGCTGTGGGGTCCCATCACCCCTGAGTCCCCTGGGGAGCTCAGGCTGGGCTCCATCCCAAGACTGGCTCCATCTCAGAGATGGTTGTAGTGCTGTGGTGGGGGGAGTAGAGCTGGGGAGGGACCCCCACCTCAGACCCCCTCCCCTTCTGTCCTCAGCTCTCCTACAACACAGTGTCTGCCTGCAACCGGCTGTGCCGCACGCAGCTGCTCTGCGACCTCAGGAAGGAGGACGAGGAGCTGGTGAGCCCCCAGGAGCCCCCAGATCCCACCCAGCATGGGCTGGGGAGGGGAGAGAAGGGATTTGGGGGATCTGTCTCAGTTTCTCTCTATGGCAGTACCCTCTATGCAGCAGACCCCCTGTTTTGGGCAGGAGGGACAGAGCATGGGACCCCTCTATTGTTGGGATGAGATGAGGGAAGTGTGATGGGGGGCTTGGCCAGAGATAAGGGCATCGAATAGGGTGGGGTGCTGTGCAGTGGCTGGGCAGTGAGGGTTGTCTCCACCTGGGGTGCCCTCTTCTCTGGTGGGCTTCTCTCTCCGGGGGAAGCCTTGTCCCTGCCCTGCAGCCCCCCTGTGCCACCAGCGCTGCTGTGAGAGCGACCAAGAGGAGGAGAGAAGCCCCCAGATTGCTCTGCTGCGCCGGCGGAGAAGCAGCTGCTCCTGAGCTCCTCCAAAAAAATACAGGACCCCTGCAAGAGGAGCCTTGAGGGTCCCCCCATCGCCCCATCCAAGGGGGCAGGGGCACTGTCCAGCCCTAGTGCTCCCAGTTCCATGGTGTTGGAGGGTCGCTGGGGCATCAGCACCCCACTCCTGCCCCCAGGTTTTGCTGCAGTGGAGCTCATGCCGCCCCAGGGCTGGGACCCTCCTGCCTGCTTTGTCCTAATGAGAAAAATAAATGTCACCTCCTCCTCTACCCTCTTCTCCTGCTTTTGCTTCCCCTTAAGAAAGGCTCGTCACAGCCAGGCAGGTGCTGACTGCCCGCAGCTTCCTCCCTCACTGCAGGGCTGCTGTTCTGTGGGGACCCCAAAGCCGTGGGCTCCTGGCACCCCAGATTCACCCTGTGAGGCAAAGTGACCCCTAAGTTGTCCCTTCTGTGCTGCTCCAGGGGGTCTCCATGGGTTGCTGGCTGCTTTCCTGGCATCCTCCTGCTCTGGCTGGGGAAACTGAGGCAGGAGGCAGCTCTTCCTTCCCACCCACTCCTGCGCGGGGGGGCCGCCCTGTTTTCCCCCTCTCTATTTCCCAAACATGCCCTGGCCCTGGCCCTGACAGTTGTCAGGCTAAATATTTTGTGTGCGGCAGCCGAAAACAAAAGTGAAGGGGCCGCAGGGTTCGGGCAGGGTCCGAGGCCCCCCCTCCATCCCGGCGTTCCCCGGGTACTGGCCGGACACGGCGAGCGGGACCCGATACGGTGCAGCAGAGCCCGAGGTGGGA
>VXBB01024434.1:0-43382 GCA_013399915.1 Illadopsis cleaveri
GAGGCGCTGTCGCCGAGGCGGGGCCGCGCTCCGGTTCCCGCTCCCTCTCCGCTCCGCCGCTCCAGATCCCATCCCGCTCCGCTCCGCCACTCCCAGCCCCGCTCCCGCTCCCATCCCGCTCCGCCGCGCCCAGCTCCTCTCCCATCCCGCGGCCCCGGCACGGCGGTGCTGCCGCGCTTTCCCGCCGCGGCACCGGGCGCCTCCCGCCTCGCAGCATGGACGTGAGGAGAGTGGAGAGCATCTCGGCGCAGCTGGAGGAGGCCAGCTCCACAGGCGGTAGGACGCGGGCAGCGCGGGGACGCGAGGCTGCTCCTCTGAGTTAATTTGGGGTCTCGTCCCCTCTCCTTTGGCCAGCAAGTCTGGCAACTTGGCGTGGGGCGGGAGGGGAAGCTGCCTGACCGCTTGCGAGGGGCGAACGCACCCGTGCAGTCGTGGGCAAATATGTGTGTATGTCGGTGGGGACAGTAAGCAAACGCTTAATGCCTGGGATCTCGGGGTAAGAAGCGTTCAGGGCTTCGCGAAACCTGCCCTAAGATGCTTGCTCTGACCTAATTGGTACTTTTGCCTTTGCTGAAATGACTTGGGGCTGGGAATGAACCTCCAGGGCACATCCTCTCTAGTTACCAACTCCCAGGAGGTAATTTTGGTCAGGCCCCCTTACACCTCCCTGCTTTGGTCTCCCCTGTACCTCTCTGATGCCTAAGTGGCAACTATTTGATGGAGACCAGCTTCTTCTGGTAAGCCAGAGGCTGTTTGGTGCCTTTCTTTTCTCTGTGTCTCAAATGGCAATTACACATTCTCCTGAGAAAGGCTGCAGGATAACTTGCATTTTAGGGAGGAGAAAAGCACACCTTGCTATCCTCCACAGGGATTGTGACTCCTGGAGTTTTAAGAGTTTTTTTCCCAGTTATGTAAAAATGAAGCTTCTTGGTGCAGTGTGTGTAAGAGTATGTTGTTGAGAAAAGTGTTCCGCTCAAGCCAGCTGGATAAGCAGAGGATAGTGGGACAGTTAATGAAAGACTTTGCGAAACAGGTTGTCAAAAACAGGGGAAACTTCTTTTCTAGGAAAATATGTTTCTTGCTGTGCAGCTAGATTTCTCGTAAACTGTGATGTCATTGTAGAATAGTAGCCTTACCAACAAGTTGTTTGAAAGACAATGTGCAATCCCACCATTTGCTTGATTTCTAATGCTTCAAAATGCATCTTCTGCTTGCTAGAAGAGGTTCACAGCCATGTGTTCCCTGCTGGATTGTACCTGGTTTTTCTCTTTCCTTAGTGTCCCAGATTTTTTAATGTTTCAGAGTGTGTAGCCTTTCATGTAGGATACCAGATCACTTGCATTGGGGATAGGGAACTTTTGTATTTGACTGTGCTATCAGCTCAATTGTAAGTTCATCTTTGCGGCTTACTAAAGTTTTGGGAAAAAATGTGTAGTTGTTATAATTATCCAAAAAGGGACTAAAGTGGTGTTGTGATACTTCTCACTACTTTTCAGATCCAACCCCCCTCCAGTTATAATTTAGGCTTTTCCCTCTGTGTACCACTGTCAGCCTTCCAGCGCTACTCTGTTAGAGGTCTGAAAGTCAAACTATTTTTCCATAACACATACATCATCAGTGACAAACGCCAAGCAGGCTCTTGGCTACCTGTGCAACCACCGTGCAGGACTGTTCAGGCTAAACAAAACTGAGGTCATGATTTAGGCACAGTGGGTTTGCACAACTGCTGTTGAGGAATTATTTGGTTTGTGGATCATTAATGTAGGTATTGAAGCATAAATAGAGTTTAAAGCTTAATGGTTTTTCTTACAGGTATAGTTCGCAGCAGCAGGAAAGTGTCTATACAAAAATTGGGAAAATATTATCTGAATCCATGTCATGCACATAATAGGAAATACCCAGATGATGTTTTTATGGAAATTGCCTTCAGTTGAGCCGTATATTAAATGTGTTTTCTGTTTTGGTGCTCTTGAAAAGCATTTGTAGTAGCTTTTAAAATTAATGACAGCTTTAATTCACTTTAAGCTTGTAATGGTGAGAGGAAGTAAGATACACTTTTGCACTCTTTTAGAATACCAAGTAAAATCTGACTGAAATCTGTGGGAAAAACATTTCTCAAAAATAAGTTTTTATGCCAGAAGAATACAGAAAGATTAAAATGACAGAGCTAAAAGGAAATACTTACTTTCTTTTGGAGAATGGCACACATTACTACACTGATATCACCAGTGTGGTGTGACGTGATGTTAACAAGTGTCTAGCTTCACTTCTCTGGGCTTTCTTCTTATGTGAGAGAGCCCATTTATTTTCATCTTCCCACAGTTTAGGCCCTTTTTCATTTAAACTTTCCTTTACACTTTCCTCTTCTCTTCTCTAGCTGTCTCCTCCAGGCTCTTAAACATTCAATTCGTTTTAAGTGCCATCAGCGTTTCTGAATGTACCTACCTGTTGTATTTTTAACAAGGAAGGTGGATTTTTTCTCATTAATTCTCTTCAAATAGAATCATAGCTTCAAACGTTAGTAATTTTTAAATGGTAATGCCTACAGTAGAGTTGGTACCGGGATTTGATGTTAGTGTATGAGAGTCAGAAATGAAACCAGCAAAAGTGCGACTGTTCCTCAATTTCATTTTTCCAAGTGAAATAAAGCCCAACTAATGCACAGGCAGCTTGAATAATGAAAATTATTAATGTAAAAGGCAACATTTTGTGCCTTTTAACAGGTATGACTGCCTTAACCTGATCCTCTCCTTACATTTAATCTTGCACCTTGCAGGGTATCTTCTGATTCAAGGGAATTCAAATTAGTATCAATTGGAGCACCACTGAGAGTCGTTGAAGTATGAGAATGTGTCCTCTGTGGAATATTGAGCCATTGTAAGGATAGACTGTTTAATCCCTTTGCCTCATGAAATTGTCTTTATCAGTGTCTTATCTATCAGAAAGCTGCATTTGTGCTAGTGATAGCCAAAGCTCTGCTGCTGCTGGGTAAAGGCGTGCAGCGTCTTGGCAAAATGAGGAGAGCAGAGGGAGATTATCAGTCAAAGTTTGTGTGGGTAAGAACAAGTTTAATCACAAAATGTCCTGTGGGTTCAATATCTAGGACAAACTTAAGCTATTGGGGATACTAATATGAATAAGACATTATCACAGCAACTAGTTGCTTTGCTTTAGGGTGTGATGAATTCAGAATGGGCATTGTGCTGACCAGTATGACCATGCTTATTCAAAACCCAGAAATATTTACAAAAGTCGTGGTGTCATTTTTGACAAGTTTTGAAGATTTTCAGTTATTAGACAAGGCAGTTGCAAATTATTCAAGTTAGGAAAAAGGCTGTAATTTCTACATTGTAGGCAGAAGGACCACAACAGACCAAATAGTATTATTAAGCAGCGTTTATCCAACTTTAAGTTTACTTAGAGTTAAATATTCTCTGCCATACCCCTGAGAGATCCTTGTGCATTAGTGCTCACTTTTGCTTTAATGAATGACTTGCTCTTGTTGCTTGGGGCCTTCTTAGAAGACAAAGGAAATAGTGCTAAAAGGACAAAAAATTACATATTGAATAAGCTGAAAATAGGAAAATGGATGCTAAGAGAAAGCGAGAAAGTGATAAAAAAATATAGTGGGAAACAATTACAGGAAAAAAAAGAAGAGGTGGAAGGAGGGAAAGGAGGAAACAGATTTTGTATCTCACACGTTAAGATACAAAATCTATTAGTGGTGTGTATTGGATCAATTTCTTTATATCCAAGTTGGGATTCATCTGACACGATGAAAAGTGGGCAGTGACTTTCCAAGTGATTTGCACAAATACTCATATCAGCTTTGGTTTGTCTGATGCATAAGCCTCTGTATAAAATTTGAGTTCTGCCTCCATCACCGATTCTTCTGTACAGTGAGTGTAAAGAAGTAATTATATGCAAAATTCTGTCACAGAGAGTCATATTTGACATGAATGCTGAAAATACCTTGCCTTTCCATCAACATAAATTTTACCTCATGTAAATATCAATTTTCACAAAATACAGCTTTCTTATTCATTATTGTGTCTGTCAAGGTTGCTACCCGTGCTTGGAGAGTTGATATATAAATAACTGAACATCTGGACAAGTTTGAGGTGTACTTGGCTTAGAGAACTTATGCTTTCCCGGTGTTTTTAGACATTTTACAATACATCGAGGCAGATATGGTATCTAGCAGTAAGTGTAGTCATCAAAGAAGTAACTGGTGTGTGTCATGGAAAGCTTTTACAGTGTATCAGATAAGCACTTAGGACTTCTGCTTTGGATTGGAGCTGAATATTTGATCTGTGCAACATTCAGCTGTAATCTATCCCATCTCAGCCTCTCAGTTTGCCATTGTGATTTATTCAGAATCTTTGGCACTTGGAAAAGAAAGTATCTAAAAATACAGTGCCTGATTGCTTCACTATTTCATAGATATGTGCATTCCTGCCAGGCTGTCCTACTATCTTCTCCCCATCCCCCTCCCCAATTCTGCTTGTCCTCTCTTTCTTTCAGGTACCAAAATAGGCAGTAATTGAGCTCTTCCTTGCCAAACAAATGCTGGCCATTTATTGTCTCCTATGGGCAGAGGACATTACGCCTGTTTGGGATGAGGAAGAAAATATTAGCAAACATTTGTGGTCTTGGAAGTCAAGGACCCAAATCCATATTTCAATAGTTGTGGTTAACACAGTCTGAACCAAGTAGGATTCCCTTCTTTATTAGCACACACTTCAATTAATAGGCTTGGGCTTATTCTGGGACATAAGGAGAGCAGATACAAAACCTTGATTATTTGGAGCACAGTGTGGCAGGGCAGGTGGAGGTGGTTAATGGGATGGTTTATCTCTGTAATATTTGGCCTGAACTGTGATGTGTGACTGGACATGTAAATGATGTGTAAATGGACAACAGTTTGAAATAGGCATTAGTTTTTTTGATAGCAGTTGTCCTTTCAGAGTCTTGGTTTTTTTTGGTAAGGGCTTTGCTTTCTATTGGTTTCATGGCTAAGTATTATTTGGCCCAAATTTCCTACTGAGTACACCAGACAGCATGTGGATGAGAAGTGAAAGTGTATGGAATGTATGTGTTTTGGAGCCTGTAGAACTATGGAAAATACAGAATCCAATAATCCAATTATTCTCTGATGTTCTAAATTATTAGTTTGTAATTGTATTATAGGAGTCTTAGCATCATATAGATATGGTTGGATTTTTTTTCTCATCATTTTCCATTCTCACACTCAATAGGAGAGGTAATTTCTGTGTTATCACCTTCATGCATGCAGCAGCAGAGGAGGTTGGGCTCTAGATTTACTTCTATGAGTTTGGAAGATCTGTAGACAGCAATAAACTGGCAGCAGTTTAAAATACGTGGTTGTGTTGAAAATATATTGAAGCCATTCACCTCTAAGAATAAACTCAAACACAGAATAAAAGCTGTATATCTGAGCTCATACTGTGTTTTATTTCTGGCAGCCCAGCAGAGACTTAATATGGTATTAAAAGGAGCTCTCTGTCAGAGGTCTGAAAATAAATATAGTGTTTCTCTTTTATATTCTTTTTCACCTCTAAAACAAATTTCTTTAGAGATACACTTTATAGTTGTGATCCCCTGTTGTATGTTTATAATTTATACAGTAACACAAACAGTGGTATGAAAGTCCTAGATACTTATGTGTCCACTAGAGAAAGGAACTACAGGCATGATAGTAGAGAATTTTAAAATATAGATGCTTTGCCCTGTTCAGAAAAATGATGCATTTAAATGTTTGGATTTTATTGTAGGAGATAATATCTTTGTTTGTCTACCAGGTATTTCTCCCCAGACAATGCATAATCCCCAAGCACAGTTAAATGCCCAGCACTACAGAGCACATTATAGCCATATGCCACAAAGTTGCCAAGTGGTGACAGCACAAAAAGAATTATTCCAACTCAGAATGTCCTAAGACATAGACTTCAAGGTGGTTGATCTATATCATGCAGTCAGTAAGAAAGGATTGGCTATTTTATTGGCAGGTAAAAAGCCCCCCAGTTTTACTGATAAAGTTTTCTTGTTCTCACAGTTTTCAGTTACCTCTCTGTATCTCCAGAGAAATATATTACGAGTATTTCTGTTGTTATTAAGCTTTAGTAGAGAAAATCTTGTTCTTATTTTTTGAATCAAATTTTTGTTAATAAACCAGAAGGAGCATTTAGAATTTATTAGAAAGGTAAACAGTAGCCATAAAGTGTGATGATAACGACCAAGAAGTGCGTTTTATGTGTGTAGCTTTAGTGGTATCTGAGCAAGTGGACTCTGGGGTCTGCTGCTCTGTTACCTTTAGACAGAGATAATTGAATCCTGTTTATCTTAAAACCTGTAGGAGAAAAATCCTTACAGAGTAGTCTATTGTAGCGACATAACAGATGTGTATCAAGGGTATGCAACCATAGATTCATTTTTGCTTCATTGTGTGCTGGTAGCAATATGATAGGTGTTTCCTTAGATCACCACAGGTCCTGATTTTTGACAGTGTAGCTGGTTTTAACCAGGGGCTACTCAGATGTCCTTAATCATTCTGACTGTAGACTTATAGTCCAGCGCTCAGTAAGTGAATTGTATACTGCATATCTTCTGATTCACTCTTTCTATTCTGTGTATTGTTTTTCACGTTGATTTATGGACATTTGAGATTATTGTGTTTTCTGATGTGACATTATAAAAAGTATCACCTGTTGCAATGCTATCAGTAAAGAAAGATAAATCTAAACTGTTTGGGGTGTTGTGTGGTAGCAGCATCCACCTGCTGGTAACTGAAACAAGCATACATTAAAATTTGTTGTTATTTTTAAAAATGTGGCATACACACACACTTAGGTACTGCCCTGATTTCTGCACAGTCAGTCTACCCAATCCAAGATGTCTAAGAAAAAAAATAAATAAAGTAGATACGCAAGTTGGGAGGATGTGCAGTATGATTAAAATACAGAGATTTTCATGCTATTGTTTCAATAACTAGGTCTACTTTATATACTGCATTGTTCTTTGATCTTTGTGGTGGTGATGAAGTGGGTTTCCCAGTTTTTTGGTTTTTTTTTTTTTTTTTTTTTTTTTTTTTTTTTTTTTTTTTTTTTTTTTTTTTTTTTTTTTTCTTTTTTTTTTTTTTTGGATATGCCATGTTGTGGATTATGTTCCCAGCCTACCCTCCAGAGCGGGGTAAATGAGAGAACTACCTCTGTGTCTAGGATCTATCTACTCTCTACGTTGTTTGCTTCAAAGCTGTTGCTGCCAGCCTTCTCTGCTTGGTAGATGGGAAAGAGGAGGTCAAGAAGCAGGATGGGTTTGGTGGACAGGTGATAGGTGTTGCCCTTTCTGCCTTCTTTTACATGATGATGATGATGATGATGATAAACCTTTTTGCAGGAGATTGACACCTCCCAACTCTCAAGCGATGGCTTCTGCTTCTGCCTATTTGTCAGTTGGAAGCACATGTGAATCTCTCAGCTAAATGATCACTTTCTGACCTTTTTTGCATAATCTTTTTCCTCAGAGGGATGTTATTTTTAGGTTACATGCTTCTTTCTTGGTTGCTTGATTGTCAGTCAAAGGAGAGGAGAGTAGGTGATGCATCCAGTGGAACTGGTGATCTCTAATGCATGTGTTATAAAACAGAATTCAGATAGACTGGATGAAAAATAGCAAGTGGAGGTTAAAGTGAAGAGGAAACAGACATGGCTGAGGGTATAGTGACATAGTTCTTTATGTGGCACACTGGCTGTAAAGTTTCTCCCAGTACCTGAAATCTACTAAAAATATGAACTAACAGAATGTAAAATTAGACACTTACATGCCTTGCTTAATTGCTTAACTTGCAGGGTTGAACAGTATTTCAACATTATTTTGACTCATGAAAATACCTATGTCAGCTACATCTTTTGTTTCCATTCAGCTAATTTTCTAATACTAAAATTCAGCTAATTTTCTAATACTAATTTTGTGTTTCAATACAGACTTACAAAAATCTCTTCCTGTATCAAGTCTTTGAGCCACCCCAGAATTTCTGAGAATCAGAAATTTTTTAGTTCCTGAGCGATGAGAGGTGTTCAGCTGAAATCCCATGTTGTACTAAAAAACCCAAGTATCTACTCATAATTTAACTGTATGTTTTGCTTTGCCACTGTTTAAAAACAACTGCCTATACTTAGAAATGCAAAAGTAAGAATATTTTGACCTGTTTAGATAGTAAAACTATCTAAAAGCTGTCAGTAAATTTCTAATGTCTTATTAAGCAGTGCTTTATCAGCAGTCACTTTAATCAACAGCACTTAAATTACTGCTAGGCTGACAATCTGTTAGGACTTTTTCAATGAAAGAATTCAGAAGAAAGAAGAAGAAGCAGCAGCTTTTTTTGGTGTATTTGTTTTTTCCTTTCAAGAACCCAAAGCATTAATAATGTGTTTCCATGTTAAACCTTTTCACAAAGAATATGTACAGGAATGCTGTTAGTTAAGTGACTAATTCCTCCATGGAAATGAACAAAAAGTTGATGGCATTGTCAAACCACTATTTGGTAGGTGACAACTCACAATGCTGACTGTGGAGGTGGTATACTGTCCAATCTGCAGGTGTAGTGTTAGAATAAATGAGTATGCAATAATGAACACAGTTCATTAGGTAGTTTCTTGTTGCAGTAACACAGAATGTTTTGTGTTCTGAGGAGGGTGTGTATTGATTAAATGCACCTTTACACTTAAACAATTAATATAGATCTTCTGGATCCATCAGTGCCTGTTTCATTGTGATTGAAAACCTGATCTTGCAGCAGTAGCAGTTCAGTGCAGTGTTTGTAACTGAGGATCTGTAACTGTCATACTTAAGAAAGGCACTCACTCGTAAGTGTTTGAACAGTTGGCTTTAGTCCTTCAGATTATAAAACTTCTTACAGAGAAGGAAAGAAACAAAGCTTTTATCTCTTCCTGCATAGTCCATAATTTCATAAGCCAAGACTTGGGTTGTAGGGGATACCCAACTATATTGACAATATACCTTGTAATGCTAAAATAATACAATCTTATCATGCTAATATAATGCGAAAGAGTACAAGAATATGAGACTCAAATAGAGATGTCAAAAGAGAGCCTGTTTACCTATTCAAAATAATGGAGAGTATTTCTAATCAAAATCACTGAATCTGCAATTTTTAAGAGTCAGTTAATTTTTTGCTTTCTGGGAAACAAAACTTCCTCAAGGAATGCTGAGATTTTTGTGTAATACCTTCATTTGAGAAACTTTTATTATAAGAAAAAAAATCCTAACACTGATGGAGTTGTGACTTTTCTGGCTGAGGACAAAATAAATAGACAAACTCAGTCAAGTTTACATGTTTATATTTGTCTCTGAATGCTAGGCAGACAGTGACTTACCAGGCTGACTGCATACAACTGTGTGTAATCCATATAGCCTGCTCAGGGCATAAGCCTGATACAAAATCCAGCTCAAAAATTCTATTACATTGGATTTCAGTTGTACTTTTGAGATAAAAGCAATAAAAACCCATGGAATCACAGAAAAACATTTTGGAGGAGAAGTTGAAAAGTCTTCCTGTTTCTCCTGATTCCCCAAGGCAGGATCAAATATTCATAATCTTGGTTCAGATGGCTTTTTGCTCAATGTACTTAAAATTCACAACTACTGAGTGCTTTATGACACTGCTGGTTAATTTATTCCAGAATTTATCTTTCCTGATACAAACTGTTTCCTAGTCCTAAAGTAAATCTTCTTACATTTAAAGCCTGGTACCCAAAAATTTTGGGTGATTTTATAGAACTGAGTTGGACAAAAACTTTCTTCGGTATGTCTGAGATTTTTGTCTTGTTTGTAGTTTTAAGTCTTAACTGCTGTTCCTTCCACAACAGCCTTCCATCTGTCCTCAGCCTGTGATTAACACGTTCAGCAGTGGCAGACTTCCCGGACAACTTCCCCATTGTCACCTAAATAGTTTTTCTCCATTCTGTTTTAACAAGATAGATAATTTCGTGTTCGAAATTATCCTTTACAAATGATAACTGTTTTTTGAATGTTGCTTTTTATCTTCTAACTTTCAAATTTCTTGGGAGCTTACTGACTACAGTGCTTAAAATTGGAAAATTAAAAGTAGGGTGAAGATTTCAACTTACCTGCCTCTCACAAAGGAGAGATTCCAGCTTGCCCCTGTTGCTGGTAATTCTTCTCATCCTACAAGAGTTCTGTAGGTTACTGCTTCCATGGAGATGAGATCAGCTGCTCCCAGTTTATGTTGGGATTAAGTTATGCTCTTGCAGTGCACAAGTCTTTGTATGAATCAGTTCTCAAGAATTTGGTATGAGGTAGGAACCATTGTCCTGCGAGAAATAACAACCGTCAGCTTTCCTTCATCTCTATGGGAAGCTTGATGGAAGGCTGTGTGGATCCTCAAGGGCCTCCAGAACTTGTCTCTTTTATGATCTGAACAGATATTCCAGATAAATAAAGAAGCACAGCTTTAACTTGCACTGCTTTCCAGCTATTTATTGCATTTGGATCTTCAGAAAGAAAACTTTGTCAGTGACCCTTTTATGAACTCTATCTTTTCTAAGAATATTTTATCTCCTGAACATTTGATATGTAGCATGAACTTAGTTCTTTCTTGCATAAATAAAAACTGAAGACAGTTACTTTAAACAATTTTTTAACATGAAAAGTCAATGTCACAGGCAATAGCAAAGCTTTTGAAGTTTCAAGCATTTCTTATTCAGATTATTTTTATCAGTGCTGTACCATCTCACACTTGATAAGATGTGCCTCCGCTTTTATGAGTGTCTTTACTAAATGCTGTTATAATGATAAAATAGGGTGTGCTCATTCCTCTCATTTTTCAAGGCTGATGTATCTAGGAGGCTTTAATCAAGAAAATGTCATATATTTTAACTTTTATACCAGCTTAAGCTTTTCTAGTTATGCTTTTTTGGTGTGCATACTCCAAAAGTATTTAACTTTTGTCCACTGCCTGATTAAAATCACCATTAGAATGGCACTTGCATACAAATGACCATAGAGAATTTATTATCTGTCTTTCCCAAATTCATGTTTATAGTCTGATAGATTAGGGATATGGTTCTTTAAGCTTGTAGCTCCAGGAGAGTTCTGTGATAGCTGGTCTGTGGATGTTAACAAATTAAACTGCATGTTTGACTTCAGTTGTGGGATGTGATAAAGCTGTTTTAACGAGCCCAGGCAGAGGCTTTTATCAGGCAGTCCTCTGGAGGCAGGGAGCTGGTGCTCTGGCTTTATACCAATCAGCATTCCTTGCTTTGGCTTTGATGGGAAAATGTCACACTGGATTTTTATATGAGTATATAACATCATCATCTTTTCCGTATACTTTGGGAACTTCACAGTGTTTTGATCGACAGTTACTTTGTTAACACCCATCACAACCAATCTATTTTATACATTGTTTATCTTTGTTTTCACATCATTTATTCTCCCCCTGAATTTTATGTTAAATGTTCTGCAAGTATATCGTTCTAGCACTGCCCTTTTCCTTCAGAACAATTTTGTTAGACAATTGACCTTAGCTGGAAATAAAGTGTGCAATGAGTTCTATTTTTTGTGTCTGTTTCTGTGTAACTTTTTATTAGTCTACTCATTAGTCTTGTATGAAACTATTAAGCCAGTAATATACCTTTGATAGTACTGTGATGGAGAGAGCTACATTATTCTTGGTTGATAGGATCACAGTGCTTTTTGATCAGAATTGCCACCACCTAAAATTACTGGATGCTTTCTGAAGTCTTGAAGAATAATTTGTAAGTGATAGAGAAACGAAATTGAGAAGTCTTCTGGGAAAAATTGTTACTTTGTCAGTCTAGGCATTTGGGCTATGCTATAATATATGGGAAACAGTAGCTCAGAAAAACAGGGGGAAACTGGGTGACTGAGTAATAATGAGTAAGGATTTTTACAGGGTTCTGTGAGTGACCGAGACATGGACTCAGCAAGGAATCTGAATCATTTATTCAAAAGAAACAAGCTGGTTTTATACACTTTTCAAGGCACAGTATTTCCTTACATGGTAATTCTCTCTATGTGACCTATCACATTTTGCCAGGTCAGCAACACGTGTTCCAAATGTCCTTCTATGGGGTGATCACCTGCTGTTGTTCATTGTCTGGCAGGTTCTGGCAGGCTCCTCTCTGTGGGGCACCTCCTCCCCCAAGGTCAGGCAGAGACAAGCCTGTCTGTGCCCCTCTGTGCCCCTCTGTGCCCCTCTGTGCCACCATGTGCCCCTCTGTGCCCCTCTGTGCCTCTCTGTGCCACCATGTGCCCCTTTGTAGCGCTGTGTACTCCTTTGTCCTGCCATGCGCTTCTGTAGGTGCATCCCACAGCCCACAGCCCACCTCTATCCCATTTCTTCCTACAGAGTTCCACTTCAGACTGATGTTAGTCTAGTTCAATTGACTAACTGCCTGCTAATATTTGTAGTGCATTAAGTGAGCTTCTAGAATACATCTTCCCACATTGTTTCACATAAAATAATGTGTGTATTCTAAGTGCGTTCCATGATGTGAACCATTAGGTGACTTGTGAAAGCACGTTCCTGATCTGAATGGAAAAGCTAGTATGTCCACATGTCATACAGCACTCTGGGAGCTTTTCCATTCTCTGGGGCCCAGAAGTTGTGTGAGTTTGTTTGAACATTTTTGTCTCTTTGGCAGAATTCAAATATGATCCTTTCTATCTCAGGGAATACTTATGGAATCATGCTAATATTTTAGGGTGTTTTTTTTTTCAAGATTAACCCTACTTATTTTAGAATTTACTATATTAATACTCCTAAAATTGTGTCTTTTTAGGACCTAATTTTCTGGGAGAGATTTTCTTAACATCTAATCACCATCATCAAGCATCAGCATCATTATGCAGAAGCTGCTTCTCATTTTCTGATAGACAATGATTTCTGATAGCATTTCTGCTATCACTTGCCTGATTGACAATTTGCAATTAATTCTTATTGTGTGTATTCAGGCTGCTCGTTTAGTTGTGACTGGAAGAGCACATGTGCAGAACATATTACAGAACTGCCATCAGGGAGATGCCTTCTTCAATAGGAAAATGTATGACTGTGTCAAAAATAAACATCATAGAGTTTAAAAGCAGAATACCTGTGTGCTGGAGTTTCATTGCTGGACTTGGTAAAGGCTCCATCTTTCATTGGCTGTTTGCAGACAGTTCTGCAACTGGATGCAACACACCCTGGTAACTTCTTGTAATTTCTGTGTTTCAGGATGCTGTTGCTTGTCCAGAGAGAATATAAGAATCAGTAAAAACTGGGAAAGAAAATTAAGTCAATAGCACTGCAAAGAGTATAACCCTGCATGAAGGTTGGCTATTTTTATAAATCACATTAGTTTGTTGTGGCACTAGAGTTGGAACTTTTAGAATAGTGGGCCAAAGTACAGCTTGTCGAATGTTTCAAGACTCTTTTCAAGTACTTTTAGAGTCTGAACTTATGCATTGGGTAGGGTTTTCCTTCCACACCCTGGCTTTGAAGTCTAATATTAGCACTGTTTGCTATATAAACAGCCACAAAGCCAAATTAACTTAATTTTATCTTTGTCAAATTCTCATACTGAATAACTACACCTCACAATTTATTTCTATGTTAAGGAATCAAATTTATATTCAGAGTGATTATGCTTCTTTTAAATGTTACTAAATTGCTTCTAAATCAAATTATTTCAAGGATGATGCAACTACCAGATTTATTCTTAGCTCATGTGAGTACCTTCTGAGCCTACTGCAAAAAATAAATCTGCATGTGTTTGAAATCTCAGATACATGCAGACTTATCTCCCATATTCAGTTAACTTATGGAAAAATCACACAGGCTTATTTTTCCCAGAATTTTATAATAGAAAGGCATTCCATAATGGAAGTGAAAAATAGAAATTATTAATGATAATTTCTTGAAGTTTGAAAGTGACTGAAAGTTTCTATTCAGTGCTGGTGCGGTGATACCAGGGGGGTGTCCTGTGTCCAGTTCTGGGCTCACCAGTACGAAGGACACATGGGCTTAGTGAAGAGAACCCACCAAAGGTCCATAAAGGTGATGAATGGACTGGAGCATCTGTCCTATGAGGAAAGGCCTGGGACTGTTTGGCCTGGACTAAAGAAGGCTCAGGGAAAGTGTCATCAATGTGAATGAATACCTGAAGGAAGGAAACAAAGAGGGTGAAGCTCTTTTCAGCAGTGACCAGTGACAAGAGCAGAGCCAATGGGCACAAACTGAAACACAGGGGGTTCATTCTGAGCATGAGGAATGGGAGAGTGACCAAGCACTGGGCACAAGTTACCCATGGAGATTGGGCAGTCTGCCTCCTTGGAGATATTCCAAAGCCATCTTCAGATGGTCCTGGGTAAACTTGCTTTAGGTAGCCCTGCTTGCATAGGGAAGGTGAAACCAGATGACCTCTGAAGGTATCTCCCACCTCAACTAATACATAATGCTGAAATGGACAACACTTTTCTTTAAAGAGAACGTAAATTGTAAATAAATTTCTTGGGATGCTTGTGGGATTTTCTTTGTAATTTTCGTCTTTGCTTACATTTTTATCAACAGTTTTGTATATAAAAGTTATTTCAGGATGGTTCTCACTGAAGAGAAGAAAAAACTGGTTGAATATTTTTAAGCAAATGGCAGGGAAGACTGTAGTTGCATATGAAATTGACAGAGTGGTTCTGCAGTGTAAGATGCACTTAACCAGTAGTTCATGGGTTGGAAATGATGTTCAGAGTTCAGATGATCAGGGTTAAGTAATTCAGTTCTCAGAGCACTGCACAGACACAACAAATTCCCCAGTTTTCTTTAACATGTACTCCAACATGTAAGCACTCAAGCATTACATATTATTGCCATGACTTACCTGAAACTAATTTTTGAGAATGGAATGTTGTGTCAATATAATTTTCTTTTCTCTTAAGACTCCTGCTAGTTTTGCATGCTTTAAAATAGGAACTGTTCCCTCTGCCCTTTCTGTAGAACATTTCTCTAGATCTGTCTGTTCAACCTTGTTGGTCATCTGTTTTCGTGAAGAGCCCTCAGAGAGCATTAATAGCTGGAAATTTGAGCCATTAGTGTGAAAATGTTGGATCTGTATACACATGCATATATAGAACATGAAAAGAATCAAAAATAATTGAATTTTCTGTTTCATTGTGTTGGTATATATGGTACTTGATAGTGTTTTACATCTATAGTATCCGTAAAAGAACTGAGAGGAAAAATAAAAATACTGGTGTGGGGTAAAATAAAGATATTGGGCTTTGCAGAACGTTTCCAAACCTGTCAGATGTGTTGTAAGGCGTCATTTTTTCCTCAGTGAAGATGTAAACTAGGTTAGGGGTTCTGGAGTTCTTTCATATTTTTCACTTTAAGTGATTTTGAAAGTTTCTTATGTGTTATAGCCCACAGCAGCAGCATCTAGAAATTACATAATGACCCACTTCATAAATGCAGTCAGAACAGATGCTGTAAGACTGTGCGTTCACTCACATAGAGAAGGTGTCTCCAGTCAAGTCAAAGAATTTTGCAGTTATTTGTTGAGCACAGGGAGTTGCTCAGCTGAGCTCAGGTCAATATTAGCCTATTTTATAAAGAAAAAATTTTGATGATTGTATCATAGTATAAACCAGAACATTTTACTCTTCATCCTTATTTGAAAATACTGAACATTTTCACCTAACCTGAAGTTTTATCTGTAATGCCAGGTGGGAAACTGGTATCACAATTACGGGTTTGTTTCTGGGGGTTTTTTTTTGTTTTTTTTTTTCTTTTAATGCTGGTGGAAAAGTGAACCTTTAGTTCATACACTTCATTAATATGCTATTGTTAATGAAAAACATGTTAAAATATTTTGAGGAAAAGCATGAGCTGAAATTTTTGTGCTTTTCAGAACTCTTCTGGTTAAACAAAAATGGTCCTTCATAGTATTTCATCATTCTTAAAACACAGTATCAACTTAACCTGCTTTACAAGCACTTGTTACATGGCTAAAATTAAGCAAAAATGCCCCAACACACACAACCCCCTCCCAAAAAACCTTTTAAACCTTTAAAAAGAGCTTTCGTTTAAAATTTTGTTTATCAAATTATGTTTTGTGTTGAAAGTACACGTAGGAAAATTACCCATTAGATTTTACAAACTCTAAGGAGTTTAAAAAGCAATTGAATATGCTGAGATGGTTCTGATGGGCACATTAGCTCTCTTAACACTTCTGAAGAGAAGATAGACTTTAATGAATGTCTTCATTCTACATGTCTTGTACAAAAGATTCCTGTGGGCTATTTGGTGAAAGTATCCTTCTGTGCTGAAAATACAATCTATTTCACCTTGTCAATATTATACCAGTTATTTTAGTAGGGAGAAGACGTATGTTCAGTCAGTTCAATAAACAATTTACTTATTATTCTCCTCCACATTTGTCCAAGTGAAAATAAAAAAAAACTCTTTAATTTTCAAAAATGGAAATTAGAATTTCCATGTAATAAAACATGGCTATAGCTGTACCTCAAATAAACCACTAAATGTGATAAGAATTAAAACCACGTAAAGAACTTTTAGGAAATACTACAACATCCTTGAGCTTTTGTATACATGCTCTCACACTATACTAGATGTGCTAATCTGATACTACCTTTTGGCTAAAAAAGTTGAACTAAATTGACCACAATAAGTATCCATTTGGTTTTAGTTTGCTTTTCTTTTTTAGATATGAATTAAGTTCAGAATGCTTCCTCTTTTTCACTGACTTTTTTTTTGTTTGTTTGTTTTTGAACTTAAGAACTGCATAACTATATTATGAATGTTCATACCCTTCCACACTAGGAGAGCAATTGGCATTTACTGACCAAACCTCCCGTGGACAACAGACTATCACAAAACAGCTTCTTCCCAAGCTGGCAAGCCCCAGGTTCTTGGAATGTGATGTATTTGCAGCAGAGAGCTCTGTGGTGCTGCTTGGTGAAGAATGTGTGGCCAAGGATGGAGAAATTGGTATTAATATTTTGCAGGGAATAATGCAATTGCCTGGGACAGCTGTCATATTCAAACTCACAAGTTTTAAGTGCAGACCACAGTGTAGATTACACTGTGGGAATTACAGAGACCCAAGCTGAATAAAATTATTTGTTTCTGGAAAACTCTACTGACTGCCTCAAAGTGGTAGAGTGGACTTCTGGAACTCCTTTGCTGTTAATACCTTTATTTGATGGTGTAGTCATCCACAGGAGAGACAAATCGTAAAATCCAACTGAACTTATGCTTGAAAATTAAAGATATTAAAAGTTTTTTTGATCAGGAGAGAGCCTTGCTCAGCTTCTTCAAGCTTCATGACATGATCATCACTTCTGAAGATGGTAATCCATGCTGTAGATTGAAAGAAAAAGGTATTCAGAAGAGCCTTATTATATTAGTTTGCTACCTTTTACCAGGTAAATGTAGAACCCCTTCAAGACCATGGTTCCTGCATTCACTAAGTACCATGACTGTTAATAGTAGCTTGGGGCAACCTAGGGCGGGATGTGTGAAACCTTAATTAAAGGCATCATGTTTAGAAAATAAAATCACTTAGGTTCAGTTATAAAGCTCTGGAATTAGTAAACTGACAGTGATTTTAAGGGGAGAATTAGTGAAGTAATTTATTCTTTTTACATTGTTTCTTCTGTTTTGCAATCAAATTTATCTTTTCAGGTTGGGACATAGATGGTACTGAAAGTTGAAGCATACTTTTTTCCCCTTTTGAACAACCTGTTTATTAAAGTTGAAGTTAATGAATCTCTAATTACTTTAATATGAATAATAGAAGGCTTAGATACTATCATATCAATCTAAGAAAGGATTTGCATAACTAGTATTAGGGGAAGCACGTTTTAAATTGTTTTTACTGAAGAGCCACTTTTTTGGTTTTATGTGGTTATTTTATAAAAGCTCTTGTATCTTTTGAGTGCTATAAATGTAAACACTTGCTTAAAGCACATTTGATACTTTGAACTTCTGAAACAATGGATAATTTTCATGCGCTTCCTTTCTGTACATTTGAATATGTCTGAAGATACATTGCATCATGCAGTAGTATTAGATCTGTTTTCAAACAGAAAATGGAAAAATGAATGAGGGAGAAGAAAAAGAGGCAGACATCGTGTCTACCTTCCCGTTGTTGCCACTGGTTGTTTGATCATAAGTGGTTATCATGACTAGAGATCTTTATGACTTAGTCTTTAAAATGTATGATGCTGCTGTTTATTTATCCTGCACTTGTAACTCCCTTTAACATGAAAGGAGAAACCACACAGCAAGAGGATGGGTTTGATGCTGCATAGTCCATGCTTAATGGGGTATTAAAACCAGGGTGACAGTCTCCTGGCTGTTCAACCACCCTAAGACCTTTCTTTCCATAGGCTGGCAAAGTTTAGTTTTCTGTAAGTAATAAAGACTGCAGTTCAGCATGTTTTATGGAATAACCTAGGTGCTTTGCTGTTCTATTCAAATTATAACCTTTGACAAAACCAATCAAATATTGATGTTAGGTCCTCACCTTACAGATTGTCTATTCATAGAGTTCTTATGGATTCCTGTAAGAATTCTACATCCTTGAGGACTTGCAAACATAGACTTGCTAAAGCTGTTTGCAATTTAGCAAACTCTAATGAAGTAAGTTAGGTTGACTCATGTTCCATGGCATTAACTTCCCTTGATGATTAATTCAATTTTTGGAGACATTTTTCTTCCTATTCTTAATGTCAGTAATTTACTTAAACAGCAAAAAGAAAAGGAAAAAAAATCTATAGGCATTGGAAGGGAGAGTAGTATTCTGCATCCTTTGCTTTTCTCTGTGGAAATCTTCAAATATAATTGCTCGTTTTTGCTGACATCAAATTTCGAGGGCTCTGCAGAGAATAACAGTTGTTCTAAAATACAATTGTACTGTTCAAAGTGCACTACAGGGTCCAAAATTCTCCTGTGAGTTGTCCCTCTATACAAAGAAGATTGAGACTAAATTCTGAGATTATTAGCTATTTTGTAAGATGAATTTCAAATAAAATAAAGATTGTCTTGACAAGAGCAAAAAAAGGGTTTTTATGGGGTTTTTTATGATTGAGACATGCAGCAGCACTTCATACAAATATATGGGGTTTTGGCAAATGTGGCGTACAGTGAAATGTTCTTTGCCATGTATATTTAATTTTTTCAGACTGGATAATGATAATAGAAGGAAGAAATAAATTACCTTTTTTTTCCTGGTCAAATCAGAGCTTTATGACAAATTTTCCTAACTCTAGTCTCATCTAGTTATCTTTAATTTAATGGTAAAAACCTTTCACTTACCTCTTATGAAATGCTTGTGACAATTTGAAAACCATCCCTTCACAACATAGTTTTATTTTATTTGGCCCATTATTATTTTTATAGTCACGACAGGTTCAGCCTTCTATATAAAGGAATTGAGGTTTCTTTAACAACTTTTGGAGATAGAAAATTGCCACTAGCATTGCCACTCTTATTTCTACACGACTGCCATTCCTTGGCCTGCTTCTTTCAAAGTCGCAGAAGAATATTAAATATGTACGTTACATGAAGGAAGAACGATTTTGAAATTTCATATAAGTAAGAGAAGGCCATAATTGACAAAATTTTCTGGCTAAACTGCCATAAACTGTTTTGGCTCGAATACTAAAATAATCTGATGTTTTTCCTTTGCTTGCCTGCTTTTTGGACACAACAAAGCAAAAATACTCTGCCCAGTTCATACAGATCACTGATAAACACTACAGTTTAGGAGAACTGTAAATGTATTAACAGAGCCCTGACAATGTTGAGTTTTTTTGAAGTGATGCTAATTATTCTACTAAGATCACTGTTCACAGCAGAATTCATCAGAGCCTTTTTTCAGTCAAGCAGATGGTTTAAAATTTATACAGAATTTAGTGTTGAGAGCCTGTGGGAAGAAGCTATAAGCTGCATCACATTGAACCAAAAGCTTTTGCAGTTGTGCAACCCAATTCCAGGGTGAAGCCCCTCAAGGACCCTGGTGATTGCATAGCACTCACCCCTCCTGTGCTCGTGCTGCTGCTTGTGGGCATCGGCTTCTTGCTCTCCTCTCCCATTACCAAGCCTCACGCCAAGCTGAGGAGGGGACTGTTCCACACATTTGTATCTCAGCTTGGATCCTCCTCAGATGACCAAGAATATTTTACAGTGCTCAGTTTCATACCACTGAGAGCACTGCTATCAACCCTAGTCTCACAATTTCTAGAAAAAGTGATTGCATTGTAATCATTAGTGCCTACCTGTTCTGGCTTTCGTTGGATGGATGTCTCAAGGAAGCAAAAATGCTGAATTCAAAAGAAGTTTCTTCTACAATTTTCTAGCCGTGTGGTAACTAGTTAGTAGTACTGGATGTCTTATAAAAAGACTGAAGTGACCCCAATGTTGGATTTTTAAGTAATTTCTTTGTATTATGTGGTTTGCAATGATCTGGACACTTCCTGGACATGCCCACTGTTTAGAAAAGTCTGATAAACCTGACTATGTCTTTCAGTATTGACTTTTGAAGAACAGCAGTGATTATTGATTTACCTTTCTTTCAGTATATGAAAATGCCTTCTCAAACAGCTTGGAAATCTGTAAATGGAGATTTTAGTGGATTTGGGGGCCTTGGAAATTTATTTAATACTTTTGCATATTTTTGTCCTGCTTATTATTTTAGCTATCAAGTGCATTTATGAAAGAAGTTCGGGATTGGTTAAAAATGGTAGTGCATAATTTTCATGTATTAAAAAAATCTGCTGTTGCATATTTTGTGACTGTTAAATTTAGCAAAACAGCTGGCATCAAGAGATGCAATTCTTGTGCATTTATCACTTTTTTTTCCAATGAATTTTTAGAACAATCAAAGATTGTGGTTATTTTGCTATCAAAATATTAATGTCTTCAAAGACTTTCTAATAATCCAGGGGGTTTACATGCTAATAAATGGGTATAAAGTTACTGCACAAATGTTACTGTCTTTTAATTCTAAGAAGTATTGATCAAAAATTAGATTTGAAGCCCAGAATGTAATATTTTGAAATGGAGCAAGTACTTGTATTCAGAACTGTATCCTGTTTTTTCTAGATTGTTTAAATAGTAAGAAGTAGGCATAGAAAAAATGCAAATGTTGGATATTTTTTCAACATTATTTGATTTCTTTCCCCAATATAATTGGAAAAATATTGTTGTTTAGACTGATATTTGAATCAATATGTATGATAATGAAATGTGATTTTTCCGATTTCCTGTGCAAGTAAAATTAAAACTCTCCGGATTTTACTACAGAAATGGTTGTTTCATTTTGCGATGTGTGTAGAATAAAATATCCCTGTTCTTTTACATGCACATGTGGGAAAAGAAAAAATGTGGTCTAGATGAAGAAGAACAAAAGCAACTTACTTTCTTAGGAAAGATGGGAGACATGTCGTATCTTATGCCATGCAAACAAAAGATAGAATTATTCTAAACTCTGCAAGGAAAGACATTTGTTTCCAGAACTCCCTTAGAACCAAAGATCTGGTTCTTAAAACTATTTAAAGACCGTGGGAGAACTGCCACAGGTAGTTTCTGAAGAACCAGAAAAGCCATGTCAGATCACAAATTAAGAGACTGCTGTGCTTGGTTTGTTGCTTAGTTCTTGGATTTCCTGTTACCATCTGTCCATATCAATGTCCTGTTTTGTTTTAAAGCAGTAGATTACTATATTTCTGCTATCTTCTTATTTTGAGGCTTACTGCTCTGGTAATTTGAATGCAAATCAAGAAAGAGAATTCAGTTGCCATCCAGTGCACAGTATATGAATAGCTTTTAATAATGTGCACTGCTGGAGATTCTATAAATGATTTTTCTTTGAACTTTAATTTCTTCTTTTTATAAGTATTTTAAAGTTCTGCAGCATTAAACCTACCTCTCTCCCTTTATCAGTTAGTTAAAAGGAAAGATTTTTATGTGCCAACATCAGGCGGCTTGCACAAAGTTAACTGAATGCTAATTACGGTTCAGAAATTTTCTGTGCTCAGAGCTGATTGTACCCAAAGCCAGTAAGTGTCCCCCTGCTTGGTTCCTATCTTTTCAGGTTTTCTAGGTACCATAAAACTGCAGTTCCTCAAGTATTCAAGTATATAAAGTCAATCCACTTTTAAGTTAGGCCATTTTTAAAAGATGTATTGAGGAATTGTGAAGAAAATGTTCAGCCTGCCTTTCACTTTGCCTCGAGTCACATTTAGAAAAGTGTTTCTTCTAGACTGTCTGTGGGGATTAAGCATTTGCTGACTGCTGGAATCGAGGAGGTTTTCTACATAGAGATATTTTATGGACTCAAAGTCATTATAACCTCTGAACAGTGAAGGTGTGGAAGTATTTGCCATGAAGCCTCAGAGCAGAGGAACAGCTGTAAAATGCCGAGGGTGGAGAGGATTCATTTGGGTTTGTTTCTGGGATGAGCTTACACTTTCCAGAAGAGGATTAAATATTCCTTACATACTATTGTGAAATTTACCTCCTCTCCAAAACCAAGCCAAACCAAAAAAAGAGCTCAAAACCAACACCTGGTATTGGAGTTTAATAAAGAAGAGGAATTAGAAGTCTTAACAGGAGTGTAACACTTGAATTCAATGTCCTCCAAAAGCTGTTGTGATAAAAGTCAAATCTTTGTGTCATAATCATTGCAAAACTTGCAGGTTGTCAGATTTGATATCAGGAAAAAAACCCCAACACCTTTTATCATTAATTGAAGTAATAATTCTGTAATATTTTGATATTAGTCCATAATGTGATTAAATATTTTCCTAAATGTATTTTGATTTGTTTAATACTATCTACTATAAATTTCTTTGATATGAGTGCAATAGAATAACTTTGCATTTAACTGGGTTGCAAAACAGACTCTATCTCACAGATATACTTTCAGAATGCTAGTTTAATCTGCTTTTTATATCGCATCTGAGGAAGACTTCAGTAGTAGCTAGCATATATTTTGAAATGGCTCAGATGTTAAAACTTCTTTGTAATATAATAAACTCAATTCCGTATAATTATTGCAGTATAATTACTTTAATCTAAAGCTTTGCCATTACATTTTCTATTTTCAAATTCCAGTAATCAACTACATCTGCTACTGATGAACTGTAATGCTTATCTGCAGATGTTTAATTTCTACTTATAACTCCCTTAATCTTGATTGCACTGGGATGAAACTTTATAGATCTTAATGTAGGGGAGAAATGTTCAACCCTTGTCATGAAGCATGGGGAGGTACTTATTATTAAAAAGAAAACCTTGCAGTGCAATTAAGATAAAAAGTTCAGATTTGTCTAGAAAAAATGTCCCTTTATGAAGGGAAGTTATGAATATTTGAGTTTCACAGTGAAAACAGGTCAAGTTTAGGTTGAACTACACTTTTTGCAGAAAAGGTTTGATTCTGGACGGTCTGGTTGATGACAGTGCATACAAGACCCAGTTCCTCAGCAGAGGACTTTCCACTGCTCTGCTTGTGTCTCCAACTAGAAGCCCCACACCTTTGAGGAAAGAACCACATGTAGTTATTGTTAGTAGGCTGGAAGGATCAATTACTCCCAAGCTGTTCTTATAGACTCCCCTCCAACCATTGGGGCAGCCTAGATCTGAACCTGGTTCGTTTCTACCTTTGAGTACTCGGGTATACCAGGATTAAACTGTCTTTGCAAGGAAGGAAAAAGCATGGCAGCAATGGGAGTAATTTAGGAGACAGGAATATATTTGTTGATTTCCTCCCACACCAGTGACAGTTCCTTAACTTTTCCCTGGAAGGCTGCATGGTTCTTAATGTATTCATTGTTAGAAGAAAAAAGCCCAAACAAACCAGTGAATAATATTCAGATGGCAATTATTTTCCTATTTTTGAGCTTCTTAGGCAGGAGATACTTTTATTAGTGGGTAATTATGCTCTGTAAATTGCCCAAAAGTTTTGAGAAATATTTCTTGCAGCCAATTATTATACCAACATTTCTCTTTATTCAGTCTTTCACTCAGGTGCCTAGATTCTTGCTTTAAGCAGCCTCAAAATTAATTTTTAGGTTTTGTAAGGGGTGTCAGAGTGGCAAAGCTGTGGCTTTGGGATTGACATCTTTTGCCACAAGGCCTCTTCTGACAGTGATAAAAGTAGAAGGTAGAAGATTATTACTTTTTCCTCATATTTTGAGGGGTTTATTATCAGGCTTCTTTCTCTTGAATTTTTAAAATTTATAAATTTGCTCATCATTTGTAGTATATGTGCATTCAATATATTATTTTCAAAGTTTCTTGACTCCTTTTGCAATAGTAATGACTTGTTTTTCCATATTCCAAGTGGTGTGGATAATTAACTTGCAGTAAGTAGGATCAAATTTTGAGGACTTGCTTATGGAAATCAATAGACACCTAGAAGATTGTGTAACCTCTCTATTTTTGCCGCCTTATTTGCCCTGCTTCTTCCATCACTGCTTTTTTCAGATGAGGATATAATTTTGCGGTTATCCTAGAAGTAGGACTTCAGACTGCATTTCCCAAGACTCAGAGAAATAACGCTATTCTTAAAACAAAAACCATCTAGATTGCATTTTTTGGCACATCTCATAAAGTTAATGTTTTGTGAGTATTTACACAGCATTCTATCATCGACTAGTCTAGTGTTTTATTAGGGAGTTTTGTTCCCTCACTCCCCCAGTTCTAGTGATTATGACCAGCTGAATATTTAGCACATTGATATTTTAATTTATTATTTTAAATCTCTCTTTTTCTTTCTGTGAAACAAAGCTCACAAATATATAATTCATTACATTGTATAGGCTTAGAACTTAATAAAGTACTGATTCTCTGAAAACTTTGAAATTTGACCATTACTGTTTGTATATGTGATTTTTGCCTTCCAAAAAATTATAGAGAAACCTCTTGTTCAAATGCTGTCTGCAGCTATCTTATCTAAGACAGTACTTTTGTTTTATCCATGTTTACTGTTGTTTTCATTTCTCATAGTTCAGAAGATGGATGTACGAGGCACAAAAGATAATCACTGTGTTGTGACACAAAAGTGAATCTATTGTCTATTTGCAGAACTGTGCAGATGTACATCTTTTGAACTGCCGTCAGAAACATTTCTTATAGTTCAAGTTTATTTTCTCTTCAAGTATTTAATATTTGATTGATGAAAAATCACATTAGTGGTTAAACTGAAATACTGTTTCATATGCTCTCAAAGGATTCTACTTTTGAATCAAATTACTGGAGAGGGTTTAAAGAACATGGAAGATGAGAGAAGAAACTGAAATCAATACAGCTTAAAATTTATCATCTCAGTTTTGAAGTTTCTGACTCCTGAGTATCATTTTAAGACTTGTGATCCTAATAAACCTGGGCCAGAGCAGTACTCCTTCTATTGCTAGATTATGGCCAAAAATGCATAAAGAAGCAGATATTAATGAGAGAAGGCACTGGTCTGGAACTTGAGCTGTCTAGGTCAAATTCCAGTCTTTGCTGCATGCCGCCTCAGGCATTCACTCTCAGTGGGCTTCCATTCCCCATCTGTCAAATGGAGAAAATCAATGCAACCTTATGCTTGGCCTTCATTTTGCCTATTTTTATTGTTGTTCGTAGGAAAAAGAAATATTTCTTAAGATGTGTTTGTATAGTACCTAATATACTGGAGCCATTAGATACTTCCATAATACAGTAAGGAATGACAGCCTTTAGGCAGGAGCATTTGGAGTGTACATTCTGTGAAATGGATGTGCAATCCGCTTCAGACCGGTTGTGAAATGGTGTAGAACTTTCTCCTTGCCTTTTTGGCAGATTATCCATTTTATTAGGTTACCATACTGTGGTTGCTGTAAAGAATTAGTACTGTAAGCACTTACCACCCTGAGGTGTTATTTTTTGAGTTCCCCCATCCTGCCTAACCTCTCCACTCACAAACACCCTTACAGGAGGGGCATTATAAGTAGCCAGAGTACATCAACTGTTGATAGGTAATGGCTTTTTAATGGCTTCCATTGCACTGCTAGAAATATAACTTTCAATTTTATGGCTCTTTTGCATTTCAAGATCCCACAGCGCCTATGAATGTTAGGACTTGATAGAGATTGAGTAGACATAATGAAATACATTCACGCTGCCTAACTCTAGGCACTTAATCAGGTTGGAAATGTAGCCAGAACAGGACAGTTCGGGGCAAAACATGCAGAAATTCTGGATTACCCTCTGTTCTGGCATCTCCCTGTAGGACTGTAGATTGAATCGGGGGAATTTACCCACAAAGTTTAATGAGGGAAGTTCTAAAGGGCTAAAAGTGCTAAAACTCAGATGACTTCTCTAGTCGTTACTTCTCTCTAACACAGCCGTTTTTAGGGGTTTTATCTTATTAAGGTATCTTTTTCCAACATAAAAACTTTGCTACCACAATGAAAACCAGCAATTTATAAATACCTGGAGATGACCTGGGGTATATAATGATGTTTTCAGCTTAACAGGTTTTACATGGAAACACTCTCTGAAAGTCTTCTGACACGATTTTTTATACAGAGTTTGAGCAAAATTAGTATCTGGAAAGAAATAATTTGTCATGGTGTAAAAACCTGTGTGTACTCAAATTTTAATGTATCACTTAAAATGAAAATGAGAACATGAATTATTTTGACAGGAATTTAGCAAGTTTGGAGATTATTCAGTAGTGCAAGTATTTCTTCTTTTTAGATTAATTTGGCCATTTTGAATTAGTAGAAAGTAGTATGTATTAGTGTGGTAAGGTGAAAAATTAATATGCTGCCTCATGAAAATGGACAGAGTTACAATATTTTTCATTCTGTGCTGGAAGTTCAGACATCATAAACTCTCGCTTTCTGGAATCATTATACAGTTTTTAAGTAACAATCTCTCCTGTTGGATATGTGATGGCTCTTTGAAAAGATCCTCATGGAGTGCTATAATATAGTTTTCATGGATTGTCATAGATTGAAAGGAACGTAGGAAAGTCATTCACAGTCACCTAAATTAGAATTTGTTTGTGATAATGACCAAATTATTATAGTAAATGCCATGGTACTTAACTATCCTAGGTCATCATAACTTCACAGAATACTTAGCAATACTAATGTGGTACAGAATCACAGAATGTGTAGGTTGGAAGAGACCTTCAAGATCATTGAGTCCGACCCAGCCCTAATACCTCAACTAGACCATGGTATCAAGTGCCACATCCAGTCCCTTTTTAAACACATCCAGGGGTGGTGACTCCACCATCACCCCGGGCAGACTATTCCAGTATTTAATCACTCTTTCCATGAAAAACTTCTTTGTAATATCCAACCTATATTTCCCCTGACACAGCTTAAGACGGTGTCCCCTCGTTCTGTCAGAATTAGTCTGTGAGAAGTATCTGGGTGCTAAGTCACTATATGCTATATGTGCTGAACCCTTAGTATTTCTCTTCTTGGATGATAAGCAATGACAGAAGAAGAGTTTGGGACATTGTGGGACAACTGTCATTATACTTACATGGACTGGTTGTGTTCCCATTTATCAATATTTTATTATGGGGAAATTAAAAATGAAATTTGATAGTGCCATGTGTCCTGAAACTGTAGCTGTCATTTTCAACTTTGGTATTGCATCACAAATTGAATTTTCAATATAAAAATAAAGGTATGGTATGGAAAATCCTAGCGCAGCAACATTTTTTTCTCCTCTCCCCTTCCTTCTCCATCTTCTTCCTGTACTCATTTCAATCTCCATCCCTCATTACAGAATCACAGTCAGGACTTTCTGCAAGTTTAATTTTCCTTCTTCTATTGCAATACTTTTTGTGTTCTTGTGTAATACATACAGGTACACAGACATCCCTGCATTGTGCTGCAGGAGGCAGCAGTGTCCCCACAGCCGGTTGGTGTCAACGGGGGGCATCTCTCTGCTGGTGACTCAGACCTGCACACTGTCTTGATCATGCACACCATGTGCTTGCTCTGATGACAGGGGAATACCTTGTAGGACCTTCTTTTTTGTTATTACCAATGCACACATTTAGCATTTTTCTTTGCTTGCTGTTGTCCCTCCAAGTCTGGCAATATTTCTAGGTTAGTCACTTAATTTGTTATCTAGTTTTCTGATCTCTGGTATGGGACAATAATGGTGCTTAACCAGTTCTGTATAGCTTGCTCAATTCTGCAGTTAAAATTTGCTCAGTCATCATTGCAAAAGATAAATTGGCATTGTTTTGGTTGACCATTACAAAGTATAAGACAAAAGTGGCTTTACCTGATACAGTTTAACACGTAGCCAGAGTGTTATGAGCCACCTGTAAATGTGTCAATCTCTGAGGGTCCAGCCCTTGCAGATTGGCTTAAAATAATTTTAGTGAGACTGCTCTTCAGAGATGTTTTGTAAAGGTAAAGGTTTAATAAATGAAAAATAACAAACGTTACAGAAAACAAAAGAAAAGCCATGCACAGGTGTCTGAGAAAACCTCTGACACTCTGCTAGAAACACTCCAAAAAACCCTTTAGTTCTTTTGTGCTCCTTCCTAAATAGTTAATGTTTTAGGAAGGACAATTTGGCTTGCTGCCAATAGGAAGTGGTACAGGAATTGAAGAACAGCAAAAAGGTTCAATAGGTGCTTCTCTGTTGACATTGAGCCAATCACTGTTAGAAGGATATGGAAAGTTCTAAGTAAACTTCCTAAAATGTCTAGAGATTAACTGAAACTCTCTCCTTATACAGAGATCCCCACTTGGTGGTGGAGGATGCTTTACTACATTTACCGAAGTGTGAGAATCCCAATATTTCAGCTGGTGGACCTCAGGTACTCAGTGCTGCCAGAAGTGAATGAAATATAAATAGAAGTCATAATGAAAAAGAAAGAAAATCAGAATATCAGAGGCAAAGCTTGAAAGAAAAAAAGTAAAATAAATGGTATGAATTACTATTTCTCATTAATTTGATTTGATTTTTACAGTCTGAAAAGCTAGATACTGGAGAATAAACCTGTATTATAGTTCTCTATACATTAATTGTCAGCATGTGGTATGCATCCTAATTTCCTCTAAAGTATTTAGTAATTTTCTTTTACAGGAACTCAGTATGTGTATATTTTTTGAAAAAGAATATTAATTTCTTCCTGACTCTGTTCCCTGCTTTTGCTCTTCTATTTTAATCCCTTTTAGAGTTAACACATCCAATTACAGGATAGAGACAATGACAAAGCTGAAAGCTTTAGAGTTTAGCAGCAAAGTCTGCCTGTGCCAGGCACACATCAATTTACATGGCAATGGAAGGTCAAAAATCTCATTATTATTTGCACTGTTTATGGCTTCCTTCCTAACCAATAGGTTCAAGGGCTGAACTGTAGGTCCTAGAAAATCATCTGATCTGTGAGATGATTTATTAATTTGAACCACTTGATATTGCCTAAAGCTATGAAAATAGGGATATACTAAAGAACATTATTGTAATTATTCCATTAGGAATCCCTTCAATTATTCATGTGTTTTAATCACTTGGGCATTTAACATAGTGCTAAATTATAATCATCTGATTACATACAGATTTGTGTGGAGCTTTGACAATCTTCTATATGCTGAAGGACAACATAGGCAAATGCAGAAAAATGAATTCATCCTAAAGAAACTGATTAATCTTGAGCTCACCTGCTAGAATTTAGGTGGTGTTAGAAGCATTGTCATAACCTCTTGAATTTGCCAAAAAATCTGATAGAATTGTTAGATAGAGCTGTGTTCTATAATCCTTGTTTGTACACTTATATTTGCAGCTTTTCATGATGATGAAGGTTACCTTGCAAACAACCTGTGAAATGAGGAGAGAACAACATAGTCCTCTTCCCTTTAATCTGCAAAAAAGCGCGTTTTTTAAAATCCAGAGATGATCACAGTAATCTTCTAAGCTGACCTTCTTCAGTCAGAGGTCTTCTCACAGGAATTGGATCATGATTTGTATTTCAAATATGATTATTATTTTTAACAAAATGAACCAATAAAGGGATCCCCACACATATTTAATTACTTTAAAACTTTATCTTATTTTCCAGATTTATCTAGCTTGATTTTTTAACTTTTCAGTCTAAATTGCTCCATGTCCATCAGCCTCAAAAGTTTTCCATATTCAGAGCTCTCTGCCACTGATGAGTGTCTTCACAGAGAGATGTAGTAATCCCTTTACTCCTTTTATTTTCCAGTCATTCTTTGAAGTTACTCCTCTGTTTTCTGATCTCTTTGGAGGTTTGCACTCTAAACCAGAATACTCGTCTGAGGGGTTGAGGGGTTTTTGTGTTTGAACAAAGATAAAGTCTCTCTATTCTTTGCTCCTAGAAGTGTGGGTTTGCATTTTGCTGAACCGAAAGAAAAAGATGGCTGAGTTTCTCCTATAACAATAAAATGTCCTTCTGGTTATTTATTCATCAATCTTTGCATTTGTCCATATCAGCAATTAATATCATATTTTAAGTTGACAAGTTGGGCCAAGAGACAATCCCTTTTCCATTCATAGATGTGTTCTTATTAATGAGTGACCCCTATCATGTTTAATAACATTTTACCTATGACACAGTTAAACTTAATGAACAGAGACATAGCTGAAAGACATGAAAGCTGGTGGATGTCACAGAATAATTGAATGGCCTGGGCTGGAAGGGATCTAAAGACCATCTAGCTCCAAACCCCCAGCTGTGGATCACACTAGTGACAACAGAGCATGTAGCTAAGGTACTATGTCAGACAACTTTATGTCTCTTGATTGAGAAGACACATAAAAATACCCATATATAAGACAGGTAACACAACTCCCTGATATCCTCTCAGGCTTCTTGGGTTAACAAAATAATTAAGTGTTTGCTACTCAGCTGTCGAAATGTGCAGATACTGAATATAAGGTTTATTATAATTTGTCCAAGATGAACAGTCTCCAGCTATGCTGCCTTCATAAACACTATAGAAATACATGAAATTTCACTTTTTTTTCATCCTTTATTAGCATAGTCTAACTCCAGACTCACTTTTTGAGGTGTGATTTTATGTGTGTATTTTTCCAAAAAGGAAGATGAGAAATAATAGTTCTTGTTCAGTAGCTATGAGAAATAACTGAGTTTTCTCTCATTTAATAAATACAGATAAAAATGAGACTTCTCGTTTTTCGAATATATCTTCCAATTTATATGTAATCTGCTGCATGGCAAAAGTGTGAGACTATTAAATTACAGCTTTTCTATTTCTTTCCCGCAGTACTACTGTGCAGTAACAACACAATATGGAGATTCCTGAGAGTTTACTAGCTCACTAGGAAGTGACAAGTTTGATTTTCTGACAGGTAGTGGTGGAAGTTTGCAGAGTGCTTTCTGTCATCTGGAAGTGTTAGAATAAGGCTTGTTGTTGATGAATCTGTTTCTGTAGCTTCTGAGTACCCTGTGTCACTGTTCCCTTTGAGGATTTCACTGTAACACTGTAAATACACTGTCACTGCTCTACCTGGACAGGCATTTAACAAATGTTGACAGTACATAATCAAAGATAGCACCATGCCTTGAATACTCACCAATGACAGTCTTTCACTTTTAAATAGTGCTGGCCTGCTAAACCACTTTAAAAAGCTGTTTTTCCCTCCCAAGCAATACAATAATCAGCTTTTCCCTGATGCAATCTTATGTAAATGTATCACTAGATTAAAGCCCATGCTTATGAAGTTCTTTCTGTAATGAAAAGTTCTGATTCAATATTTCAAGACTATTTTGAGGAAGTAGAAGCTCTCAGGTGTTCCAGTTATGGGAATTCTGGAAAGTGCTGGCAGCTGTAGATAGTCTGTGATGTACAATTCAGTTATCCTGTGCCCTGGAGGAAATTTTAGGTGGCTAGAAGTATGAAAATACTGCAGCTGTGTAAGTGCATTTATATAAGTGCATAAGTGTACACTTACATAAGCATGTAAGACAGTGTTTCTGTACTTAATTTTTTTTAAAAAAATATTCTTATGTGTGTTCCAGAGATGGGGATTAATAAATTGACGAGGAGCTCCTAGCTCCTATGGAGACTTTCATCCACGCATTTAGTGTGCATAAGGATCATTAGGCTCTTCTGGAAAATCAATAGCTAGAACCTGGCTATTAAAGGGTCTTTCTTTAGCTGCTGATATTTTATGTGCTGATTAATAATGAGGAAAGCCATCTCTTTTAATGGTAAACCTGTAGTTGTTATTTGTTTGGTAGCTCATGTTGTATGTTTTCTGTTCATTTCCTCTGAGAAACTGCAGCCAAAAAAGACACTACAACTAGAAGTTTTTCTAGCTAACTGTCTTATTGTTCTCTCCAATTAGACCAAACATTTAGAAGTTCCCATTGCTGTCAGGCACATTCACAACACACACTAAATCTTTATAAAGTAATCATTTTAAATTCTATGGGTGGCCCAAATGGTTAGTGGTGGGAGCACTCAGCCTACCTGTTGCTGGTTCAGCTTAAACCTAAACTGCAAGTATTGATCAGCTTGGCCTGTAGGTATTTAGAAATAGCTGAAATACTTTTCTTAATGGCCATGGCACATGCAACTATTTTTGACCACTGTTCATGTTGTCTAATATAGTGAAGGCTAAACATAACTGGACAGCTCTAGAAGAAGAGAAAGCTGCTGCATATTTCTGAAGAGACTGTTTTAACTTGCTGTTAACAGATACTATAATTCAGGTAAATTATTGACATGAGACAACAAAAACATGTCACTTGGTAATTGAATTTACTAAATGGTAATGTGATTAAATACTGTATATAGAATGTAGTCACCCAAAAATTGCATAAAAATGTTCCTCCTATTACATTTTTAAATAATAAATAACTTGTCTGCTTGCCAGCATTTTTTCTGCTTCCTGAGTTCCTGTCATCTTACCACAATCTGAATTTCAATGTGCTATTATTTTTGGTCTCACTCCAGGACCATTGAGAAAGAAATCATAGATGGAAAAAAGATAAAATAGTTTCAAATGGTAATTTTTCAGTGTATGATAATCATCTGAGTCTGATCTTGGAAAATGCCGGACACCTCATGACTCTCCTATCCACTGTATGAGCTGGAAAGGCTCAGCATATCACAAAATCAAGCGTTAATGATGTGAGTTCAATATAGTGCAGTTGATTATATTCTGAATTTATATTCTCTGAACCTCTGTTCAATCTTTGAGGCTGTGTGTATCTAGGAAAATATAAGTTATTTGCAAACAGTTGAATAAGAATAAAATTTCATAAGAAAATATAAAAGTTTGCATTAAAATTCAGAATTTTAATACTCTTATTTCATCTTCATAACTTTGTTGTCTTTGCATGTATATCCAAATAAACACAGCTTTAAATTCTATCTGGAAATACATTTTCCTTTATCATCTGTTTCATTTTCTCTGAGATGTTTGTCATTATTTGGCTGAGCATAAGGTAACAAGCATGAAGTTAATGAGATTATAATTTTCAGTGTGATTTTATTTAGTGCAATGTTATGTGGCAGCCTAAAAATACAGGTTTGTATACAGTCTGCATTGTTTTCTCTGAATATGGAAGATCATTTAAAAGTTTAGCTGATAGTTCATCGGGGATCCAAGTGACAAATATGCTTATACTGATTCATGGATACTGTCTCCAAGCAATGTATATATCCCTGGTAAATGAGGCTTCTGTGTCTTTTTGGAGGAAATGTATGAGTGATGTTCTGCTGAAATACGAAATCATGAAACTTCTCCTGGTTTATAATCAATTTGACTCAAAACCAAAATGAAATATCAGACCTTTTTGGCTTATCTTCCTCAGCATATTGTGCAGTAGCATTCTTCTATTTCCTCAAGCTCCTTCTTCAGTGACCAGACTATGGATAAATACTTCTCATGGTTAAATAAATTTTTAGAAGCTTCTCATTTCAGCTAGTCCATTCGTTGCTCAGCTGCACCTCTTTTTCTCTCTCTTCTTTAACCATTCAAAGGACTGTATCTATCAACATAGCATAGCATCTGAAATCATTCAGATTTTGTTCCTCTTCTTCAATGAATAAAAGACAGCAATGATGATTGCTTTGTAGCAGTAAGGAACTCATTTTGTAGATGATTTATTGTAACATTTCTTATTCTAAGCTGTTTATGTCTGAAAATACCTCGGATTAAGGAGAGCATACCGTAGAAATAATAATTTCAGATTCGAGTATTAAATTGTTTATCAAAACAAAGAGGTAAAAAAAAAGGGGTCATGGAAATGTTTTGCCGTTGTTCAATTAGCTTCATTTGTTAGTGCTACCCCATCTGCAGGTCAGTCTTTGATAAGCAGCTTTTTTGGGGATAGGAATTGATGGTAATGAGCCCTTTCCTGTTACCAGTGCTGTGCTAATATTAAATGTTTTTCACTGCTTCCAAAACTACTTAGATATTCATAAATATGTCACAGTTCCTGTGGGGTTTGTTGCATATGTTCTCAATTCTGTGATAAATTAATTATAAAAAATCAGTTAAATGAATACGTGAGAATTGAATGTAATTTCTCTGTCCTATACTGGGTGATCTATACATATGGAAAAAAGGAAAAATTGTTTATGTGTCCTGGAAAAATTTATTCTTGTTGCTCTTTGGAAACTCTGTGCCACAAAATAAGGATGGACAGTTTGCTTCATGTTTCTTTAGGTATAAATGATATGTAAATGATAAAGATCAAGAGAGAAAGAAAATTCCACTTTGTTTCTAGGGATATTTTGACAAATATTGGGGTAATTAGGAGCCTGAGCAAAAGCAAAATGAAGGACTTTTCAAAGCTGTGATCATCTGAAACGGAGTTCTGATAGTTATGAGTTAACTTCTGCTATTTATATCAATGTTTTTGTGCACAATAGGTGTAGAGTCATAAATGAAGTCAAGGCAGTTGCAGGAAGGGAGTGTATCCAGTCCATATAATAGGCTCGAGACCAGTTTAATAATTAATACCTCTTACTGTTACGAAGAAGAGAATCTGCATTATGTAGTACAGAACAGTGTTTACAATTTTATCATTGCCATAAAGCCCAAAATATGATTAATACTGCTACTGATAAATATGGTTAGTTGTAAAAACAGCTATTTAAACCAAGAGCAAATAATTTCCAACAAGTTCTAGTGGATCTTTCTCTTTAGAATTTGTTGGTATTTCCATAGGTTTACAGAAGTTAATCCAATAATCTACTTGTATTCGTTTCCTCTACTTTTTGTCCATCCTTCCCAAAGTTACACTCTTATGATACTACTTTTGGTACAGAAAACATGATTTCACACATTATTTGGGGCCAGTCTCCCATTCTGTTATTTCTAAAGAAGCAATTTGATCTATCAATATTTCTGACAAATTATACACTAAGAACACCATAATTTGTGTACAAAGCTACAGTGATTAGTCTTATAAAGGTTTATTCTCATCCGTTGCAGTTTTCAGGCTTTTAAAATAGGTGTTTTTCTTGTTGAAGCATGATGATATACAGATGTAAAAAAAAAAAAAGTTACCTATTTGTATGGAGTCATATGGGTCTTGCGTATATGCATCCTGTGACTCTGAGATAAAAAAATGTGTTTAGGAAGTTAAATAGTCCAATAGACTCATTAATTCTTCATGAGCTATGACACTGATGGCATTTTCTGGTTGATTGCTACCCATTTTAACTATCAAACATAGCATTGTCACAAGGAAATGGATCAGTCCTGGCATGTTTGCCTTACTCGAGGTATCTCTCTGACCTACCTCTGCCCAAGTCCTTCTCAGTGGCAGAGGATGGACCTTTTCAGCTTTGGAATACCCAGCCCAGGAAGTCTTCTCAGCTATGTGATTTTACTTAATAGTTTTTTAAAAAACATTTTCTAAGGGTCATTGCCTTTCATAGCAGTGACATGTGATTGTTCAAATTGGTAAGTTACCAATGAAAAAAACTTTTAGAAATAACCGAAAAACTTATTGGGCTTGCATATCCTTTTTATCCCCTCTCATTAATCCAATTTCCTCCTATAATTTTGGAAAATGAACTGTTACTCTGTACCTGTAACAAGTCTTGTAAGAATTCAGTCTTTGCATATTCATAAGAAAGCTTCTTGGCAGCTATAAAACTCTAATTTTTCACCAGTAAATAGATTATGTTTCTCTTTGCTGAGAAATGTTTATTAACCCTGAAAATCTAGAACTCCCTGCCACTTCAACCAAGGGGAGTAGAGATATACACTCCAGACAACTGCTAATAGCAAGCAGGAATGTTTTGATTACCATTAACAATGGATTAGCATTAAAATCCTTTCTACTCGTTTCACAGTCACTGTCATGTCTCTTATCACTATAATCTGATAGGGAGTAAACCTTTTCTCTCACTTTAGTTTGGCTACTGAATCATCCAGTGAGAGCTCAACCCTATACACCTATAACACCAAGAGGGCTCATTATGACATGAACTTCCTCTGGCACAGCAAAGGAGCTCTCTGAAATTCCCACCCACCAATGTTTGCTCTTGGTTATGTTTCTCGTTGTTCTCAATGCAGTCAATTTGTTGTTGCAGGTATCACCAGGTGTTCTGTGACCCACAGAACACTGTGAGATGACATGTGTGAACTCAGATGTTTTCCTTCTAAGCCAGGCAACCTGAATACAACCTGAAAGCAATTATTTACCTGTGTTGCCCCAGCAAAATGTTCAGAGTTTAAAAAGCTAAAAGAATTCTGGAGCAGTCTGCCCCACTATTCCTATTTCTTTTCTTTTCTCCACATTTACAATACAGAGATTCACTGTGCATGAGCAGGCAAGGCCTATAGACATTTTATATGTGAAAATGATGACCTTTATGAGATGAGAAAAAAACAGAGAGTGGATTCCCCTATACTTGTGTATTATATGCTTCAATATACTTCAATTTGCTTTCAAATGATTCCCACAGATTTTCCAGAGAGACTAGCAAATACTCAACTCTTCACTGTGTTCTAGGCAAATTAAAATTTACCTGTTTTCTTTTGGCAAAAGTAGAACCCCAAATTTTAGTCAATATTGAAGCATGCAGGAAGCTTTTGTTACCTGATATTTATCCAATTACCTTTTTTTTCCTATAAATAGACAAACAAATGATGAAAAGGATAAAAAGATGTAAATAAAGTTCAAGTTAATGCAGCAGCAAAACCTTAGAGAGCAGTATACAATGGGGGTAAATAAATACCTGATATATTTTGCTGATATCTTTTTCTGTTCCATTTTTCATTCTACAGAAAGAGAATGAAATTCTCCCTTCCACTCACAAATCCCTTCCTTCATCTACCAAAAATCAGATATCATAAAATACTATTGAAACTTGCCTCTGCTGAGAAAAACAAAATCAAAGCAAACCCTGCTTTTTCTCTGAAGCATCTCATTGTAATATTCCTTAATATGTCAGCAGTCACCCACACATTCATCCAGAACTGGATTCTGTAAGCTTGCCCTATTTTTCAGTATTCATTTCACAACCTATAGCTGCAATCTCTAGTGGCCAAAAGTTTTCAACAGATATCTCTGGTGTAATCTAGCTTTGTTGAAGTTAAACAATTTCTTTGTAGTTATCAGTGAAAGCTCTTGAAATCCTTGTGCTAGAGTAGTCAGCTAATGCAACTGGACAGTTCTGTGAAGATTCCCCTCAAATCCCATATAGATACCAGTTTTGACTGTTTCTTCTGGAATATTTCTGAGGTATTTCTCACTCTATAATGATGCCTCTGCTCTTTCCAGCTGCTGTTTCATTATTGAGGGAAGAATTACACAGTTTTCCATGAATCCATATAAAGTTCAGTTTCATTTTTCCAAAGATCAAATCTGATCAAACAATATTAAGACAACTTTCATACACCAAAGTCCACTTATACCGAGCTAGAAGACATGTCCTTGTAGCTCATATAAGTATTGCTCAAAATATCTGTAGCTATGTGGCATCACACAGACCTTACATGATTCATCAGCTTGTGACTCTCTGGAGTTTTTAGCTTGTATGATTTAGATCACTTATAAAAATAGTTATTTAATCATAAATAGGAAATAAAATTATACAAGAAAACCCAGCTTTGCTTTTGGGTGTAACTGATTACAGATAAAATCCAGTAACATGAAATAATGAAAACCTGCTTTATTTAGGCAGTCCCTATCTCTGTGCACTGTTACAGCTGCAGTAAACAGTTTGCCTTTCCTGACTTGCATGTGCTCAGGAAGAGTTCAGGGTCTTGGTTGCTGCTGCAGTAACATGTAAGGGCTCAGACCAGAGGTATTTCAGGTTTTTTGCAGACTATTGTTCCACATTTGTCTTGTTGGTACTCCCACTAGTGCATTTATTTTCTTTCTGACCTGTTTTATTATTCACTCCCAGTTGAAAGATCTCCCCATTCCCAGATCCTGAAGTTGCTCAGGTTCTGTAGAGTGCTCTTAAATTCCTTTTTCATTTCACCTAAATTATGAAATGATTCACTGTATTTGGGGAAAGGAAGGATCCTGTACAACCTGGATTGATACACTTTTCACACATGCTTTTCTCATGTCACAATATGAACAGTTTTTCTCTAACATTGTGTGTAGTATATTTTTATAGTCCTTAGGTTTGCAAATGTGAAATTCACTGTCAATGCATTTCTTTTCCTCAAAATCAGAATACATGATCTGAAGGAGGTAATCAAATGCATAGCTTCAGAAGAGTGATGTTAGTTCCTTTTCTTAATCATTATTGTGATTATATGAAGTACAGCATCATTTGTATGAAAATATACAGTGGTAGAGTTGAAATTTAGTGTTCTACAGCTTAAGCTTATTTTAAACTCACTACAAAATTATAGCATGATGATTAGTATTGCACAGAATTTCTGATTCATAAATACTTCTATTGTAGAAGAAAATTGCTGTGGACTTGATTAAGGTTTGAAGTAAGGAAACATACAGTGCCATCTGAATATCTTGACATCTTCTGAACCAGGTTTAGAAAAAATGCATCCTTCTAGAGATTCATCTCAAGTGAATGTCTTCATATCTGTAGCAAATAAGACATGGTTTTCAGGTGCATAGAAGCAAACCCTGAAGATTCAGGATTCTACCTCTCCATTCCCTCTTGAGTAGTGTTTTGAATTCGTGCATTTATACATGCCATCTCTGGCAAAACTCCTCTGTATTCTTGTACCTTCTGAAGATTTTATTCAAATACTAATATTGGAGCATATCCAATAACCCTCTCCCATTGCTCCATATGTAGGCAGTACACATTCCTGTTTCATGGAATCATTCTCCCAGAGGCTTCTTATCTCCTGTATCTGATTCCCCATTCATACTCCCTGTGGATTAACGAATCCCAGCGATGAGGCCCTCAGAGCAGTATGACAATGTGTTGTGAGAGCTGGCCTTTGGGCTGGAACATCAGGGATTTTATAGCTGACTGTTACATGGGCAGGCAATTTCTCTGAATGTTTATATCCAGAAAACTTGAACTTAAATTATGTTAACAACATTTTCAAGTTTTAGCTGTTTAGAGCTGTACTACATGGTGCTATATTCCAGCGCTCATGGGCATAGGATTGGTTTTCTCCTTGCCCTGGACAGGAGCAATATAGATGTGTTCCACCAGAGAAGATGGGTGACCTTCTGCAGATGCTTTGCACAGACTGATCAGAAGAGAACCTCCAGTGTTCAAAGGGATAAACTCTAGTTGCTAGAGTACATTAATTTCATTCAAAAATGGGATGTAGGAATAGTTGAGAGCATTCTCTTTTAAAAATAGCTATTATTTCTGTGTAACAACTAACACTCATGTTTTGTTCTCACAAATCAAAATTCTGTTCCAGTAATCATCTGGAAATGCAGACTGAATATTGTGTGGTAAAAATGTACTTCTTAGCACAGTAAACACCAATTTAAAATTAATATTTATTCTCAGAATGTCATTTTCAAAAGATATACTATAAAAGAGCTGTGAAATATGCTTAAACTGGAAGAAGTTTTTCTGCTGAAGTTTCAGAAGTTTCTGAAACTCTATTATCGTACTGAAATTCAGCTTACTTTGGTAGTGGTTTGTGATGGGAAAACAGCCATGTCTGGAGTGCTGTGTCATGCTAAGGACTCAAAGGACCTTCCTTATACCAGCAGGTATTGTTCCAACAGTGCAAATTCAAGCATTGTTCAGTTCTAAATAGCGATGGGCCTGAAATATGTCCCTAGATGTGAATCTGAACGGAAATGCTTCCCTTTACTTTGGCAGTCTAAAAATTGGTTGTTAAGGCAAATGCTTCTCTGTTGTTATGAATTTTCTGACAGCTTTTTTCTTACAGCTGATTGATAGGCTGTTTCCAGAGGCGGAATTATTTCTTTTGGCTGTGTGGATAGACCTGAGATGGCTCCAGTTGTTCTAGAGAAGCATGGGGTTTTGTGTGTAACGTTTTGCACAAAGCAACGAAAGCTGTAGTTCAAATGTCCGCAGGAATCTTCATGAACATAAAAGCTGCAAGTGTATGTAATTGGCATGAAGATTAATTCAGTTCAAAGGGAAGCTGACTGATTAAAAAACTTTGAATTCCACTATCTTATAAAAAATAAATTGTAGAAAGTGGATACATGTTCCTTTGCATCCTTTGATTGTTTTGCATAATCAGTAGGAACTCCTAATGGAAGTGAAGGCAGTGAGGTGCTGTGTTCCATTTTGCTTGCTTTCTTTAGGAAGCAGTAGGTTTACAATTGAAAAGTCAGCTTTGTTTATCAAACTCTGGTGTGAACAGTGCCAATTTTTTTTTTTCTTTTGGCTCCTTCCTACCATTTGCCTTTAGAAATCGTGTTTAATATTGTTAGATGCAGACTGTGTGTGACAGCACAGTGTGAGGGGAAAAAAGAGGGGAGTGAAAAAGGGGCCACTTTAGTGTCCTGCCACAGACTGGGCATAGCTTCTGTTTGTAATCAGAGGGCTCCCCTGGTGCAGTCTATGGCTGCTTGGCAGAGGGCTGCTGCGGCTGGCAGGGTGGCTCTGTCCTCAGCAGCATCATCTCCTCAGCATCTCTGGCTGGAGCTCACTGAAGAGCAAACAGGAATGCTGCTTAGGACTCCTGCATGACCTTGGAGTAGCACCAAAGTCCTGGAACGCTGGGTAGGTTCCTTTTCTTCCGTTTGTAGCCGCTGAGTAGAGCTTTGGTTAGGTCCTAGTCAGTGTTGGTTGTTGCTAACGGCCTCTGGCTTGTTCAGAGTGTCAGTCCACAAGGAAAAATACTGCCATGTAGAAATGTATTGGTCTGCCTCTGGGAATGGGAAGGTGGTGTAGGAAATGGTCCCCAAGCGTACAACTGGCTTTAAGTGGCTCAGCTGCTTTTCTGCATTTGAGTGACAGTGGCATTAAGGCAGCACAGAATCCCAAGAATTCATCTTTTCTGGGTAGAGCAGCTGTCTTTCAGTAACAGCTAGAGGAATGCAGCTCTCCTCTATGACACTGATGTCAGGCAAGCTAAGATAGGAAGGATAATAGGTTCATGCATAGAGGATTACATTATTTCCTGTACCTAAACAACTGACTAAGGTAAGAGGTAAATATTTATTTACCATTTAAAGATATTATGTTATTTTTATCATTTAAGTAAAATCAGAGTTTTAATAAATAGTAGATAAAATCTGATTTTTACCCCGTCTGTATATTACACAAATACATTAATGTTCCAGATAAATAATTTAAACCAAAGGAATATTAATACACTAATTCCACTTAATTAATACTAGGAATGTATGAGGTGAGAATGGTTAATGAAATTCTAAATATTTTCCTTTTATCCCCAGTCCATCTCATCTCTTCTCCCCCAATCTCCCTTACCCACAGGTTTTGGATTTAAGTTGTGTATATATCCTGCAGGGAAACTAAAGGTTAAGTTTTTGTTTAGGATGGAAGTTTTAGCCCCTGAGAAGAAAACACATGAAGAGAATGAAGATCTGCAACAGTATCCTCAGAAGCCTGCAAGCTGTAAGAAAATGCTTAGGAATTGCTGCTTGATAAAGCGAATTTTTGCCTGGAAAAGTTTGAGCTCTAAAGGTACCTTTTCTATTGAAAATTTTAGTGTAGGAGAAATTGTTGTCCTCCCAAGAATTCTGAATTTTTGATACAGTGGTATTACTGAATTTAACATCAGTCAAGTTACAGGTACAAAAAGTCTCTGCTGTCTTGAGTCTATTGTGCAAAGAGAAAAAAAATGGTACAGCTTTGATTGAGGTGCTTTATCGTAATGTGATAAAAATAATTGCACTGCATGAGTATTCATTTTGCAGCACATAAAAATACCTGGTCTGCAGAAAAAAAATCCTTTAGTCAGAAAATAAATGAGTAAATGTAAAATCCCAGCAATTAGATGTATCAATTTATTAGGGCCCAACCCAAAATTCTGTTTTGATGAGTAAAACCTCCTTTCATTGTTATTAGAGTATATTTGCATGGAAATTACATGATCAATCCCTTTGTCTTTGAGGAAATGGAGAAAGGTAACATTCTGTCACATTTATACATAATGATGTTATATACTGTATTTATTAATAAATACTGAAAGAAATGCTTCTTTTTTAAATTAGAAGTTGACTGTGAAATATCTCACCATTGAAAGTTGAACTCTTTTATGAATAATAAATTAAACAGCAACTGTCCTGAAATGATGGTTAATCTGCTTCACATTATTTCCCTCAGGAACATACAAACAGTTACGAATTTTATTCAGCACAGATTCTTCTTTTTACCATAGTATTTATACTTTGCAATATTATGTAAAAACAGAAGAGAAAACACTGCCCCAATCAATTCTTTAGCATTTTGGCAGCATTTTTCATTCCCTTGCACACAGTTTATAACAGAAACAAAAAACAAACAAATGCCAAACCAGGTCCTCAGTATATCCAATTTGTGTCAAACAGAATGAAAAAAAATGTGTGACATTTCTTTGTCATGAAGAGCTAAATCACCATAACCTGAGTGTGTGATATGTTACTTTATTTACACATTTACTTTAAAGGCTATGCTGTAGTAGCTTAGTTCCAGCTTTTAGAAACAGTGTTCTGGTTAAATATGACCTACCTCTGGTTTTAAACTGCACTGATCTCTGCATTGTCCAAGTGCTTCATATGCCTTTTAATCTAAGCATAAACATTTAGCTGTTCTTAAACACTCATTTTTAAAGGTGTAAGTTAATTTTTTAACCAATGGCTGCTTTAATCACATACATATTATGATTTGCTAAATACATGTTTTATTTCCTATTATTGTATCAGGTTGTGCCTATAATTTGCTGCACTGCTTTTTTTTTTTTT
>VXBB01024434.1:43456-72077 GCA_013399915.1 Illadopsis cleaveri
TTGGTATTGTCACTGAAACTAATGAGGCAAAAGTAGGTTTTCTGTAACTCTTTCAGAACGCTCATCCGAATTTTCATGTGAATGAAAATTGATGCGAGTTTGTAGATTTTTTTTTCCACTGGATTATTTATCATCAATCTCAGTAGCTTGAAGCAATCACCTTTCTAGAAATGAGGGGTGGATCTAAAGTAAATTGCATTGAAGTTTATAGGTCTGATTCTTCAATATCTTCAAACTGACTAATAATTTACACCTCCTAAAAGGGTCTTGAAACAGTCAATAAGTGATGATAGAATTAAGGATTTATTTATTCTGGTAAACTGAATTAGCAGACAGATGAATCACTGTAAAATCAGACTCAGTTAAGTTACTCTGGGTTACTCTGGCAGAGACAAAATCAGAATCTGACACAAAGTTAACTCAAAATGAAGCTATTTTGTTTTATGTAGTACCAAATGATAGAAAGTGTATTCCCATAGGGATGCCTTGAGAAGAAGATTTGAATATTTATCAGGATCAAGAAGACAGACATTCTGAGTACTTTCTTCAGTACTGTGCTGTTGTCCAAGTTGACCTCACTGGCCAAATAGGTTTTGTTGGACTGCAAAGATGGAGCATTCCTAGTACTCATGACAGTGCTGTAGGAACTAAGAGCATGCGGCCACAGAGCTGCTTGCTCAGTACCTACTGTTTTCTGTTGGAAGAATGAGAGTAGGTTTGCAAATCATATTCCCACTTAGATGTTCTTTTACACAAATCAGATTCCCCATTGGTTATCTTGAGCTAACTTACACTAATAAAATGGTATAAAAATAGTCATTAGGCAGTTGAGGCTTGCAGTTTAGTATTTAAAAAGTAACTGAAATTTTTGTTCGTATTTCTAAAAAATCATGATAGCTCTAAAGACCAGATTATTTGGTAATTCATTGACCTTGTAACGATTTGCAGCTGGAAATGCTGGAAAGTAATGGATATTCGATCTTTCTTTTAAAACAGATACTATTTCTTCTCTACAATTCATTTTTCATGTTTTAGTTTATTTGTATAATCTTGCAACTGAGTTTGTCAACATGTTTTAGTTTCATAGAATTAATTATTTTTTCAGAAACAATTTCCATTTATGAATTTGGAGCAAGAAAATAAATATTTTATTTACTGCAATGTTGGGATGATTTAGCTCTATTTTCAGAATGGAAAATCTTCACCTTTATGATAAAATTTTAGAATATTGTCACACTGGGGATGCCTTCCTGCTTTTCCTGTTTCAAAATCTGGGAATAAGAAGAATGCTATTTCATAAGTACTGAAAAGATAATTATACTCAACCCTTTTTGATGCAGGATTTAAACAGCATGGATTCAATGCATGGGTGCACCCTCAAAAGGATGAACAATAGAATAAAAAAAAAAGATGCACCTTCTTGTATTTCAAATAAAAGTAAATGGAGTAACATGGTTATTGGGAAACGTTTTCATACTAAACCTAGTATTTTAATCAATGCTCAAGGCTTGGTAATTTGACTAATTCCATCTGACAGTAGTTTCAGAGAGCAGGTATCTTGTAGCTGAGGCCAGAGGAACAGACTATGACAGTGCCAGGAATGCATCAGTGAGAGCTTGATGCTGCAATAAACTCTGAGCCCAGGTTTAAAGGACGTGTTGAAAAACTTTCAATTTTAAATGCACAGTTTCAAAAATGGGCAGCTCTGAAGTATCCCCTCACTAAATTAGCAGCCTCCTCAGCTAACCCAAAGAAGTTACGAGTCTTTCATGATCATTCTATGCCATGAGTATACATTTGCTGCAGATTTTGTAAAATGCAAATGAGAGACACCAAGAGGACAGCAAGTTGTCTGTCATGAAGATAAATTTGGAGGCATTGTGCTGCTGACTTTGCATTTCATGCTGCTAAAAATATTAGACATGATCAACTGTTTATGTTTTTCACATTGTTTGTGTTTCCTCATATGACATATTTATGAGTTGAGGTATGAGTGCTTTAGGAATAATCCCAAGCTGTCCGTCATTGTGTGTGTTTTTCCCTGTCAAACAGTACATTTGACAAAGTATATATGGAAAAAATAGCCCAAGTTATTTCAGAGCTACTTAAAATTCTGCTCTGCCTAGGATACTTCATACTGTCTTAGACCTTGAATAGCTCAAAAAATTCCTGCTAAAGATTGTCAGTACCAGCTTTTTAGATATGGACTTCATGTGAACAGGGTAGTAGTTAGTCTCCTGTGACCCATTTGTCTTTGCTTGTCCTATGCAAATAAATTGACCATTGCTTTGAATCTAGTTACATCTCATGATCTCTCTCAAAAAAAAAAAAAAAAAAAAACCCATGAAAAACTTTTCCCTAGTTGTTAAAAATTAACAAAAATGTTTATTCATACAGGATATTTTTCCAATGTCTCTCAGCATTATTTGCTATATGTTTTTCTTTTGAACAGTGAAGTGATGAGGCGAAGACAACATGTAAGGTAGAAAGTGATGACATCAGGATTACATACAGGATTTGCATTCCACTATCAAAGCCCTCGACAGCCTTAATTAGAAAGTATCATGACTCATGAAACAGGATTTTTTTCCTAACTTGATTACTGAAGCAAAACCATATTTTTTGTTTGCTTATGCATGGAGTGATAGTTCCTGAAATCTGCCCGAAATCTAACCTTCCCTACAGGAAAAATTTTAAAGAAATGGTATAGATAGAAGTGTCAGAAAAAACCAAGAAATAATAAATACTCAGTGTCAGGAATACCATATACTCCTGACTTCATTCCCTTGTCCCAGTAGCTGCTCTTTACTAACAGTCCTCTCCTAAACCATGGCTGATGCACAGTTCAGATCTTAACTTGTCCAGTAATTGAATTTTTATGGCCTGTCAGATGTGTCATTTTTTATTTCCTGTCATTTCAAACTACATCCTGTAGTTTTTGTGGGTTTTCCCCCCCCTCAGCTTTCTCACAGATGCTTTGAGCGTTGTTTGGTTTCTGTTGAAATCACAAATTTGTATGAGAGGACCTTTTTATGGCCACTAGGAAACATTTGTCCTATGTGCCTATAGAACTGCAGTTCACATGGCTTTGCAATTTTGAGTCTGAAACCCTCTAAGAGAAAAAGAAGAGGTGAGAGAGGAAGAGGGAAAAAAAAGAAGTAGGGATCGAGGAAGGGATTGAGAGAGAAGCTGTGGAGACTGAGGACTGTGTCCCTTGCCAAACCCTCTTCTCCTTTCCATTCTGGGTGCTCAGCATGTAAATAATTACATCCTAACCCTTTACAATATTTCTTGAATGCTGAAGAAGGAGGCTTTGCAGTCTATTACTGCATGCATTAGTGACCGAGGAGATTAACATATCTGAGATTCTATGCTCTGAACACAAACAGAAATTTAAAAATGGAACCTTTAATGGTTTTAGGCAATACAGAAATATTTATTTTGTAAAAACTACAGAAAGAAATTTACTTGAGAATTCAAAACAAGCAATGTTTACCCCACTTCATCTGGATGAAATATTTATTAAAGTGTTTTACAATTTGATGCTGCTGCTCTTGGTGTACATGTTATTCTGAAGCAAATTTGCTACCCAGAACTTAGATCCAGGAAAACTTAAAGGGCGAAAAGCTTATTCACTTTGTGTCTTTGAATGATATTTTTTTCACAATTAATGAACATTGCTCAATATTGCTTTGGGTATTTCTTTAATGACAGTGAACTGTGAATTAGCACTGTTTTCTTATTTGTCTCTAATAAGTCAAGTTTTCATGTTGCTTTATACCTTCTGGCTCCCTGTGAAAATGATCCATTCTGTGTTATGAAAGTTTTACCTTCTGAACAAATATTGAATACATTGTATATAAATATTTTTTCAACTCAATGAACTGGATGGAAAATGTAAATATAATATGTTTAAATGTAATTTAAATTGAAATCTTTTCCAATTAAATATTTCAGTTTTTTTCCTTGAAACCAATATAGGATTCTATTCTTAGCTAAGTAATTCTTCACATTAGGATAAAGATGTATTTGTAGATATTTACTGAGTATGAAAAAGCTGTTTTAAAAATGCTAAGAAAAGAAAAAAGATGAGAGGTAATAATCTATTTTTAATATTTTTTCCTGTGCTTTACACTAAAGCCTGTTCACCCATTGTAATCTCAGACAAAGGAGCTTGTATTAAGTTACCTGGGAAGCAGGGGCACCTTGTTGTTTGTTCCCTTCTTGCCAAATGCTAACTCTGAAAGACAAATCATGTCAATAAAATTAGAGGCTCTCCCTGGTGAACGTAATTTTCTTTTAAATTTGTAGCACAGAGAGACCTAATCATAATAAGACTTCTAGTACTCTCTTCAGGGCAGCAGCAATAGTTAATGTCACAAATTAACAGGAAGGTGTACTGTTCAGGAATTCTTGCTGTCTTTCAGAGCATTAAGATGGGAATTGGAAAAACATCAATTCTCACAATTTAGAATTGTTCCAAGGTGATTAATGTTTTTAAAAGGAGTTTTACTCTGCAGTTGTGTAGAGACTCGTTAAACTGAGTATTGCAGTAGCTAATGAAAATGTGACACACACTTCTGTATGTATAAAATTACATTACATTATTTTTGGATTGAGACAGTTCAATAGTCATTCTTCTTTATTTCTCATGAGAAATACCCCATGAACGTCTATCTTATGAAGCTTTTGATTCTTCTTAAAGTTTTAAAATTATTAGTTAGAGGCCACAGTCATTTCAAAAAATCTTGCAGCTTTACTCTGTACTTAAAATGTTCTTAAAAATTTCCAAATTTTAAAACAAAGTGGCCAAACTCTTGCAATAGCCACTAGTTCACAGTCTGGGGAGAATTCATACATGCATCTTTAGAGCCCTTGAAACAGTTTTCAGTGCCTATGAAAGTAAGTATTATCCATAACTGACTTTTGAGAATGCTTGATACAAAGATAGCAAGTTGCAAAGTGCAGATTATTAAGTAATTTCTCCTTAGAGTGAATGTGCCTGTTATGTAAGGAGAATGATATTCCATGGAAATCAGATTTCCTTAGGGTTTGACATTCAAAGGGTAAAACATGCTCCACAATTAACCTCTGAGAATAAGGCTCAGAAAGATGTGGGTGTATCACTTGTGGAGTTTCTGGTTTATGCTTCCCTGGGTATATAAACATTACACAACAAGGTCTTTCTCTCCCTTTCTCTTGGAGGTTTGTTTCCTTCATGTCAGAATGGATTTTTATGTCTCCTGCAATTGCCACCTTTGTAATTCCAGCGTTGCCGTTATCAGGAGGGACATGATGCTGGAAGATGAAGCTTAACTCATGGCAGGTTGCTGCCTAAAACTCTGCATTTGCAGAGCACTACCTTGAACTCATGAGCATTTTTGCTCTTTTGTCTCTTTCTCTTCCTACTGACCAGTGTTAGCATGAAGCAGTTTGCATAAGCGTCCTAAGAATGCACAATTTTAAATTATGTCTAATTAAGAGCTATGAACAGAACCTTTTTATAAAACATTTAGTTTTTGATTTATCATCGCAAATATATGTTTTCTTTTCATATAAAAAGCATGTATAACCATCGAGCTGGAACCTTTCCAGGAATGTCACTCTGGACTCTGTGTAGTGAAATTTAAATTTATTTTGAGATCATTAATCCTATGATTAATTACCAATGATCAGCTTATTGTTCAGTCAGTTTAAACTATTAAAACACAATCCTGCCATCTTCTTCAACTGGGCTCAAGAATGTAAGGCATAGCTGATTTACTACTTTTTAATCAGGCAGTTATACCAGAAATATAATTTTCTCTAATTCTTCTTGTTTCTCTAGCAAAATTGGAGTTATTGCTTGAATATTATGCAGGTATTTGAAAACTATTAATTGCACTACAATATAGAAATTATATTCTCTGAAGATGAAAGCAAGCTATGAAGTTCTGACCTCTCCCTTGGAGAATCTGATGTCTACTTTTGTTTCCCCATGTTTTCCTTCATTTTTACACAAATGTCAGTGTCCCGTTTTTAAAAAGAAGTGTTGCTAATTTACTGAAAATATGTTACCTAAAAACCAAGTTCTAGCTATCTAGCAAGGTTTGGAATGCAGTAAATGGTAGAGGTTTGCTACTTTTGGAAACTTAAATATATCCTGTAAGAAACCAATATATATTCCTATTAAGTCTCTGTACTCACAATATCTTTGATTTCTACCATGTCTGCCAACTGCTGATTTTTTATTTAAAAACATTTTATCAATCCAAACCTAATAGGCCAAAGAAGCTTATTAGATTAAGTGGAAGGCTTTATATTCATGGCATACTTAGAAAATGGAATAAATCTTTAAATATCTTGCCACTTTCCATCTGGGCATTATTCCAGCAATTTAAATGACTAAATATATTGCGGGTATTCCAGATTAAATGAGAGCTCTGAATGTCTTTTTTATAAATTGTATGGCTCATAAAGAACTGAATTTGTTGTGGTGGTTGGTGAAATCTGGATTTTGTTTGCTAAGTATGATGGGTGTTAGTGCAGTATAACACAACTGCATTTGCAAGATTCTGTCCCTGGAAAAAATCCTGACTAGAAGGAGCACTTCTATTGCTGATCAAGGTAGCTGATAGAACCAGCTTCTTGAAAGAAGTATGCAAAACCAGGGTTTTTTGGTTTTGTTTTAGTTTTCTCATGCTGAATCATTATGACTAGATAACTTTTCACAAAAGATCAAAAAAAGAAGAAAAACCAGCGTATCTCAGAAGTGAAAAGTTAGGGCAGAAGAAAGAAGAAAGGCAAAACCAGTAGGAAATGACAGAATTGCATGTTGTTTTGTTTGCTCCTGCTACCTCTCCCCACCTTTAATTTAAATTCTTGTTTCCATGGCAGTCTGCAGTGTGGTCTTGGTAGTTCTGGCACACAACAATTCTGATAGGATAGATTTACCCTTCTTTCAGCCCAAAAGGTGTAAGTGGAAGTACATGGGGCTTTTCATTGTTGCAGTAACGCTGTCCTGCTGGCACCTCCCTGCTGTTCCTCCCAGTAGCATTATCTTCTTGGCAGGGAGATGTGTTCTCAGTTATTCTTTAACTTTCTTACTCATCCTTTTTTGTAACAGAAAGTCAATAAAGAGGTGAAGTTTTTCACCAAGCCATCTAAATGTTTAGTGGGCTCAATGACAATATTAGTCATATGTGGCAACAGTGCAATTGAATTTTCCAGATCACCCCAGCCAAGTGCCAGCAAGCCTATACTGTGTAGGAAAGCAGAAGGCATACTTGGCTTCACACATGTCACAGAAAATGGTGCAGGAAATATTGAGCTACCTGTGTGATTTTTGTACTGTTTTTTGCAACCCTCCATGTTTGAGGCCAGCCTGATTTCTTAGTTATACAGGGTTGGAATAGGAAAATTAAAATAGATGAAAAAGTTGAAAAATTTTATTACCTGTAATACTAAGACATGATTTAATTTGTGTCATCTTCGGTCTTTTGAGTGTAAAAGCAAGACACTTGAAAGGGTTGGGCTTACCATTCTCAGCAGTAGAGAAAATGTATTTCTGACAATATGAGAACTCAGTGTCTAGGGCAATAGTAAGGTGAAGCTGCTTTTGTCACCTCCTGCTGGCCTAAGCGTGTGCATAAATTCAAGTTGTCTTGAATGTAACAGCAAGGACTGCCAGCAAGAATACATCGTAAACCCCTGTCAGCTCACATCACCAAGTTCCTCTGAGTATAATTAGCATGGCTACATCATCTGACTTCTTGTTATACTTAATGTATGTATATATTTAAAGCCATAAAAATACTGCAGCTTTTGACTGTAGCATCTATCAGCTGAGCTGTTATAAATGTCTCTATGTTTATCTTTGCACGCTTGTGTTTACCTTTGCTGGTTGAGAGGTAAAATTTTTTAACTGAAGACCATTCAGTTTACAAGAACTACCCTTTTCAGGCTGTGATAGTTGCACTGCTTAAACTAAGGCCTTTCATTCATTCCACTTCTGATGAAACTGAGATGAAAAGTGACCAGTGAGAAAAATCAAACTTAGATGGAGTAGGAGAATCATCACAGTATGTCCTTACAGTAACATAAAATCCATTCTTGTTTTTCTGAATCTCAATATTCTCTGCTGTGAGAAAACACTGAAGTTATTCTTATCTCCTTCTAGTTTTGAATTATATGGGGACATAGTAACTTACTGCAGCTCTCTGTTTATTTCTTTCCTAGCTTTAAATTTGTCTCAAACCAAAACCCTTCTACTTTTAGTACAAAAAACAGTGCAATTCCATAGTTGATGAGTGAGAAATTTAGAAAATAGTGAACAAAATAGGATACAAAAAAGAAAAGGGGTCCATATGGTTAATTTATGCTGGAGAACCAGATTTATTCTCCCACAGAGCCCCTGTGTCATAGACTCAGAGAATATGCTGAGTTGGAAGAGACCCATCAAGATCATCGAGTCCAGCTCCTGGCCCTGTGCAGGACACCCCAAGAATCATACTCTGTGCCCAATAGTGTTGTTTGAACACCTGAACTCTGTCAGGTTTAGTGCTGTGAAGGCTTCCCTGAGGAGCCTGCCCAGTGCCCAAACACCCTGTGGGTGAAGAACCTTTTCCTCATATCCTGATATCTAACCTCAACCTCCTGTGATGTGATGTGAAAGGAGTCAGTTATGACAAATTTTAGGTATTAACACCATGTGTTTCTTGTGTTCTGAGTGAATTGTTGGGGTTCGACTTGCAGAATATTGAGCACTTGCACCATCACTAACTAGGCTTTGAACATATACGGAAGGCTGTGCATTAACATTGTGAAAATGAGTTTCCATGAGTTTCCTGCCAAGTGCCCAAATTAGTCAATACCTTTGATCCTGATCTCCCTGTGCCTCTGTTCTGCATAAAGTAGGTAAAATAATAACCTCTCATCTCACAAGGATATTTGGAATATAAATGTAGTAATGTTTATGAAGCACTCAGACACTGCAGTAATGAACGTCAGAGAGAAGTCTGTTTTCAGTTCAGATTTTCAATAATGTTTGATAAGTAAGTTATGGGGGCACAAAATGAGGAAAGTGTGAAGTTTTGAATTTGGTAAATAGCTAATAGCCATGAATTAAATTAACTTATCAAAAGAAACTCCTGTTCAAACTAAAGCACATCATCATGTCATTAAAAGATTGCACCACAATGCATATGTAGAAAGGGGCTGAACTAATGCTGTTAGGATTTATGATCACGGTGCAGTTCTTTTGATGTATACTTCCTATGTAATTAACATATAGACCAGTATTTCTGCGTGGGAAGTATTCATAACGTAAACCTTAGATCTTTGCTTGTAGTTCAGCTTAAAGGCAGGGGTAATGTGATTGATCTAGGCATCACTCCCTATTACAAGGGTTGAGGGATACAGAAGGATGTACACCTTTCACTGAATTGTGTGATGCTAAATTTTAGCTTGCTGGAAAAAATAAGAATCTTGCCATTAAATCTCATTTGTAAAAGGAATTTCACTCAATTGCTTTATATAAATTACCCTGTTGTGATAAGTTAAATCTTTATGTAGGAAAACAAAGTATCACCTAACTTTTAGCTTTGTAAAATTACTTTTTTAATGAATAATGTAATTGTTGAGAAGGAACATTTTGGGCAAGAAAAAAAATTTTTTAGTTGATTCTGTGATTCTGTGATTTTTGAATAATAAATAATAACCAAATTATATTTTATTTTTTGCTAGAAATGTTTAGTATCTTATTTTGAACACGGTGTCAGTACCTAACTTATTTAATTTATAACCTCATTTTAAGTACTTCTTTACTTCATTTTGCATGCTTCAAACTATAAAATCTCCAAATCTCAAGGAAGTTTTAGAATTTTTATTACTAAAATCAAATCACAGAAATGGGAAAAAACCCCAATATAAATTTATTTTTATAATTCAGTTAAGCTACAATTGAATCTATATAAAAACTAATCAGTATACTATAATTGAAAAGATATTTTTGGACCAATGTACCAGCTGGTATCACAGATGGTACAGATGGCATAAAGCTCTTTAATGGGACAAAGATAATGTGTTGGCACAAAGAAAGTTGAGTGTATGAACGTGTGATTTTTCTTTCTCATTATTAACTGTCTGAGCAGTGTAATTTTAATTGATACACAATTGATACATTTGTATTCCACAAATTGGGTAAATACTAAGATTAATACTTTGCAGTCAATGACATCAGTGTAACCTTAGGTTGTTCTGGAAAATCTCTTATGCCATAGTAGACAAAAAACTGATTAAACATGGTGATTTGAAAGAAAAAATTGCAAAGCGAGTTTGATATTATTTAGCCTGTCTGATGGAATTAATGGATACATTTATGGAAAGATCTGAATCCCTCATCCCTAAAATCCCTCATTTTATTCCATGAGCTTTTATATTGGTATAGACATGGCAAGAAGTATGAAAGTAGTATTGGCAGTGAACAGTCTTGTCCTATTGCTTGACACCACTGAGCAGAGCCTGGTTCCATCCTCCTGACACCCTCTCCTCAGATACTGGCAGACATTGATCAGCTCCCCTCTCAGCTGTGTCTTCTCAAGGCTGAACAGGCCCAGCTCCCTCAGCCTGTCCTCGTAACAGAGATTTACCAGTCCCTTCATCATTATTGTCACCCTCCTCTGGACCTGCTCCAGGAGCTCCATGTCTCTCTTGTAACTGGGGAGCCCGGAACTGGACACAGCACTCCAGATGAGCTTCACTAGGGCTGAGTAGAGGGGCAGGGGATCACCAGCCTTGATCTGCTATCAATGCTCTCCCTAATGCACCCCAGGGTACCATTGGCCCTCTTGGCTACAAGGGCACTGCTGGCTCCGGACCGCCAGCTCCTTCTCTGTGGAGCTCTGTGGTGNGATTCTGTGATTCTGTGATTCTGTGAAGTTAAACAGTACAGGGCCCAGTATTGAACCTTGGGGGACACCACTCATGGCAGGCCTCCAACTAGAGACTGTGCCATTGATTATGACTCTGGGATCTGCTGTTCGGACAGTTTTCAATTCATCCCACTGTTCACTCATCCAGTCCACAATTCCTGAGTTTGTGTATGACAGGGTTGTGAGAGACAGTGTTGAAAGCCATTCAAATTCGAGATAGGCCATATTTGCTGCTCTTTCACATCAAATCCTGGATCTTCTGATTGAGGCGAAGCTAACGAAGCTATTTGGTTGGGTTAACAAGTTGCTGCATTCAGTCACCAATTCAGAAGAAAAATTGTATAGCTTAAAAGCCCCAGGGGAAAGCTTGTGAAGTAAAACAACGCCTCAGAACAGGGCAAACTCTCCTAGGTTCCTGACTGATCAGGAGCTGCAACATTCCTCTAAATGGCTATGAATGAAGACATATCCAAAATATGGCCTTCTCACAAGTCCTGAAAGTTCTAACCCAAAAAAGAGACTTTCTTGCCTTCTTTCAGTATCATAAAGTCCATTTATCCATTTTTTATCAGAACTTTGAGATGGCAGCTTTGTAATTTTTAAATAATAATAACAATAGTGAGCTTATGAAATATCTCCGAATAAATTATCATAAATTTTATGGCTTTGTAGAGCTGGTATATTATATAAATTATTTCAACTTGTATGAAACTCCTTCACAGTTATGTGAAGCACTAAAATTCAGTGAGAGGTTGATTCTTAGACAGCAATTAAATTTTTGATTTCTGGGTCATTTTTTTCGTATAAACATGTTTGGCTTCTTCTCCACAGTGTCTATACTGACTTTTAAAAGTGTCCCATGATTATACTTTCTCTGCCTGTCAGTTTGTGATTGCATAATATACAGTTTACACTAGGATTGGAGATTCTGAAGATTTGGCAGCTCCAGATAAAATTGATGCAAGGCTTTGTCCTCTGATCCAGTGGTCCACACAATAGACTGTCATGCCATTGTTGGAGGAGTCACCTTCTGCATGACATCTCAAACTGAGTGGTTATTTATTTACAGTAACTGCCAGGGTACCATAGCCCTTGTCTAAGGACAAGATACATGTTAAAATTTTTGAGCAGTTTTTAGGTTTGATCTTCCTTAACTCAAGCTGAACTAGCAGCAAAATTGAAAACTTACTGAATTTTAACAGAATGGGGACATATATCTGTGTGTTTCAGCAGCTCATGAAATAATTTGACATTAACTATAGAAAGTGGCATCTGTTGTCAGAGCAGAAGTCAGATTGTCAGCTGCCTTTCATTGCATTAGGCATTTGGAGAATTGTGCAGGAAATTATTTATTCTTTTTGCTTAATGTCAGTTATAGAAATATTCTTAACCTTCCTCAGAGAGGTGCAGGTGCCTTTGTTCCTGCCTCTGCTTGCTGCACAGCAGAGCTTGAGTTTTGTTCTTTGTTGCCTTTCACTTTTTGTAATAAGATGCACTTCTGGAAATTGATTAAAAAATCTGCCAATTGAGAAATAACATTTAAACCCCTCTTTGTGCCAGAAATAAATTACTTCACTAAGAAAAGGCTGTGGGAAATGAACCTTCTGCATTTCATAGACATTGAATCTCTCAGCTTTTCTAAACACCTTGCAGTGTTCTATGGGATCCTCAGGGTGAATTTTCTAATCATTTTTTATTATCTTAATTTCAAGTTTTATCAAGAATTTCAAGTTCCAGATAAGAAGCTTTGTATACTTATTTTTCATTAATTTAGTAAATGCTGTCATTTTTTTAGTTTTCTTCAATGTAAAAAATTGATTATCAAAATACTGTATGAATTCATAAATTCTTCTCTTTATAATTATTCCATAAAAAGCAGTCATTCCAAGAGGAAAAAAATACCCACTTACATTGGTAAGATAATGAAATATTTCCCCCAAGTAATATTTTAGGATCATTATAATGTACTATTTTAGTAAATTAAATGTCAAAAGGATGTAATAAAGCAGTCATATTTGAATTAATTGCATAAGTTACAAGTATCAGAGCCCTATGTTTTGTAAAAGTTCAGTGGTTCCACTTATATTTTTTCCTTACCCTATAATACAAATACTCTTTCAACTTTGCAGTAGCTTCTGCTATAATGACTTATTTAAAATACAGTAGTTGGTTTAGAACGATAAAAATATATTGGAAAGAGACAATTCAAGTTTATGGAGCCATAATAAGCAATTTTTTTAATGTTTAAGCATATGTTCTGATATTTTTAAGGTATATTATTCACTGAATATATGTTTCCCTGAGACATGTAAACTAAGAACAGAATTTCTTCTTTCACTCGGTCAGCTTAGGAGTGAAATGTGGATCAAACTACAGAGGTGGATGTACAGATATTAGTTATCTGCTTGTTCATCACCATGCAGGAATCCAGCTCTTTTTGTGGACAATGATAAATTATGCAGAGATATTGTAGCTGAGTTAACTCTGCAGTGGGAAATAATATGCAAGTGCTCATGCAAGACCTTCACTCAGCTAATTAGCCGACTAAGCAACGCTAACTATAGCAGGCATTATGCCACGTAAGCAGAGCTGCACCACTTCTGAGACAGAGCTACTGCCTGTACACAGTGCTATTTTTGGGAACTGTGAACTTCTCACCGCTCATTCGGAGTGAACTGCATGCATCTAGCTCCCCCCTGGAGTGCAGAGAAAGAAGACTGCTTCAAACAGCAGGAAAACTTAAAAGAGACAAATGGCATTGAGTTTCTTTCACCTGTGGGCTGGGTCTCCTGGAGGTGTACACAAAACCTCAGTCCGTGGCTGCTGAGATTGGCCTCAATGGCAGATCTGCCAGGCTGCCACTTGCTCAGTGAATGTGAGCAATCTGTTTGCTTTCCTGTCATCTCTAAAACTGGATATCTCCCTACAAATTTGGAAACAAAGGAATCTCATTCTTTTCATATAAATGGCATTACTGAGACATTAGTAGCAACTTTGCTTGTGCCTGTGAGTAGAGATCTGAAATAGCCAGATATCAGTTGTGGTGGTTGATCGAAAACTACTGGAAAAGCATGGTTTGAGATTGAGAGAACTGCTTAATGCACCCCAAAGATGTTGCCAGTGATACCAAGTGTGTGATGTGATTGTCATACTTGGGGAAAGGGATGCCATCCTCAGGGACCAGGACAGGCTTGAGAGATGGGCCCATGTAAACCTCATGAAGTTCAACAAGGCCAAGTGCAAGGTTGCCCAGAGATGTTGTGGAGTCACCTTCTCTGGAGATATTCAGGAAGTGTCTGAACACAATCCTGTGCCGTGTGCTCTGGGATGACCCTGCTTGAGCAGAGAGGTTGGGCCACATGACTCACTGCAGTCCCTTCCAGTCTGACCTGTTCTGTGATTTTGTGATTCTCTCCTGCAGCTGGATCAGGGCAATCTCAGGCAAAATATCAGGCTACAAGGAGAATGGATTGAGAGCAGCCCTGAGGAAAGTACTTGGGAGCATTGGTTGACAAGAAATTGAACATGAGCCAGTAATGTGTGCTCACAGCCCAACCACATCCTGGCTGCGTTCAAAAGCTGTGTGGCCACAAGGTCAAGGGAGATGATTCTGCTGCTCTGCTTCCTTCTGATGAACCTTCACCTGAAATGCTGTGTCCAGCCCTGGAAGACCCCAACATAACAAAGACGTGGACCTCTTGGAGGTTTCCACAAACGGGATGGGACTGCTGGGATGCGTTCCTTGAGCTTTATTGTGATATCAGCCTCATAACAGGGTGAGACAATTGAAAGATGGTAACAGCTCACATCTTGCCAGCAGTAGCCAAAGATCTCTTTGTTACAGGGCAGTTTAAAAGTTTTCCAGCCAACAGCTGTTGCTAAAGCTTACTGCCAATTGTTCTAGCCAATCACTAAAAGCACACGTACACCTGCTTCAAACAATGCCTGCTTGTATGCTTTCTATTAACAATACACAATACTCCATTATTAAGCTTAAAACCTTCTACTGTCTTGCTAAGCATGTTTCTCTGCAGTCTTAAGGTCTGTCTTAGCCAAACCTAAAAACTCAAACTATTGTTTCATGTCCTGGCTTGGTGTACTGTTGTATCTTTTCTGCTTTCAGGCTTTGCGGCTGCAGCCAGCAAGGCCTTTCTGAGGCCTACTTTCACAGCTTCTGAAAGTCTTCTTACCTTTACTATTTCCCACATGGGCCTCTTGGAAGGAATCCGGAGGAAGGCGACAAAGCTGATCATGGAGCTGTAGCACCCCTGCCATGAAGACAGGCAGTGAGAGCTGGGACCATGGAGAAGCAACCTTCCAGCACCTAACAGGGGCTACAAAAAAAGCTGGAGGACTTTTTACAAGGGCATGTATGATGGGACCAGGGAGAATAGCTTTAAACTGAAACTATATTTAAATGAGAAAAAAGGAAGACATTTTCTTGCTATGAAGGTAATGAGGCACTGGGCCAGGTTGCCCAGAGAAGTTGTGGAAGGTCTTTCCCTGGAAGTGTTCTAGGCCAGGTTGGATGCGGCTCTGAGCACCCTGGTCTAGTGGATGGTGGAAGGGTTGGAACTAGAGACTTTTTAAGTTCCTTCCAACCTAAAACATTCTTTGAATTTATTTTTTTTTCACATTTCGAACAGCTAGGAAAATTGATACTTGATGCAAAATACAAGTTCAAAAGACAAGAGCTTCAAATACAGTAACTTGCGTTTGTTCCTGTATAGTAAGACAAATTAACTGATGTTGATATAGAGCCACAAAATCTTTCAGCTGAACTAAATAATAATTTTAAGGTGAAAAATATTCTGAATAGGTGTGTTTGTTTTTTTTTTCCAGCTGTGGGAGTCAGTTTCTCTAAGAAAGGAAAGTATTCTTAGAAGCTGTTTTGGAGCAGTTGTAATGGGTAGGTGGTAGGAGTACCAAAACTGCAGCTATTCAGGGTAAACCATGCTCAGAAGAGATAATTAAAAATTCTTCATACTAAGGTTTATCATGATGTTAATGCCTCTCTTAATGAATTAGATACATACTGCTTTTTCCATACTTTTTTTTTACTGAGTTGTAGTTCATTTATCATTTTCAGAAAAGCTCTGGCACATTTTTCATCTGGTCAGCAAATTTGGAAAGAAATTAATGGATGCAAATGATGATTAATAACTTATTTGTCCTGCTTTTCTTTTTAAAGCAGCACTCCACAAAGCCCACATTCAAAATGCCATGAAATCAGCAAGTAGTAGCATACACAATATATACAGAAAATTATTCACTTGGGAAAAACTCATTCTGCAAACTAAAAATGCAATGAGAAATATTCAGATAGGGCCTTTTGGCCTAAAACAACTCTCAAGTTTTAACAGAAGGTCCCACCATCTCAAAGGCTCTCTATGTCGCTTGATTGAAGCTCCGTGCCTTTAGTGATGTTAGTAAGTGGCGTCCTCTGTGTCTCCAATGTCATCATCTCCCACAGAAAACTATCTGCTTATCTCTTACCAACAGCTCTAAGATGATAAATGGAGTTTTTATGGAAATCTTGCACATGATAGTTCTAAACAAGAAAAGATTGCTTTCTTGTTTGGCAAAGGAGCATCTTTTCAACTCAGAAAATGCAGTAAGAATTGTCCTTTCTGAAATATTCCCTTTCAGGAATATCAGCTTTTTGAAACTGAGTCATTTTGCGTTTCCTGGATGAGGAATGAGTACACTGATGTTTAGGAGATGCTTTTGTTTAAACATTCTTTGGTTTTGGTAACAAATTCCACCTTGCAATGTTCATGAAGTGATTAATTTACGAATCAATCAGGCATCCTGTCAGGCTGTGTTTTTCAGAGCACTTCATGGACTAATATAAACTTACATGGAGATATTAGATTCTTTATATCCTGCATCTTCTGGCATCATATTATTAAGAATCTTCGGCTGTCTGGTTTTGGAAAGGACAAAGACAAAAGCAGGCCTGGTTAATGAATGAAAAGACCTACTGTAGTGTCTTTTTCAGTTGGCTTCCTTAAGACTTCAATAGTTTGAATTTGACTTGTTTAGCACCTGAAATTCAAGGTAAATATTAAAATAATTAAATATATATTTTATTTCATAAATTTGGCTTTTTTGCATCAATTACTGTAGAAAAATGACCATAGGAAAATGTCTATTGGAGAATTTTTCTACTTTAGAACTGAAATTATGTAATACCTACAAATATGCTATCTTTAGGTTGATACAAAGGGAGAGGTCAAGTAATGTTCAAAGGCTTATTATTCTTCTTTTTATCAACAATAGATAGCAAACATTCTGTTCCTCAGAGTCAAAAGCTTTATTTTAATTCTTTTTATCTAGCTGGAGAAAGGTTAAAGGGAAAGATTAAGGCATTAAGATTTGTAAGAATTACGAGATTCTCTACAGCATTTTCAAAGAAGCTTTATTTTTGCCTCAGTTGCATGATAAGAGAACCCAACTTTTGTTCTGCTTTTAACTGAGCTATTTATACTTTGGAATTCACTGTGGACAGTGCCTGAGGTTATTATTATTTTCCCTCATGGGTTTGTTTGTTTGCTGGTGTTTTTTTTTTGAAACGACATTTGGGAATATTATTCAAGCATTTATTTTGTGGTTGGGATGCTTTAAAGTGCCCTTTTCACTTTTTCATTTACACTAAGTGACAGTACTGTGAGTTTAAATCAGTGGTAGAAAATTGTATGATACAAACCCAGGAAAGGAGGTGGTATTTCTTACAGCCCGAAGGAATGAGCCTTGGCCCCTATTTCTCTTTTCAAAATGAAGTAAGGAAGCATGACAGGTGGCAACTAAGAAGATAACAACATAAACTTTGTCCCTGAAACAGGATCCTATAGAAATGCAGGAGAAAGATGTCTAGTGGAAATGGTTAGCCATGGAGAAACCTTCTCATGGAATCTGGGCAGTGCTTCTAAAACTAAGGATTACTAAGACATACCAGAAGCCTGACCAGATCCTGAATGGTGCAGATGTGTGTTGAATGTTTCTAATTTCTGATTCTTTACAGTTTAACTTTGCTACCACTATTAACTGCCCGTGGTTTTTAGATCAGCACAAGGCCAAGAAGAAAATCTGTGAATTGAAACGAAACAGATAAGGACTGAACAAAACCAGATTTTACTTTGTGGATTTTTTTTTTTTGTTTTTTTGTTTGGTTGTTTGTTTGTTNTAAGATTTTTTTTTGTTTGTTTGTTTGTTTGTTTGTTTGTTAATAATACAAGACTGGCTTCTGGATTGAGTTTTGTCATTGTATTTTAGGTTTTGTTTTTATATAAACCATAACTGATCCATGGAATTCTTTGTTGCAGGGCAGGATTGGGGCCATAGGCTTAAACCATTTATGAGTCCGGGTGAATATCTGAGAGGCCTTACATGTTGTGGCACACCAGTACTGTACAGTTCATGCCCTGTGTCATGGAAGAAGCACCGGCTTGAACCATGGGGCAAGGTGGAACATCAGGAAAGTCTTAAGAACTGGCAGATGATTTTATAGGTTACCTAAGAAAGAGCAGATTTTTAGGAGATTAAGTTATTTAATTAAGGATTTGGGCTTGTTTTCTTTATTTTCATGAGTTTATCATTCTCTGATGTGCTCTTTAATGACAGACTGATGCAGATTTGGGAACAGCATGGGATCTCTCAGTCGAGTGAGAAAGCCTATCTTTTTGGGAAATGATCCATGTATTTTACTGCTTTGTAACTCTGATTTCCTATTGATTTTTTATGTTGGATTGCTTGTCGCTTAAGTAGAAGTTTCTCAGCTTCAGTTTGAAACCTGTTTAAGCCGTGCTGTTAACTAATGTACTTGCTATATCCTTTGTCCCCATTTCCTTGACATAAATTATACTTAGTTCATTCCAAACTGTTTATTTACACTGAGCTATAAACTACAGGGCAGCAACTGGGTGTGAGTTAAAGAGAAACAACTACTAGAAAACATACTGTGTTAGCAAATAACTTAGACACAGGCATCCCATCCCCATCCAAACCAAGCAGTGTTTTACAGCTGCAGCCAAGGATGGTAGCAGGGCTCGGGTGTGCCTGGTGGACAAACCTTTCAGCAGAAGTGATCTCATCTTGAACTTTGCTTAGCTGCTTGTGGATAGGGGGACTTGTGATTAGGTTTTGTTGCTGAGTGAACTTGGGGGAAGGTTATGACTCGAACATTCTGAGAAAAAGTGCAGTGGCGTGGGTATTATCTAAAAGCAATCTATTTCAACTGCCCTAGGAATCTAGAAGAGAGTTTGAGGCAGATAAAAAGTGGCAGCCTCACCTTTGAGGGCCTTAATAGACTTGTGGAAGCAGCTTTACAAGTAGTACTGTGGAAAAAGGATTTAAAGATAGAACTGTCACGATTTTTTAGAAGCATCTGCTGCAAAAAGAGTGTAAAGCGTACAAGATCTGTGTGACTCAGCCAGAAACAAGGTGAAAGGCTGTTTGGAGTGAATGATCTGAGTTTTCTTCAAGGCATCTATAAGTGTTTTAATGGATAAGAACAGGGTGAAAGGATGTGACTGAAGCAGGTAAGTGTTTGCTACAGCAATTTACCAAGTTAAAAGGATTAAGTGTTCCTCTTTTCAGTACATACAGAGGATCTTTGAACTTTATAGGAAATGATACTGTCTGGTTGCAGTTTGCAATGATTTTAACAGAAGGAAAGCTGATCAGTGTCAAGCTATCACCACCTAGTGGTAACAGGGAAATGGTAACAGCAACCCATGGAAATTCTTTCAAGTGTTTTTATTAGCTGTTGTGCTTTCATTGGTGTTGTGGAATACACAGACTGATGAACTTTGATAGAAAACAAGTTAATAAACGTGGCAGTAGTCCCTTACCAGCTTAATTTTTATGGCTCCTCCCTCTGTATTCTATGATAGCTTTTTAAGGAGTACTTAGTTAATTTCTCTCTTAAAAGTATTGCTTGTAGATGTAATTAGTGCACCACTTTATTATTATTGCCTGTTTTTTGATTGATTGTTAATGGATTGTTGCTGTTTAAAAGAAGGTGAGTTTATTTTATATGGAGTGAAAGGGGTTTTTTTAAATGCAGCTACTACTACAAAACTACATTCTATACCTTCTGTGCACTGAATCGATTATATGTATTTTGTTTGATGTATATGCATTTGATACATTGCTTAAAAAACACTTTCACTTTTTAATAAAAAATCACTTTTAGTAGTAACTTACCGCAGTCCAGAAGTGTCCTTCTTGAGCATTGTCTTAGTGAACTGGTCAGACTAAAAGTGTAGCACTGATTGACAATTTTTCTGTGTTTATGTCCACCCCGATTGTGTTCCTTTTTCCCCAAACAGTGTGCATTGTGTCTTTATAGAAAGGCTTCTGCTTCTTTATAGAGCCTGTCAAAACTTGTACACTTTATTTTGCCTTTTTTGCGTGTTTCTGAAAATGAGATATCATTTCTTTTAGCATCTTAAATACTGGGATGACTACTGTGAACCAGAAAGAAATGTGATCTCTGATCTCTTTTTATAAGTTCTTTGAGAAAAATAGAAATACTGGTTAAAGTCATTAGTCGCTTTAAACTTAGTTAAGTTTTTAGAAACATAACTGATTTACAAAAAATCATATCTATTGATTTTCTTTCAATTTTATTGTTAGAATTGTAATGTAAAGCCGTATATTTCTATGTAGATATTCAGATATATTACATAGATGTGAAATTACTTAATAAAAAAGTGAGAACAGATTATTGTCCAAGTGCACTGACTGAGCCCACAAAAGTTATGTGCTGTACCTCAGATTAAATGGCAGTTTAATTTCTTGAAGTGGAAATAGATAGTTATCATCGTTTTTTGATACATGTGAACATAAAATTACATTCACTCAGAAGTTGTTTTTTTAAATTGGAAATTGTTCTGTGTGTCAAAAAGGTGTTTTGCTGTGTTGTTAGACTGGGTACTTTTTAACTGCATTTTTGGGAAGGGTTTCCTCTGGTAACTTTCCTCTTCTGACCCTTTGCTCTGAATTTTAGACTTATCAGCAGTGTGAATAAACCTCTGTCTGCTTGGGTGACACCTCTTAGGGTTTTCAGTATAATCCACCTGAGATTCCTTTTCTTAACAATAGTCTTTACATTGATGAGGAAGACTAACACCTTTTTCTTTTTTTTTTTAAACTTTAGAATTACCAGTATTCTCTAGGTGATGTTTTTTTTTAATCCAGTAGTGTTTTGGAAAACTGAAAAAAGAGGATAAGATAAAATCTGTGTACTATGTCTGAAATGATTTCTTCTGAATATCTAGTGAAATTTTTCAGTTCAAATCCAGCTGTATGTTGCTAGGTTAAACAAAATGGTTTAATGTGGTCTTTATCTCTGCCCACCTTACTTTGTTTTTCTAGTACTGATTACAAATATGAAGGGATTGTAATTTTTAAAATGATACATTGTTCGTTAATGTCTTAGTATATTGAATGAATTAAGATACCCTCCATCTTTTGAGAGTTTTGTCTGCTGTCATGCTGCAAAGTGGGAATTTGAAGATGTAGCAAAATGTGTTTTGGCACATTACTGTGGTCATGGGTTTGTGTATCACCATGGGAGGTGGTTCTCGTGGTACCAGTTACATCACACTGCATTTCCCCTCGGGGGGAACTAGACTGGGGTGCTGATACATACAGTTAGCAGGGAGCAGATGAGGACAAGACACATTTGTGCCTGCTGGAGACACCAGTGGTGGCTTGACATCATACTTAAGGCAGGAAGAAGTGGTTTAATTTTTATTTATTAATTATTGTTTAATTTCAGAAGCATTTTGACTATCATTTGGATCCAGGTATCAATAATGTTGCATTACAGTTTGGACCTCTTGATATTACAGGGTAGTCTTACTTGTAGGTTTTGTTTTTTTTCCCTCAGCATCAGGAACTTTCATCAGGAACTGCACAGATAGGACAAGAAGTAATGGATGCAAGCTACGAGAGTGGAACTTTAGGTTTAATATGCAGAGTGAATTATTTACTGTCACAGATATGAGAAACTGGAATAGGTTGCCCAGAGAAGCTGTGGATGTCCCATCCCTGGAACTGTTCAAGGCCAGGTTGGATGGGGCCCTAGGCAACCTGGTCTACCTACACATGGCACAGGAGTTGGAACTAGATGATCTTTAATGTCCCTTCCAGCCCAAACCATTCTGTGATTCTATGAACATTGTCATGTGCTGACTACACATTTGAATTCCTTTCTTCTCCTTTGATCAACCTAAATGGATCCTTTCTCTATTTTTCTGTATTTCTTTAACCAAAATAATAGAAATACAACTATCAGCTGTTCCCACCATGTTTGCCACAACTTTATAATTTCCTGAGCTCTTTTTCCTGCTCTGTGATTCCTTTCAAGACCCTGTTGTCTGCTTGTAAATCTGCCTCAGTAACTTCCAATGGAACCAAATGGGGCAGCTTTATTGCTGTCTCCTGTGTTGTCTGTCTGATGGCAGTGATGATAGTGAAAGGTATGTTCTCGGGTTAGGTTTCTCTCACCCGAGGGTCAGGTGGTGGTTTGAGTGAGTCTTTTTTGCCCTCTGACGGCTTTGAGCCAGACGTGAGAATGAAATGGAGTCTTTAAGGTCTTGTTTTTCCTGTGTTTCTCGCGTGTTTATTAATTCTTCTCTCACAGTTCTCTCTGTGCCTGGCCGAGGTGTTCACAGCTGCTCAGACACAGGACGACTCCCCCGTGATGGGAGGTTGCTACCTCTTACACAGATAATTACGTATGCCTTATTTACAATTATGTGCTAATGCCTAGTACCTATACTAGAAGAGTCATTTCTACTTTGTCCCAATCCCCTCAAACCACTTTGTGCCCACGTCACTGCAGAAGATGGATGCCAAGGGAGAACAAGCAGAACCCAGGGCACCGCCCTAAAACCTCCATCTTGTTCCCCACTTCTAAGAACCCAACACTGCAAAATTTTCCACCCAGTGATTAGCTACACTGCTGTCTGTCACACCTTTGTGACTTGTAATTCTTCTCTGTGTTGGAAGCTTTTTCCATGGACTGAAATCAAACCCTGTGTCTTCCTGGGCTCTGTGCCAGGCAACCCCCCTGGACAGACTCCCCTGTCCAGGATTCAAACTCCCTTCCTCGGGTCCCAGGCCTCTCTGCCGAGGTCTGTGACCTTCCAGGGCAACCAAAGAGATGCCCTGGACTCCGACAGTATGTGACTTAATGATAGAAGATTCTGTGTAGTAGAAGAGCCTCTCTCCATCACACTAAAATGAATTAATCTGTCCTTTACAAATGGCAAGCTGTAAGAATGTAAACAGGCCACATGTGATGATTACTAATAGAGCTATAAATTGTATCGGCAGTACACCAATTCTTTGTCAAAGTTGGAACCCACTAATGAAAAATCAAACATGGAAGAGTCAGGGAGGTCTCACTCCTGAATGGGTCCTAAGAGGGAGAGAATTATTTCTATTAGACTGCAAGTATTCAGTGAAAGACTACAGGTTCAGGAATGAGAGTTAATGACTAAAACAGCATTCCATGACTGAACTTCTAATTCTCAGAAATATTTTATTAATTAATGACTTTGCTTACAGGAACATACTTTCTCAGAACAAGTGATAAAGTAAATGTTCTTTGTTCTGGATACAGAGCACAAGTTTAGGTCAGCATACAATACAGTGCCCTTTAGGTGGCACCCCTTAGCAAACTCTCCTGTGGAAGTTGTTATAATTCCATCTGATATCTCGAGTAAAAATGTGTCTGTAAGGGTAATTGTCTGGTCTACTGCTCTCATTTTTTGATCCTCTTAGTCAATATATGAGTTTTCACAAAAAAAGTTGGCTGTGTAGTCTGTCTGCCCAAAGTGTGATAGGTGAGATCCAAGCTGCAGAAATCCTTGAATAAATCTAACCTTTGCCTAGAAAGCACCATGTTCACTCCAATGCTTTTAATTTCTGTTGCTTCTGAGCTGTTATAATGGAGAGGAAAACCCAGTCTTTTGACATTTTTTTTCTAAAGAGAGATTCGTATGATTTTTAAACCAAATTGAAATTGTGAATGCAAAGAAAAAAAAAAAAAACCAAAAAACCCACCTTGTTTTGTTTGTTTGTTTTTAATAGCTTTTTATAGCAAGCAAGACCTTCAAGCATATTGGAAGAACAGAGTTTTCTGGTATTAAGTTGAGACATTTTGTGTTATGTGATCTGTTGAGCCCAAATGTGCTCTTATTTTTTCCAGACAATGCCTTAATATTGAAAAATGCTTGGCACTTTGACACCCTATCTCTGAGAAATCATTCCTACAATTTTATTTGAACTTATTACTAATTCCCCTTCTCCACCTGTTTTCAGCTTGGGGCAAGGTTTTCTGAGGTCATCAGGGTTTGAAGGGGGTCCTTGTATGACTAGTAGAAGGGTAGAATATCCCCTGAAGAGGTTAAGCAATAAGTGAGAAAGAAGCCTTTTCAGAGTCCTTCAGGATAAAGAAAGCAAGTGGTATTCTACCAAGTCCCAAAAGTTCTGCTATGGTCATTGATGACCATGAACAAGGCTTATCTTGGTGCTTTTGGTGCTTTTGGTACTCTGGAGTTCTATTTTCTTTGCTCCCCAAGGAGCTAATTATTTTAATACATATCTATTAGGTCTCACTTTTTCCTGAAGAGAAATTTGAGATTTCAAATTTCTCACAGCTTAGACGTTGCTTTTACTAGAGAGATTGTTGGGATGTCTTGGGCCAGTGAATGTTTAGGGTGACACTTTTCTTTGAAGGACCAGCTGTTGTTGGGCAAAGGTCTGAACCAGGAATATACATGGTCATCCCTTTTTAGACTCTGTTGACTAAACTCCATCTGGAGCTGGGATACGTAGCTAATAACTTGAACACTTGGGACTTAACAGCTTGTGCCCTTACAGGTACATAGATATGTAACTCTCATGTATTTAAACCCACCAAAACTGTGGTAAACATGAACTATGGTAGGCTGCAGGAACACTCTGTGTTTAGTTGTGTGCAGAAGTATTAAATAAATTGCAGTAATTAAAAGCCTACTGTTCATTTTCTGATAAACAAAATGAGGTACTGGCAATGTGTGATGATAACTTTATATTAACCTTCCAGTCATTGTGAGTAGGCTTAAAAAAAAAAAGTTGAAAATCAAAATCTTTATTCAGAACACAGATTAATCTTATAAAGATAATTATGACTTAATTTATGAAGAGATCTTTTAATATTAACTTCTAAGCAGTGATGATGGATTACATGAGATTGCTAGCCCCTTGAGCCCCAAATCACACTTATTTTTATTTGGATTTTTTTCCCCCAATAAATTTGGCTTCAGTATTTGATATAAAATTTATTCTTACGTTTTTCCCTGTGTTTTTTGGGATTTTTTTCCATTAAACTTTCATGTATTTTTTTCATTGCCAGCCTCATGAAATTCAGCTGCATGAAGAACTGCTTAGAATCACATACAGGTTTTTATAGAGAGTTTTATTATTTTCATGGTATTTTCCAGTGCTTTGCTGGAGTATCCAGGTATTAACCAAATAAGCCTACCTTTTTCTTAAATCTGTGTATACTAGACTAGGCACAACAGCAGATATTTCTGAATAATAGACTCAAGAACAGAGATTATACGCCTCATCAGCTGCTTGGCTTTAAGTTGTATTTATTCAATGGCTGTAGGATGGTTTGGCAGATAATTTACTCTGTTCTGTGAGTTTTGAGGGTTTTGCTTGTTTCTCTACTGCAAAGCTCCAGCCACTGACAAGGTTCTGTGGTACCCTTTGTTCTTTTCCTCCTGTTCCAGAACAAAGCCTCACCAGAACAAAACCTCACTTTAGCACCTTTTAAGATGCCAAAAATGAATTAGGCATAGAGCTGTTTTATGGTACAGCACAATCCAAATGGCAAGTGACAGCTTCCAAGGAGGCATCCAAATATGCTTAAGCAGCCATCTTTTTTCCAGAATGGAGAAACTCATCCTTTGAAAGTGAGGTGGGGAAAGTGTCCTTCTGCATATTTTTATTACAATTTTCCCAAGTGTGTACTCAAGAAGAGTTCAGACTAACACTTTCTTACATACTGAGTATATCCACTGACTAGAGACTTAGCACATGCAGAAACTGTCCCACTGTTAGTTTATTGCATGCACAGAATAATTATAGAATAATAATAATAAAGAATTCTGTAGCCTTGACTTCTGCAGTCAATCCAAAATGCCTTGGACGAAGGGTATAGCCCATCTCAATTGAAGTACTGTCCTTTTCCCCCTCCTAAATCATTCTGAAGTTTTTTATCCTCCCAAGTGTCCTATTTCAGAATCACATTCGCAGGCACCAAGAAGTTCCCAATACTTTCCCCTCTTTATCTTTGGCTCTTCTCCTATCATGGTGACAGACGTCAAGGCCCTCACTTCCTGCAAAACTGGCTTCTTTTTCTGCATCTGGGAAGAATTTTGAAAGCTGCATGTTTGACACGTTAGCAGGACTGATTTGTGAGTTGGATGACTGAGATTAGGTGGAATAGGGAGCAACAGGTATGTGGCAGGAGTAGTCCCAGGCAATCAGAGCTCCTGTCTTTTGCGCTTGGTCAGCCCATAAGAGCAGTAACATCAAGATCCAACCCCTTCAATCTCTGTATCATTACCTTTTGTTTCACTTTAAGGGAATTTTGAGCATTAATGTGTCCTGTGAGCCTTTGTAGACTGAGGTTTTGCCCATTGCTACATTTTTTATTCCAGAAGAGTCATAGTTTGCTACAGAACTATTACTTTGGGAGGTTTTTTAAATGATGTACTCGTGTAGTCAAGAGTCTGAGTAATGACACCTCTTTAGATGTAGCAATTTGGGTAATCTTGTTAATATGCATGATGGGCTTCTTCAGTAGAAATCAAAATCCAGATAGGAATAGTTTCAAAGGAGTCATTAATGCCTTAATGTGTTAATGCTCTATGCCTAATGGTGTTCCTCCATAGTCACTGACAGGCATCATAATGGTCTTAGTACAGACAAATGTACAGAAAAGCTCCTCTTTCATTTTATCCCAGTCATAGCTCTTCCTCATGTAAAACTGCACTGTAAGACTAAAAAATTGTGTGAAAACTGAGGTCATAGGTAAGGTAAAAAATGCACAGGAGTTTCATAGGTGTGTTGGCGCAAAACAAAAGCTTTCAAAAGACTGCAGCCTAATAGTAAGTAAAATGTGGAAAAGTTGTGGAGCTTTGCTGCATTAATTTTATTCTTATTTTTGTTGTAGATTTGTAACACAACAGTGCACACAAATAAAAGCAGGGTAATTTTTTTACCTTATTATTTGAGAAAACGGGAAACAAATAATGTTAAATAGAGAACATTGAATAGATAGCATCAAACTTCTTAACTTGCATTTAAAACATTGAAATATATAAAATACTAAAAATGTAGGGTGTGTTTAATCAATATTTCTAAAGAAAGCATCAGCAGATTTCTCTTTTTGTGCATGAGATATCAGAGACCATTATAATGGAGACCAATACTCCATCCATTCTGATCTCTCTTGTGCTCAGCCCCAATCTAATACTTACTGTGAAAAGTGGAATAATTTGAATGAGAGAGAATGGATGATTCCCCAAACCAGCCTGATAATTTTATGGCTAGAGATTTTGCTTGTGTGGAAGAAATTTGGAATGAAATTATTGTCCAAAGTAGGCAGAGAAGTGTTGCTTTGAGTCTACCTCCCATATAGCCATTGGTATGCTTGCCTCTTACAAAACAGCTCCTTGATCTTCCTACAAATTTTTAATTCTTCCAATGCATGCCTCTATAAAAACAAAACACGTTCATAAAATGAATAGCCACAAATTGCTGGAGTCCATGAAATCTCTGAGCTTGCCAAACTGCAATGTTGTGAAGTTGCCAGACTGCTCAGTATGGTGCATAATTTCTTGCTTAACTGACCCCAGTGCGAAAGCAACGAGAGAAAATAAAAATGGTCTTAAAACATTTCAGAAATTACAGACTAGTAAATTTGATGTATAGAACAAAAATGGGGAAGTGATTAGATCAATAAAATAGTGTTGCAAAAGGAAAGAATAAATGTCACTTTTGTAGAAAGGAATTGCACCCTGGGGCATTAATTAGGGTAGATTTTAGGTTAGGCTTTCGGGTAAACTTCCCAGAATTGATGGAAGTGCAATAAACACTTGAAGAAATTTTAGATAAATTGTCTCACTAAATATTTTAAATAGGTTAACAGGAAAGGTGCACTTCTAGGCTGGCAAGAGACTAAATAAAAGAAAAAAGGGGTAAGAATTAATAGGAAGAGATGGGAAGAACTTTTTTTTTCCCACATTAGTAAATTATCTGGGAGAAAATTTTAATAGTAAAATAACAATTTTGTATAAGTTCCCCGAGTTAATCACCATATTTAAATCTAGAACTCAGTGAACATACTGGCAGAAGATTTCTTAATAATTAGAAAGTTAAAAAAAAAAAGAATAAAATTATTATCAATAAGTAGATTATTATCTGAAATTATAAATGTCTGTATTCAGAATTAGACACTCTTAGTCCTGTTTGCCTATATACCCTTAGGAACGTGGATGGAAAGAAAATACGTAACAAAATTTTACTGATGCTCTTCATAATTGAATTCTCTGTCTAATTGTTTCAGAAAGGGCATATGTGGGGTTTTTTTTGTTGTTGGTGGTTTTTTGTTTTGTTTTGTTTTTGTTTTGTTTTTTTTT
>VXBB01024434.1:72124-91355 GCA_013399915.1 Illadopsis cleaveri
TTGTTTTGTTTTGTTTTTGTTTTGTTTTTTTTTGTGGGGTTTTTTTGTTTGGTTGGTTTTTTTTGGAATGGGATCGCTGTCTTGTGAGAGGAAATTAAAAACTTTAGAATACTTTCGGAAAACAAATATCAAGATAATTTACGGACACAGGCATATAAATGGAGCAAGGAAAACAAATAGGGAAGGTTGTCCAAGTCTTCCCAAGGATGGACAAGCCAGGGAATAACTAGTGAAAATATTAAGTGCCAGACATAAATAGTTTTTCACACGATGCTTAATTAAATGCAAGAGTTCACATCTGCTAACAATTTTATTGATAGCTTCAAAAGCCATTAGATAAGTTCAAGTAAGAGAAATACATTAAGTGGTACTGAAAAATATGGTGCTTTACTAAAGCTCTGCTTACCCTTTAGCTACAGATAACTGATGATGGAAAGTACACAAGGATAAGTAATGTTCTTTATTTGCCCTGATTTCTCTTTTGAAACCTTACATGGAAATCTTTGATCAAGTACCTCTAATTTTTATAATATTTAGTATTTTCAGCATAGATGTGGTCTCGTGAGTGACCTTCTGTTTGCTTAGTAATTTGTTCAGGTCCAGGAAAGGGGTTCCAGTTGAAGGTCTCAGCTATACACTTGAATAACTTGCAGTTCCTTGGTCCCTCTGTGTTGTGCATCTTGGTATGTTTGGAGATCTGCTCTTGCCTGGAGATAACAGCCCCAAAATACCATCATAGCATTGAGCTTTCCATGGCTTTAGCTGCAGAGTTAAGAGTTGTGATATTAGCAGCATCTCCTCAGATGGATGACCGTATTCACCAAGGCCTTAAATCCCTGTAATGTAGAGTAGCTTGCAACTATGGGCTCTCAAATTGTTTCTTTTACATTTCTGCTGAAGTTGTTCTCAATTAGCACCTCCTGCTGTGTTGGCAGCGATATGTGGGAATTAGCATATACCCTGCAAGCTCTTGACACTCCCTGCCCTCTTGGTGTTTTGCTTGCTCCAGATTGATTTGCCCAAAAAAAACCAGAGAAGGAAAACACAGAACAAATTACTAACTTTGGCTGCTGCATGGAAGTGTTAATTTTGATCATTTTACGGAGCAATTAAATAAACATGGTTGTGACTATATGTAGTCACATTCATAAATTGTTAGAAAGGCTATGAGTTCTAATAATTGACTTCAAAATCCTTTTAATACATCCAAGCACCTTGCCTGCAGCTGGCAACATCTGCAGGCCTGTTGTGCCTGGGGAGTGCAGCCCCAAGCTGCATCTATCAGCCTTTTTATATCCTACCTTTCTCTTTTTTGTATGACTTTTCTTTATTTTTCTATGAATAAAAATTTGCACATATTAACTTATTTTAATCATAGACTTTAGTCGTGTAAGAGAAAAGATCTGCAGGACGCCCTCATATTTTCAAATGATAATCAGAAGAGGACACATGAGGATTTTTTAATATATTTTTTAATGTGATTCTTGACTCCTCTGCAACCAAAAAATGAAATTAAAAAATGCAATATGAAAAATGAGAGTCTTTATTGCCACTCTCAGAGTAGCTGGGCCAGCTTATAACTGTTATTCATAATGACACTTTATTGCATGAACCTTGAAAATTATTTTCATTCCTTGATTATAAAGACTGTTAAGAGAACACGCGTTTTGTTATAGATGCAAATATACTAGCTGGCTTTTCACTGACCTTGAGTAAACCCTTAGCTGACACATAATTTTAGTTCCCTTGAAATCCATTAAAAAAGTTAGATTACTCCCAAAACCCAACTTTAGCCTGTCCATAAAATGAGCAATGAATATTTGCTCATTTGTGGGTAGTCCCTTAGTGAGCCCAGTGCATCTCACAGATTGCCACCCACCACATTCCTCCGAGTCCTTAAAAGTTTTATGGGAACACATGAAGGAAAAAAGCATATATCTAAAAATGATAATTCAAAAAGAAAAAAGAAAATATCTACTATAATGTGTGGATGCAGGACTAGTACTTTCTCACAGTATAGTCCTTTGCTTGCTATGTTTTGCTCTGTCTGCCGGGTGACACACATGCTATTTCCAGAGAGGAGCACTCATACTGAGACACCACAAAGCCTAGGTGATTTAATTATGGACAGCCTGTTCCATGGCAATGCTCAGAGAAAATAAAGGCAAATGATTCTCTTGTTACTTACCTAACAAAACGAGGTAGCCATCTGAAATGCATCCATGGTTTTTTCAAAAGTGTTTAGCAGGCACATAATGTGAAAACCTCAAGGCTTTTATGATGCAAACTCGTCTAAAGACAAAATGTAAGCCTGTATAAGTATATAATGTGAAATTATTTAAAGCGAACTAGTATACTGTACCGTCTCTGAGCAGTATACAAATTGCTCATTACTGCTATTTATAATTATAATTATTAAGTATAGTTGGCATTAAAAATATGCATTTGCAAACTTTACCATTTTAGTCTTTGGAAATATTAGGTCTGATGAAGTCCAGCATAATTTTTGGCTGCTCAGAATTGTGGAGTTTCTGGAGCCCCATTAGGTGGCTCTGATTAAAGCCAGTTTTCTTAGATTCGATCACTAGATGCATGTAGAAAAGTAGGTTTTTTTGTCACTTATAAAAAGGGATTTGAAAACTTTTATTTTAGCCATTACTTGACTGGACTGCTTCATTTTAAAGTTTGAAGGTTATGCTTAATTTTTGCATGTAGCAACTCCCTTCACATTGTAGAAATATTGGAGACATGGACAGGCTGTAGCTGAAGTGCAACTTTTGAAAATGTTAGAGCCCTGTGTTAACAATTCTAAATAGTGGACATATTTTGTTTAGCCTTTGGTAAAGTTTAAGGTTTTTCAAAAAGTTTCCTGCTTATTCACGTTGCACAGATTTTTTATGTTATTGTGGAACATTTTCTCTGTTTATGTCTTTCAAGATTTTGATTGCTTTTATTTAGTATTTACTCAAGATATCATTAAAATTTATGGGTTGTTTTGGATGCTAAATATATAATTCAAACAGCTTTCAGAAAACTGGATTCCTCAAGAACAGGTTATAGAAAAATGAATTTTGGAAGAACAGTCAGCCACTCATGAAGTAACTGTCTTGAGCCTAGGAAAGTTTATGTTTTGAGTGACTGGGCATTAAAGAGCCACACTTACTTAGGGAACACACAGGAGCAGCTGATAGGGAATTGGGAAAACTGCTGGTTTCCGAGGGTTGTCATTTAAGTGCAGCTTAGAAACTGCCTTGCCTTTCTGGTGACTGTATGACCTGTGCATCATTTTCTCTCTCTCGACCCCATCCTTGAGAAATGCAGCCCAGGACAGAAGCTGTAGATTTTATTGATTTTAACAAACTTTCTTATGGTTTAGTATTCAAACCACTCAGTGCTCTCATCATCTGTTAAATGTTCTTTAACTGCTGCCTGTCACGACACTGAAAATAGGAAACAAGTGCTTAAAGGAGAACAGGATAGGTAGAAAAAGTGAGTTGTCTCAGCATCACCTACACTTGCTATCAACTCCTTTTGTCCTTTTTATAGGATTTCAATTTAGATTTTTATGAACTGGACACTTTGGTAGACTACGTTTAGACACTTCTGATGTCTGACTTTTACTAGGTAAAACAAAAGAAGATGCTGTCAACACTAGATTATAGTTTTAAAACAAACCACTGAATTCTGGTAAATATAATATTGTGTTTATATATATTATTATGTTGTTTAAAATTGCTAAAACTTCCCTAAAACCAAGCTGTGAATTCTTTAGGATTAAAGAATACAAAGGCATATAGAAACTTCTTTTAATCTGTTTTTTAGGATTTGATTAATGACATTTTATTACAGGGTATTGGCAGTTCTGGAATTCAGAGAGTGAGCAGCTATTCAAAACAGATCCTGTCTAGGGAGATTGCTCTGCTTGCCCTCTTAGTTCCGTCTTAAACTTCATTAATGAAACTTTCTCTTTTTATCTTTCTTCCTACACTTCCCAATTTTAGAAGGATGATAGACAGGCAGACAGATACAGAACACTGAATTCCACCCAGGGGAAAAAAGAACTGTGAGGAAGAGTTAGCCTAGAGCTTTGTAAGTCTTTGTAAAAACCTTTTTAAAATTTTTTTAATTGTTTTTAATTTTTAAAAAATTGTTGGTCATACAATAGAAATGGTTTGGGACCTTAAAGAACATTCAGTTTTTACTCCCCTGCCATTGGCAGCCATGCCACCTGGTAGATCAAGTTGCTTGGGGCCTTATCCAACCTGGCCTTAAACACTTCCAGGAACGGGGCATCCACAACTTGTTGGAGCAACTTGTTCCAGTGCCTCACCACCTTCACAGAGTTTCTCACCAACATCTCACCTGAATTTTCCCTCTTTTAGTTTAGAACCATTCCCCCTTGTCCTGTCACTGTCTGCCCATATACAAAGTTGCTCTCCCACTTTTTAATATGCCTTCTTCAAGTACTGGAAGGCCACAATGAGGTCTCCCCAAAACCTTCTCTTCTCTAGGCTGAACAATTCCAACTCTCAGCCCATTTTCCTAAGAGAGTTTTTAAAGCCCTCTGCTCACCTTTGTGGCCTCCTCTAGAACTGTTTCAATAGGTCCAAGTCTTTCTCTGCTGAGGACCCTAGAACTGGATGCAGCACTTCAGGTGGGGTCTCATGGAAGTGGAGTAAAGGGGGAAAATCCTCTCCCTTGGCTTGCTGGCCACACTGCTTTGGATTCAGCCCAGGAATGGTTGGCCTCCTGAGCTCTGAGTGCACACTGTCGGCTCAGATACAGCTTTTCATCCACAAGAACCCCCAGGTCCTCCTCCACAGGGTTGCTGTCAATGGGTTCTTCTCACAGTCTATGCTCATCTCTGGGATTGCCCTGTCCGAGGTACAGCACACTTGTTGAACTTCAGGAGGTTCCCATGGTCCTGCTTCTCAAACTTGTCCAGGTCCCCTTGGATGGCATCCTGTCCTTCTGTTGCATCACCTACACCACTCATCTCTGTGTCATCTGCAAACTTGCTGAGGGTGCACTTGATACCTTACATAACTTGACCAAAATATCTGATTCTTACTGTGGCTAATATCTTAGTCAAGTTAAATTTCCAGAGCTGTATTAGAATGAATGCAGTGGAAACTATTTTGCAATGTTCTGCACTCCATACTTCCCTGCTTATGCATTCAGGTGCTAATTTTATTTTTTTACATGTCAAATTGGAGTGCAAATGTGCTCAGTATAAATGATGTATTTTAAATTGCTGCATTAGAAAATTATCCTAGTAATAATGCAATGCAGTTTCCTGGGCTGTAATGTCATCATGATTTCATTGCTCAGCACAGTGCCTCAATGTCAAATGCCAGAGTTCAGAAAAAGTAGTTATTATTCAAGTGCCAGAATAGCACTGTCCCCTCTGCTCTGCCAGCTTCTGCAGCATAAACAACAGCTGTCGCTCAGGGCTGTGAATGAGTGTCTGGTGTACAAACAGTTGTTTTCCTACCCAGGCCTGTGGGCCAAGGCAGCAGAGATGTCGAGGAGGGTACCACTGGTGGAAGCTTTCTGCAGTCTAATGATTGCAGTGGGGTGTAAGAGAAGTACTGGCACAGACATCTGTGTTAGTTCTCCAAGGACTGTGTGCATCACAGGAGGGGCTCCCCGCGTGTATAACCTTCCCAGGCTCTGGGACCTCTTGGATGCCCGTGAACAGAGTTTATCCCAAAGGGAAAAGAGCCCAAGCACAGTGCTGAATTTAAAGTACATTTCTGGTTGTGTTATATGCTATCTTCTAAGAAAAAGTGGGATTGCCCACTGAACATTTAAATCTAAGTTAATATCATTAAATTAAGAGCTGTTTTGTTTACTGTTTGAAATATATTGCCAGCTTTTGCTGACCAGATCCAGAAGTTGAGCTCTTCGTCTAAAAGCCTTGGCTGCTGTCCCAGAGATCATTCAGAAATGCAAAGAGCATTCACTGAATTTTTAAGTGGTCATGGTGACAGTCAGCGCCCAGAAATGGCTTCATTTGTGCTAGTAAATAGGATCCTTTGAAACTGTGCACTAATAAATGTAAAAAGTTGTCATTGTGTTTTTCCATACCAGTATTTCAATGTTTTATCAGTCAAAATTTAATGTTTCAACAAATGTTTCAACATTGTTTCTTAAAAATAGTCATTCCCATATCAAAAAGGTATTTTTGAAAATTACCTACTGTTTTTGTAAAAAATCACTCCTTTATATTTCCAGGGAAAAATGTTAATTTCTCAAAACATAGTTCCAGGATGTTTAACTATGCTTCACTTTTTTCAAAAATAATTAATACTTTAACTTGCTAATAGATTGCCCAAGGCTTATTATAATAGATTGCAGAAATAACCACAAAATATGACTGTCCTCTGAGATTCAGTTCCATTGTCTCAACAAGCTGCATGTTTCTCAGATAGTATCTCATTTAGTTTTGGTTTTGAAGTCATTAAGCATTTCCTTGCCGCTTCAAGTAGAAGTCTAAAAATCAGGCAAAACCCCAATGTAGTTTAATAATCCAACCATGAAATAACAAAAAAGGCTCATTACTGCTATCTAATAATAAAGAGGTTTAATGTTAATTTTTGAAATGCTGATTGTACAGTTTCAAGTTCTATTAAAGCGTAACAACATACACTTTCTCTGTGTTCAGAGTATCACTGAAATCCTTTTATATTTTGGTGACATCTGTGGTTTTCTTACCTGAGTGTCTGTGCCTCTCTCCAAAATAAAAAAGTTGCATTATAGTAGCAGTAGGGAAAACAGTATCTATCCATATGATATATATGCAAGCTGTAGGATATACCAATATGGAAGTGAGTTAAATCAACTTCTTCAGCTTTGTCATGTAGGGGACATTGTATATAGTATTATAAACATGTTTAATGTTCATCTGTTGTTTGTGAATTTAACTGTCTGTTCCCAATGGCATTGCTTGTAAATCTTTTGTACCACAATTCCTAAATCTGTGCCAAACAACATTAAATTCATTTATGGTGACACAGTTACAGGACCTGTTTTATGGCTCTGTGCACAGACAAAGGGTTGTCCTTTCTTTAATCTCTGCAGAAGAGTTTTTACTGCACTTCTACCCAGTGGGATGTAGCAGAGAGAAACTCTGTTCATTTGGCTTTGGATGCTGCTGCTCATTTGGTTTTTTACACATCCCCAGATGTGCAGCAGCAAAATAAAAGTATTTTCAGCATATGAGGTGATCATTTGGGTTTATTTTCCTGGGAACTCAAATGTGGAAACAGATCCCCTGTCCAGCCTATAGCAGTTGTAGTACAGATCTCAATGGTGAAGGCACAAAGAAGGGTTGTGAATAGCATGTGTGTGTGTGTGTGTGTGAACGTGTGAAGGGAGTGAGCAAATGGATAAAATCTGCAGCTCCTTTGAGAGATGAGGGTATAATCTATCTGCTACAGGGAAGTTTCACGGAAGTCCTGAAATTTTATCTTCTCTGAGTGGAGTCCTGGGGTCCTAGTAGGGTCCTACCTTCATGCTGGATGGTCGTCTGTGAAATATTAATAGGCTGTGGATTCGCTTCCCAAAGGAAGTGGTAAAGCCAGGTTATTTGCAAGGCTTTAAATTACACTTGACAAAACCCTTGGCAAGGTACTGAGAAATTACGTTGCATTTGAAAGTATGCCAGGTTGTGCTTCCAAGCACTTCTCCTGCTGTGGAAATATCCTGCAAACCCAGATTTACAGCTGTCCAAAGCAGCCATGTGGCAACAGTGAACCTTAACATATTGTAGCTGTAACATATGGAGTTGTGAGTCCTGGGAAGGATTTCACAACTGCTGTGCAGTGTGGATCTGCTCTGCTTGTCTGTGGAGAGCGTCAGTGAAAGCCAGAATCTTCCACTTGGCTGCACTGGGTGGCCAGAGGATTCAACAGGAGATGCGGTGAAATTCTGGCATCCCGTGAGTCCTGGGAGATGCTGAGCTGGTCATAGGAAGCATGCAAACTGCTTGGAAATACAGGTCTAGAATGGCACAGAAGTTTGCAGGGTGAACTTCTAGAGAGCTGATGAAACCAGCAGATTAGCTACACAGATTTCCATCCAAATGAGTCTGTCTTTCCACAGGTTGGCTGAGTTTGAATGTACTGTCATTTTTTGATTGGAAAAAAGTTACACAGTTCAAAAAAAAAGTGTTGTTACTAACATACTAGAACCATGCCTTAATTGGATCCTTTGGGACCTGAAAAAACATGGAAGATAAATTTTAGATGCATGCAAAAAGTTTCAGTTTAATGAATATCCTAGATAACCAGAAAGAATTCATGGTGAAATCCATCTAAAAAGTCTTTCAAAGAAAGTATTTTTTAATTAAAGGATAAGGAGAACGTCTTTTGCAAGTGTCAGCTGGTATATGAAACCTATTCAAAGGTATGCAGTGTTGATGAAGAGGTTACCCACCAAGTTCTGTACAGGTGAGTGAGATAGGTTCCAGAATCTGATTTGCAGCTGCACTAGGGTCTACAGTTATAGACAGATTGGCAAGAGTTGAGGTTTGTTCACTTCATTGCTCGTTGCTCTCTTTCATTTGAAAGAGAGGTTGTGGGTAGGATAATGGGTAGTTAATTCAACTTTGTGATATCTATCACCATTGATAAGCTAGTGACCTTATAGCTTTTTGTATTTGTTTTATGGAATGAATTTGTCTATTTGCATATGAATTGAGTAAAGAATAGTTCTATTCACAGGTAACTTCAGAGGCTTTCTTAATCAATGACACCCTTCTCTAAATTTCTGCAGGAAATAACCCCATCAGTTGCCTTAAGAAAACTAACAAAAAATACCAAATAAAACTATTCTAATTTTTTGTTAGTTTTTTTTTTTCTTGGAGTTAATCAAAACAGACAATTACCTATTATTGCAATAACATTAGATGAAACCAACACAACCTCACTGGAAAAGTAGTGAATGTCCACTGCTTCCAAAGTAATAATTAGATCTCATGAACTGTCTGAAGTAAGGACTGATATTTTAAAATGCAACTTGTTTTTTTCTGTTTTGCATCCCCTCCTATTATTTAATAGCTAAACCCATCAACTTGGTTCCAAGAATATATTTAGCTGATTTAATGCAATTTTCTCATTGAGCATGCACTGGAATAAAAAAGCAAATCAACAGCACTCTTGGATATCTTCAGGATCATTTCAGTTCCTGCTCCCCTGTGTCAGCCCTCGTTCTTTTATAAGACAGTGAGCAAAGCTGGTGAACATGGATATGTAAAGATCAGTATTCCATGTCTCTTAAATGTATGAGGAAATTGTTGTTCTTAGGATGTTACTAACTCTGTGTCTGGTTTGTTTGAGCAATATACATCTGATGCATCCTTGGTTTGAGGGGAAAACGAACCCCACTATTTCAGAAATGATATCTTCATAGGCTGTTTTCTGAGGTGCATCCAAGACTGGTGTGTATTAGTTTGTTGTTCTGTTGGGTTGTAGTGGCAGTAAACAGACTTCACAGTGCTTAGTTTCCTGTCTTCTGTTGAATAGCTTAGTCCTTCTCAACTCCGTAAGTTTTGTTTACTTCTCTGCCAGCTTTGTGGGAAGCTGCTGTTTGAAGTTGACCAGCCACGTGCATTTATCTGCTTCCTTTTCCTGATTTGATTATTTTTGTTTATATTGTACTATGCTCCATAAATTTATTTGTGAATCTCTCATCTGGATATCAGCTTCTAGAAAATCCTACAAGATTTTACAGATTTTTTAAAAGTGAGTTTCTAGACCATAAAAGCATCAGTCTAAAATTGCTTTGGAATGTTGCTAAAAGGAGCATGGTCCCCATTTTCTATAAACAGGTGGGGACATGCTTCTGTCTCCTCCCCTTGAGAGGCACAACTCTGACAAGAGCTTTTTTGAGTATTGGCCATTACATTGCAAGATCTTTGCAGAGTGGTTTGTGTGCTGGTGCCATGTGGAACTAAGGTGATACATTAAACTATTAATGACAAAAGCTGTGTATATCGATTCCCTGAGCTGCTTCACTGGCCAGCTGATGCTCATGTTCGATATAATGTGGAGGCTGGGTGCCTCTGATGTTTCGTGGGTCTGAACCACAGGCTGGAACGTGTTAGAAGGCGAGGAATGAAGGAGGACTCTTGGCGTGGGTTGAAGATGTTTATTCCAGGGAAAATCTTGAGCCAGAGAGTGACATGCCTGGCTTCCCTGTGCCAGAGAGATGGTATCTGGTGTTCCCAGTGCCACAGAATGCCGGTCTGGGGGAGGGACAGCCCATTATATATCAGGGGCGTGTCCCAGGTGAGGGGGAGGCTTCTCAGGTGAGGGGGGGAGTGACCAAGGACAGGGGACAATGGCAGTGCCATCTATGGAGAGAAAGGGGAGTGGGAAACAGTGTGATTGACAGGATTTGTCTCAAGGGAAAGACCATAGGAAATTGGGGATGGGGGATACAGGATTGGACCATTGCAAGACAGATAACAAAAAAACATAACAACTTTACAAAACCCGAATTTTGCACCACTACAGCTCTGTTTTCTGGTAGAAGTCAAGGTTAGCAGGATGCTGACACTGCTGTGACTGCTCATACCCTGGATCAACACTCTTCTTACTGACTCAGCTGCCACAGGTTCTGCAATCCAGAAGAGATGCTTATGATATTATTACATGCAGGACAAGAAATTTGATTATATATTCTGAGATTAACTGGAACCACAGTAAAATCCGTAAGGAATGCTTATGTGTAATCGTCTGTGTGATTTGGGTGTGATTTAAAGAACATTGTAACTAAAAAGAGGAAAAACAAGAAAGAAAAATGAGTTCAAAGTATTCATAGTATTCATAGAATGAATGAAGGTATAAATCAATGTTTTGTTGTTTTTAGAATACAGGAATAAATGGCTAGAAATGTAGTCCATGTGAAAAAGGCACAAAAAAAGTTGGTGTTCCACCAACTTTATTTCTAGAATACATATAGTAAATTTAGCTTCTAAAAAGATCATGTATTTAGAACTAGAACAAATTATGCTTGTGTTATGTTGTCAAAAGCAGAGATAGCTGAGAGTCTAGACATAGCAATTGACAAAAAAGTGACGTTCAGTGACCTTTTCCTATTTAAAACAGAAAAATAAGTTTATAGTTTGTTATCCTGAAACCATAGCTTATTGTCAGATTTTGAAATGGAGAAGGATTTTATATTCTTCTTTAAAAAATTTTTTTCATATTATGAAGAAAATGGTTTAAATAGGTTTTGTGTTACTAATATGTAAGATTACTAACTCTCCATGAAATTTCAGACTACTGGCCCTGCTGCAGGGACCTAAGATATATTATGAGATGATTAATACTCACAACACCCCTGTGAGACAAGGTTCTATGTCACAGAAAGGTAGATTTTGGTAGGAGACATACTTTGACTCACATATTAAGGAAGTGGCCATGGAATTGCTAAGCTTTTTTTCCATCAGCTTGTTTGCTGAGTACTCTGTGGGTAAAGTGGCATAGCTACCTTGTCAGTTCACTGACAAAACATGAAAAACTTGCACCAGTGAGACTTGTTTGGCCATCATTTTGCAAATGTCATCATAATGTGCAACTCCTCAGTCTGTCATCCTTTGTGTTTTCTCTGGCTGAACAAATTTGCCCTTTCAACCCAAGCATGCACACAGCTCCTGTCAAACTGTGTCCTTCAGCTTAGCAAATGCATTGCAGGCACTCTGCTCTAGGTACCAATGCATTTTTTTTGCACGTCTGCATTTTTGGGTAAAATTATAAATAGGTTTTGATCCAGGAATGTCTTCCAGGTTGTTTTGTTGATCTTGGCAGAAACCTTTATCGTTTAGGTATAAATACAGCTAAAATATACAAACATATTTACTATTGCATATTGTACTACTGAATGCCTAGTTCTGAAAGCAGCCATTTGTTTGTCTAGTATTTTGCCAATACCTTTTTGACATTACAATATTCCTCTTACAAAATATAATTGTTACTAAATTAGAATATGCTAGCAGTGACATGTAAACAAATACAGCTGCTTTGTAACTCCCTAAATATATTCCTGAGAATTTACTAATAAGTATACCTCTTTTTGAGAATAATTATCACTTTACTATGTTTTTTTTTTCTGACTCCTTAGGATCACTGATAATTTTGTATTTGTGTTTTAATACTGAGGAGTACCAGAAAAAAATTCCATGGATAGGTATCTTCACGTGTAAGTGAAGACCAGGCTTTGTTAAAATTATTTGGATTTTAGTCAATGCTTTCTTTTCAACATTTGCTCCAGTAAAACAGATGGCATATCCAGGCTACCTTGAGTTTGCTAATTAAGACTTAAACATTTATGCTTTAACATTTTTTTAATTTTCATTTATTTTATTTTAAAAAACTATTGTAAAAGGAAAACTGTACTTTACACTTAGTTTACTGTAAAAGTGATTTCAAATCTTCCCGAAAACTAAATTGACTTTCTTTAGATATTCAGCTTATTTTCACCAAGAATGTCAGAATAAATTATGTCCTCATTGCTTATATGGTCAGTTCCTCACATTTAGGATGTTTTTTCTTCTGTTCACTTAAGAATGTGCTTGAATGTGAACAAAGGACCTTCAAGAGAAATGAACTTAACTTTCATTTACAGATCAGGAAAGTGATCTGTAAGTTAGTGTTTGTATTAATGACAAAACAGAAAATAGTGGGAAAAAAATTACAAGAGATGACCTGCTGTACTTGGATTTTCATGTGCTGCTTGGGCAATGAGCTGATGTTGTTGCCTCTTGCTACTTCATCAGCATCCAAAACCCTGCACATGATTTAGGCTGGAAAGGATTTTTGGTGGTTATCTTCTCTAACTGCCTGCTCAAAGTGTCCTTCCTGGTGAGGGATGATAGCTGAGCTCAATAAACTCCTGCCCTGGGGTTTTCCCCTGTGATGCCATGAAATATTTCTATATGTTCCTTTTCCGGGTTAAGCATCAAAGGTGGCCCATCTACCGTGGTCAAAATCAGTAGAATTTGGTCCCAGACTAATGGTGTGTTATAAAATGTTCCACACTTGTAGCTTTTTCAGCAAGAAATTAGGCAAAGGATGAGATCTGGAGAACTCAAAAGATAAATTTAAACTGCTTCTGTGCATGTGAAGAGAATATATTTGCTATGGGCAGATATGCCTTGATAACCAGGTCAGTTATTAAAATAATATTCGTTAAGAGTATTTTTATGTCTCTGTGTATATATATATAGAGAGAAATACATATATAAACACATATACTTGGAGTGGAAAAATTATTTGTCCAAGTATGAGGGAAAAACCAAAGTATAGTGCAGTGTACAGTATTCACCTTTCAATTTTTTTTTTTCTTATGACAGTTACATGTTGAAAAATTCTGGCAGATACTATAAGATTTTATTTGTCTGATTTTAATTGGGTAGTGTAGCTGTTAGTGTGCGTTTAATGAAATTATTTTTTCATTGTGGACAATGAACACTTACCTGTAAAAGTCGAATCCGATGGATAAATTGCAGGCAACTTGGGGTACTAGCTCAGTAGGATTCCTTATCTAAATTGTTTGCATGTTAGATTTCTTTTGTAGCACTGAATAATTTGGATAAATGACCTTTCAAATGGTAATTGAATTTCCGTAACAACAGTTGGGTGATGGTACATAAAAAGTAATAAAAGCCTTTAGCAGTGCCCTTTTCTGGAGCTTGTCACAGTCTCTACCTCTGATAGTGAGTGACACGTATTACTCAAGTCATATTTTCTTAAAAGCTGTGGCTTGGCTGAAATTGTGTGAGAAAATATACTTTCCCTTTTAAGTTAATTGTATGGTGGCAAAACCAAACTGTGTTTTGGGTTTTTTAATAATAGAATGTTTTACAGGCAACTAATTTTTCTCAAAATATATTCTCAAAAACTAAGGTCACTAAGGAAATTTAGCTTCCTAATATTTATATACTGGCAAATCAACTAATTTGTAGACAATTTAACTCTGCTTTCATAAAATAAGTTAATTCTAGATTATTTGCATGACAGCTACACAACTTGTATTGCCCTGTGTATGCTGACTGAAGCTCATGTGGGACCAAAATCACCTCTACCAATACTTGGATTTTTGATGATCTAGGAATTCAAGATTTGGCCTTTGAAATGCAAATATTATGTGATATAGACACATAAAAATGGAGAGTAAATACTAAATTATAGATGATACATTCCACATGAAGTTACTTTTCCTGATTCTTTCTGACTGGTATAGCTAGGAATATTCAAAATCTAAGCTTTAAAGTCATCTAGTCATACCTGTGCCTTCCAGAAACAAGGCAAAACATTTAAAGAATGGGTATCACCCAAGAAGCCAAATCTTCCAGTATGTCATCCTATTGTTTGAACTGTGAGGCGTTTTTTCTTACTAAAAGAGAAATTGTATTTGAGTAAAATCTTGTAAGCTCTCATATGGACAAATTTTAGAGCCATAAAACTAATTTACTGAAAAATACTTAAAAATACTTGTCATGTGAACTCCTTTCTCTTCATAACTTGAGACAATAGTGATACCCTGAGAACTCATTATTTGTATTACTCATCAATCGCTGATATAAATAAATAAATAAATACATATGTGTGTGTATATAACCATAAATATATAGGATTCTATCTGAAGTTCCCCTTTTCTAGAATACAGGAGTGTTTCTGTGTTTTCAGTAAGTGTTTCTTACCTTGGCTTTATTTGGCTTTCTATAAAATGTCTTGTGATGCCACAGACAGCATAATGTTTGTTAAATATAGTTCATAAGTCAAATACCTGTAATAATTGATACAGGCAATGGCATGAAAACAATTTGGGAATACTGTCTGCTTGGCTGGTTGGGACAGCAAAGGTCTTACAGTTTTACAACGTGGATTTTATACCTCATTTGATCACATAAAATTGTCTAAATTTACTCAGTCTAATGTGCTTATTTGCCTTCTCTTAAGTCCAGTTTGTCTGTTTTGACTCTTCCAGAATGTAAGTTCTTCAGACTGGTTAATTCTCTGTTTTTATTATTGAAAAATAAATAGTGCCCTGGAACATACATAGAAACTTTAATGAATAAGGGTGATAGATCTTTATTCAAAACTGGCAGATACTGTTCAGCTTCTTGCCTTCTGTAACCCCCAATAAACCATTTCACCTCTTCCAGAAATAAATGGGGTGAAACCCTCATTGTATTTGGCACTAGTGGGACTGTCTACATCAGTTTCACTATATTGGAAAATTGATTTTGATATGAGTGAGCCACTCCATCTTGCATAAAAATACAGTAAAGTAAATGTATTAAATATATTAGTTTCCTCAAGTATCTTTTTCTTCAGTGTCTAAGTCTTGTATGTTTTTCATTTCTGTAATTTTTTTTTATTAGGAGCCATTATAATTGCAAAATATTTAGTGGATTTCTGATTGTTACAAAGGAAGTAATTGTGCTAGATAGGAGAAATCAAAGCCTTTCTAGTGGATGAAAGTACTTGTAACAACTACAGATTTATGACTGCAAGACTTAAAAAAAAGGTACTTTATCAAAATGAAAGCTCGATACATTTTTTAAATACTGCGGACATTTCAGCAATTTCTTAAATTCAAATATTAGCAAAGCAAATATCTAAATAAAGATAGAACTGACTTTTCTTTGGGGGAAGTGTAGTTTTGATGTTGATAAATAAAGGATGCCATAATTAAGAAGACGTGATATTTAATGCTGTTTTAATTTGACAATGTCACAGTCTTGTTTGATTGAAAATACTGTTACCTTCTGAGCTGTCGTAAACACTGTTCTGAATTATCATTCAGTAGAGGTCTTTGACAAGGGCGTTTATGATCAACCACTTTTCCACTTTTATTTTGGTTAATAAGTTGATTCTCTGTTTGGGAAACAATGGATTGCACCTGCATCTGAACGTGGGAAGTTGTAGCAATTTCCCTAGAAATGCCATTGCTGGAAATGGTGTTCTTGGGGTTGGCATTAAAATGTCAGTGCACCAACTGTTCAGAAAGCTGCTGAGTTTCATGATACAAATGTTGCCATCGTTCAAGTGAACTAAATAAGCCAAAAATGCTCTTTTGAGACCCCACTGACTTCTGAGCTTCACTAGGAGTAGTTAGATAAATGTAACTCCTGTTTTAGTAATTAATGTATTTGTCTTGTTACTCTCTACAAAAATTCTCATCAAAACTTTCAAAATAAATGCTTTTTATGAAATTCTTAAACCCTTATATAAATATCTACAAGTGTGCAATCCAGCATTTGCTGGGTTTGCCTTCTGTTTTTAAACAAAAAGCTGAACATCTGAAATTCCTGAATGTTTTTGAAGGAGGTTTGTGCATATACAAACAGATGGTGTTTTTAGGAGCCTGATTTTCCTGCCCAAACTTCTAATGAGTGCAGTCTTGCATGAAAAGTGCAAAAGTTTTTTTGTGCAATTATTTTTTGGAGGGGAAAAAAAGGAAGTGCAGTATGGTACTGCTAATAATGTCAGGATTGGGCTCTGGTTTTTAAGAATTAATCTCCCTACTCTTGAAAACTTAAACCTATCCCATTAGTACTTACTATTCTCTTGTTTGGGACAAAGAGGTGCAGCTAACACCTCAGAGCCCCAGAGCCAGTGCATCAATGATAACAGGGATTTTTGTAACAAGGACCAGGGTGAATGAAGCAGAATTTTTTGGATACTATCATCAGATGATCCATCTGGTTTCTGAGGCTTGGGAATTTGCATGCTGTGTATCCCCTGCAAAACGAAATTTCAAATGCTGCCCTGATTTCCAGGGTATGAACCCTTCATTGAATTTAGCATTTTTAAAGGACAGTTTTACTCTGGAGATGTATGCTAGTGATCCAAAGGAATTTGGATCCAAAGGCCACATTTATAAAGCTTCTCAATCAGTTCTGAGGCTTGTGTGAAATCACATAGTAGCTTTGCTTCACAAAGTCCTAGAACCTCAGAATGCTAAGGGGTTGGAACGAACCTTAGAGATCATCTATTCCCAGCCCCACTCCACCATGGGCAGGAGCACCTTCCACCAGAGCAGGGTGCTCAAGTCATTATCCGACCTGGCTTTGAAAAATGCCAGGGTTGGGGCATCCATAACCTCCCTGAGCAACCTGCTTCAGTATCTCACAGAAAAGCTAAATTTCCCCTCTTTCAATTTGTGCCCATTACTCCTTGTCCTCTCACTACAGTTCCTGATGAAAAGTCCCTCTCTGGCTTCCCTGCAGGTCCATTCAGATACTGGAAGGTTGCTATGAGGTCTCCCCACAGCTTTCTCCAAGCTGAACAGCCCAAACTTTCACAGCCTGTCATCCCTGGTGAGGTGCTCCAGTCCTCTTACCAACACCATGGTCCTCCTCTGGACTTGCTCCAGCAGTTCCATGCCCTTCTTATGTTGGGGGCACCAGAACTGTAAGTGGTACTCCAAGTGAAGTCTCACAAGAGCAAAGTACAGGGGGAGAATCAGCTCCTTTGACCTCTTGGCCACCCTCCTTCAGCTGCCTTTCAGTTTAGTTGCTTTGTTACTTTCCTGCCACTTTAATTGTACCATCCTAAGCTTTTTATGTGTTCTCTAGGTGTACTTCTGTATGAAACACGGAAGCAGAAACACTGAACAGATAAGAGAATATAATTTGTGCACTAGTATCTTTTTTAACCTAAGTTTTTAGGCTTACATTTTTGGTGTCACTTTTTGTCTTGCTAGGAGGTAGTGTATAAACAGTTGCAAATGCAAATCTTAATTCTTTTTTTTTCTTGAATTCTCATTCCAATGGTTTTATTTGAAGCAGCACTCATAAATATTCTTTAATAGATGAAAATATCCTTGAAGAGGAAATGCATTTCTAAAGTGTTGTAAATGTCAAAGCAAGGATGGAGGTAAAAATTATCTGTGAACTTCATATTTCTATCAGAAAATTCCCCAAACGGAAAGAAGCTTGCAGAGAACACTGATAATGCATAAATACCTATGCTGATTCAACAAATAATCTTTGAGATCTGATGCATATTAAGGTTTCTGGAAGGTCATATTTGTTTTAAGCTACTTTGTTTCTCCTTGTACTAATAAATTCCTGGATGGGTATGAAGGAACTGAAACTCTGTTTCCCTGTGAGCTTCCCTTTCCAGTCTTGGTTTAGATCTCTAATCAGTGCATGAACAGGGGTTTTGATTATTCTCTGTTCTAATGGAATTTATATCCAGAAGGCACATCCTTCTGCTTCCTCCATCCATACGCTGAAGGGGTCTACATGGATATTGTACATACAGGAATACACAGGGCGAGTAATCTGTTAATTGTGCCCATGTTCTTAAGCACATGGCATTGTTTTACTCTACAAATCATGTGTATTTTTTAGTGTTTTATACAATTGATCAAAGCAGATTATCAAATTACCAACAAATATTTAGCCACTACAAAAAAAAGCCCTATGCATACATCAAAGAGTAATGGATATTACTCAGGATACATGTTATCTGTTACATGATATATGTTATCTGTTATATCATGTTATCTAGAATGTTCTGAAAAGGCTCAGAGTATTTCTTGTGGTGAGACTGTAAAATGCTTACGTGGTGAGAACTGAAAATCAAGGTTCAGTATGCTGGAAAGCATTCAGAGAAAGTGAGAGAAGTCTGCAATGCTGAAGAAGTGCTGAAGTACCTGATTAAATTGGTGATAAGTGGACAGATGGTGAGTAGATAGGATGAATCAGATTGCCAGTAAATTTCAGTAACTCAGTAAATTTCTGTTGTGATATCTTATAGAGGTAGAAGGTAATATCAAACTCTAATGGAATGATGAATAAAAATGCAATGTGAACAAAAAAAAATATGGAAATTGTAAAGGGGATTTTTATATCAGAATGAAGTACTTTGGCAAATGTTTCTCAAGAACCTGTTGATACTGGTTTTTACTTTCGGTGACCAAAAAAAGGATACTTTGGTAGGTTATCAACCTACAGGTTTTTTATATCGTGTATCAGCTCTGGGTAACAGTAACATCAAGGGCAGGTAGCAAGTCGCTGTGGCTCTACCAAATTGGAATTTTCCCTTCAGCTGTTAAGTATTTTATTCACAGAATTTCTAGGTTGGAAGAGACCTTCAAGATCATCGAGTCCAACCCATGCTCCAACACCTCAACTAGATTACGGCACCAAGTGCCACATCCAGTCTTTTTTTAAACACATCCAGGGATGGTGACTCCACCACCTCCC
>VXBB01024434.1:92170-105953 GCA_013399915.1 Illadopsis cleaveri
CACTAAAAACTGAAGCAAAGTAGGCATTAAGCACTTCTGCCTTCTCCTCATCTGCAGATAGCAAGTTCCCTCCCTTGTCCAATAAAGAACAAAGGTTGGTCTTACCCTTCCTTTTAGCATTCATATATTTGTAAAAACATTTTTTGTTATCCTTCACAGAAGTTGCCATTCTGAGTTCAAACTGAACTTTGGCCTCCCTAATTTTTTTCCTACATGCTCTAGCAGCCCTTTTAAATACTTCCTGAGAGACCTGACCCTCCTTCCAAAGGTGATACATCCTTTTTTTATTCCTAAGTTCCTCCCATACCTCCTTGTCTATCCAGGCTGGACGTTCACCCCTTCTACTTGTCTTTCAGTACACAGGGACAATCTGTTCCTGTGCCCTCAAGATCTCTGTTTTGAGGCACGCCCACCTTTCTAATATTTTATTCTGAGTTTAATACTCAGAATGTCTATTGGGACATAATTTTATTTTCTGGCTTTATATACTTTCCCTAAAATGTGGGAATATTTGCACTATGAGAGACACAAACATAGAAGAACAGGGTTGAATACTGAAGGCATCTGTTGTTCTCAGTAGGAATAGGATCCTGAGGGAATAGATGATCTAGCTGAGCTAATATAAATTGTGAACTATGACACATTCATTAAAAAGAAAACTCAAACAGGATTCTAACTTAGTATGCTCTGGAAAAAAAGTCTTGGACCTACAATATTAAGCTAATTATTGAATGAATATTTATCTCTTGTCTTCTCTTTTGATCAGCTGTTTCTTTTAACATTGTGTTCCGAGACTTAGGAGTCTGTGTCTGTTATGTCTCCAATTGCCATCTTCTGGCTACTCCTTACTTTTATCACAGACTGAAATGTAATTTCATCAAGCTTACACATCAGCATTTTTGCTTAGTTTTCAAATTCCCCTCAATTTGGAAATACACATAAGATTTGTTAAACTACATGCTGAAATAAAATCGTGTTTATTGCAGGTTAGAAAAATGAATTTCAAGTTGGAACAGCATGGGTGTCCTTCCTTCTTCTCAGGCTGGACTGAATAAGATAAAACACAATAAGAATCAAGATAAGTGTTTCTTTCAAAGCAATCCTCTCTTTCTTTTCTTGTTTTATGCTCTTCTTACTCTTCTTTGCACCCAGTTTTTAAACACTACTAGTCTCGATTGAAATGAGCACTTCTGTGTCTTTATGGCTGTCTCCTACGACTTGAAATTTCATTTCTGGATTGGTCACAGTTTGTGAGTTTTTTGTTGTTCGGTTCTCCCCACCTCCAGCTTTGATATCTGGGAAGGTAAATTAAAGCCTCTCAGTAGTTTTTGCATATCTATTTCAATAAAGGATGTTTTCCCTGAACTTCAAATCTGTTTATTTGAAGCTGGCGTAATCACTTACATAACATGCTTGGGAAGTAATTCTGGGGTCACTCCTACTATACTGTCAATTCTGATACTCTGCTTCAGTAGCTTGTGACCATACTGCCATGTAATGGGAAACACTGTCTGTCCTCTTAATGTGCAATTTTATCTAAGTTAAAACCCTCTTGAAAAGGGTGGGAGGGGGAAGAAAAGCTGATGCAGTTGTCTCACATAGCAAAATACACGCCTATAGCATTGATAAAGTACTATTTTTGTTTGCTGCAGATCTAGGTGCTTTCATTTCTGGCCACGGACTTTAAATCAAAACCTGAATCGGTAGAAGTGCAGAGAAGGATGGTCTCCTCCTGTCTCCCTTTCACTACAGCTCTAGGGCTGAACTTGGAAGTAATGATGGGAAGGGTTGGGAGAAGGAGAGTTAGGTAGTGCGTTACCTAAATTCAGCAGCAAGGATGGCATTAGTAGCAAATTGGTTTGAACAAACTACACAAATTGTTTGGGTTAAGAGGTCCAAGTAATCTTAGTCACAAATGAGAGTGGATATCCCAGAAAGTCCTTTTCAGCTCTCTATTTCCAATTTAACGTCTCTGGATTCAAATGCCAGGATTTCTATCTATGCATCTCACTCCTTCAGTTTATACTTGTAAGTACAAATGGTTGTGAAGCTGATGGTCTAAAAATTGTTGGGATCTTGGAGGAAATAATCCTCTCTAGTTACAGCATGAGCAGAAAGGGTTTTTTGGTTGTTTCTCTTAGGTTGAGGATTTTGTTTGTTTTATTTCTCCAGAAACTTCTGCATGAGACATCAGCAACTATTTTGTTTCTGTGTTTCAGAGCCAGTGGCCATTGCTAGCAGTGGTTTGTGGTTATGAATCAAGATTACAACTGCAAACAAACAGGCCTTCAGACCTTCAGAAGCTCAGTTTGAGCTGATGGTCTTTTTAACAGCACAATAAAGACTAACAGTCTACAACCAGAAGTGGAATTGTGTTGTGATGGCAGTTAAAACCTTTGCCAGAGAAAATGGACATTTCAGAAGCTCTGCTAAGTAGGTTGTTCCAGTCATGATTTTCTCATTGACACTTCTGTTCTCAGTGTAACCATGAATCTCTGCCACTTTGTCCTCAAATTTAGAAACTTTACACATTATGTTTCCTGGTTAGTAGGATTTCACTACAATCTAATATTACTGCGTGTTCTCCTTCAAGTAAAGAAGAAAAAAATCCCAACCACAAAACTCCCCAAAAACTTGTCAAGCGTTTTTTATTCTATAACCTACTTCTTTACACAGCTCTACTAAAACAACTTATTTTTTATTATTATTTCTTTTTGCATATCACTCTACCATTAAACTTGCCCACTGAATTATCAAAAAGAAACAAGCAAAAAGCAGAAGATAATTTTTGATCTCCTCTTTAAAATGATGGGGAAGCCAAATTTTTTAATGCATCATGTTATTACAGATTTAAAATATGGGAAGCTATTTAAACCCCAAAATAGAAGGAAAAATCTGTCTATTGAATGTGTATGCATAAATGCAGGAAATATGCCTTTTAGTTTTTCAGGTTTAATGGGCCATTCAAATTGCAAGAATGACAGTAAAAATCTATCTTGAAAAGGAGCCTGAGCCAAGAAAGTTTTGGGAAGACAAAATTTTATAGGGTGACTTTAGTTTTGTCTCTAAAAGTCAGCAAAAAGTTGGGTTCTTTCTTTCCTTCTTTCTTTCTTTCTTTCTTTTTATTTTTTTTAATTGCAGGAGACATCCACTGCAGTTTAATTGAAATTTAAAGCATTATCATGGTATGCACTTTCTGATAGTCAGGGCATAAGTATATTTCTAGGCAAATTATTTCAAGGTTGTTTTTCTTCCGGCCTCACTCATACAGTCCCAGCTGTTTTAATATGGATTATTCCTGCAGTCCAGGGTTTTCTTAGAAATCTTCGTTTTTAGAATTAGAGTTCTCAGATTCTGCACATGTTTACAAGAAGTCATAATGATGCTTGACTTCGACCTTCCTCCCCAACCTTAAGTACAGATTAGAGCAAGTGTTTTCTATATAGAAGAAAATGAAATTTCTTGAAAAACACCAGAGTTCAATGTTGCTTTCTAAAGGATCCTTATATTTTTGCTGGAAAAATGTCTTGGCATAATGATTTGATGGCTTATGCTTTTGTTTTCTGTAACATTTTTTGTTACAGCTTTTATAATCTCTTTTTAAAAACTTAGTATCTGAATTTTCACCACCAAAATCTTTGTGCCATTTAAAATTATACCCTTCAAACCCAAGGGAAGTGGCAGGAGGAATTTTTGCACTTGGTTTAAGCTAACAAAAGAAGATCATTAAAATTTGATCACCTTTTTAAATAAAGCACTGCTGGAAAAGGAAAAGCAACTGCTACTGGCAGACCTGATTTTTTTTAATTTTATTTTTGATATCGGATGGTGATAACTATGCACTAGATTACCTAGTAAAGGACCTTGGAAAGATAGGGTTTTTTAACTCCTCTTTGAAAAACAAATGAGGTCGGGACATGTCCACAGAAGTAAATTAGTTCTGTGTTGCAACAGATAGGAGTTGTTCAGAAAGTTCATGTTCTGGAAAAAAAACCAAAAAAAACAGGACAGGAGGTTCAGGATGAGGCAGAGGAAGGGCCCAGCTCAATAGTTTACCTTTAAGAAGTAAGGACTGGTATAAAAACTGTTTTCCCCCATTCACGTACCTTCACTACTTCAATCATAACAACGTCTTGCATGGTTTAAAGTGAAAATTGATTTACTTCTTGTCTGTGGGCAAATATGTGCATTTTGGTGACCTGTGTGAACTGCAAGTTCACAATGGGTGCAGTTCTGGGAAATTGTTCTCACACTGCTGAGCAAGTTCAGAAGTTGGCATTGCTCCTAAATGATGACCATGAAACCAAATTTTGATGAAAAGTCACAGGCAGGAAAGCAAACTGCAAACAGATTCTCACAGTAAAAGAAAATTTTATGTGTGAAATCTTGCTGTGGACAAGAGAGGGAACATGCTTAACCTAATCCATACGCTTACAAAGCCATGGATTTATTTTTTACCTTATTTAAAATATTAATAGTGTAAATAGAATTTTTAAAAAATATTCTAATTACAGTAATATCAACAGCTCATATAGGTATGAGATATCATAGTGTGATAACTTAATGATTAGAGACTTTCATGAAAAATTTGGCTTGCATATCATCCGCCCCTAGATAGTATTGTAATCTTCCCTGAACCTGTAGGATGTTTTGAAATAAGATGTCCTTGTATTGATACTATTCTACTTTTATAGATCACTTGTAAGGCAGTCACACAAACCACTCATGACTATTTCCCCCGGTGGTTTTTTTCTCGAAAGATGGAATGTTCCAAAGAAGCCAAAGCAATACCTACTAAAATAGTGAGGAAATCCTGTGGTTGGTTTCAGATTAATGTTTTGCCTTCAAGAAAAAATCTGCATTTTAAAATCCATGTCTATTACCCATGTATTTTCATCTTTTTTTTGTTTTTTCATTGGGTGGAAAACCATAGTGATAAGGTATTAAAATGTGACCTATCCAAGTTATCTCTGAAGACATCATATGAAGGAGTCTAGATAATGATAAGGTAAAATAATGTGGGATAAAATGTGATTACTAAATCAAAAGAGATTTGAGGTTGAGAGTGGAGTTACCTAATAAAAAGGAATGAAAACTGTATGACATACCATAATACTTGAACAAAATTGCTAAGGGCATCTTTGCAATTAAGATGCTTATACCTGACAAGTTAGCTGTGTATTGGAAATTATGAGGGATTGTTGGGGTTTTTTGTGGGGTTTTTCCCCCTCCCCTCAGTCTTGTTCTTTGGACATAAGATAACTCTAATAGCTTTTTTCTTTCTTTTTGACTGAAGAACTTATCTCTTCCATTTTTAATACACTTCCTACAGTAAAGATAGCTGTCCTGTTCTGATGGGAAAAAGTTTGATGTCATAATTTCTGTAATATAAAGCATGATTTCTGTTTGGTGGCTGAAGGTCTATATTTAGCCACAGACCAACTGATATGAACTAGGAAATTTCTGCAGGGCTGAAATAGAAGTCATATTCATATCCACTGTATAGGACCCTCTAAAGTTTACCATCATTCTTCTAGTGTACAGATGTTGTTTTCTTCTAGTAGTAGTCTTCTCCTCACAATGAGAGATATGAGCAGGGGTGTTCCTCTGTATTATTTCCTCTAAATTCCTGAGTATCAGTTAAAATTGTATGTGTGTATTATATAAAAATTATTATCCTTTGTACTGATCTGTAGAGTTGGGAGTTGTGCTCATTACTAGCCTTTTACTTACCTTCTTGTTCTGGGCTTCAGAGTCAGATATTTTTTTACAGGCAATTGATGAAGTTACTTTTTACTCACCTTGACCATATACAGGTTATTATCATTGTCACTGGCTTGTAACTTTATAGTAGCTGAGTTCATAATCACACTGCTTCACTTCCTTAGGCTGTAGAGCTGAAAAATGGTTTGTGTTTATGCTTAAGGCCTTTATTTGATCACATCTTAGAGTGTTGTCGTTAGGAGACTGCAGTGATTTCATACTCAATTTCTGCAGTTTCCTGAGGTCTCATGCACATGGTCCCAACTACCTGCCCTACCACTAAGTAAGTGTTCCCACCTGGGAGCCAAAAATTGTCTTTCACCGATGCCTTTGGGTCATATGTGAGACTGAATTCCCTGGTTGCTCTGTCTTCCTGCTTTTAATCTTGAAGATTTACTTCAACTCTGCCTCTTTTCATCACTGGTCCCTAGGGACTGATTTAAAGTGGTATGAAAAGGGCAGATGAGGGAGGTTTACCTGAAGCCACAAGTTGTGGCCATACTTGTTGGAGAAATGGCCATATGGTTGCAGAAGAATATGTGGTAGAAGGCAAGGAAACAAATGATGCTACATAGATATTGAATAAGACCCTCAAAATCTACCCACTGTATTGTAATATGCAACTTCAAGACCCTAACACAGACTCAGATGTTTCCTTTACAGGTCCAGCAATACTAAATGGGTGTGATACCCTCTGATTCATATCCCTGACGACTATTCCCTGTCTGAAGCACACAGTGGGTAGCTTCTTCAAGCTTAATCTGTATCATGAAGCCTAGATGAATTTCCAGTTGCCTGGAAATGACAATAAAACAATTTTTGGAATGTATTTTTTTGCCTGTAATGAAAATAAGAGTGCAGAGTAGAAAATTTATTATTTACTTTATTGTGGTAGAGTTTTGAGTGCATATAAACTTTTCTTATTACTCATGAGCAAATTTTATATACGTTGTGTGACAGCTCATCAGCTGTATTATGTGGGAAGAAGATCTGGGGGTCCTTATTACAATCACAACTGTTCTGGAAAATCTAGAGTAGAATGGTAACTAGTCATGTTCCCCAAAGGGCATTACTGAAGGATTCCACAGGAATGGTGATAAACTGTTTTTCTTCTCAATATCTGCAGGACCCTGCCAAGAGGGAAAAGAGAAACCACAGACTAACAGTGTGGTAATTTAACTTGCTTTCAACACTGGTACTTCACATTTAATAATTAACAGAATCAAATTTTGGATGAAGGAGAGCTGTTGCAAAATTGCTTCAACCAAGATGTAGGCTTTGAAGAAATGTTTGAACTGTGGTATCTCTCTTCTGTCTTTCTCCTCCCTGAAGTAGTAGCTGCAGTATATTCACTCAAATACATTGCAAATCATGCCAGATTAAGAATGTGAAAACTTAAGGATATGCACTTTTCAATCTTGAATTTTAGGTTAATTAGAGCAACAAGCCATAACTAGCATAAAAGGGGAAAGAAAATGCCTGAAAACTATGGGGAAGCCCTTGACTTGGAAGAAGAAATCTAGGTTTTGACCATTTATGGGAAATTCTAGGGGCATATAAGTTGCAATAAGTTGCAACAGATAATTATTGAAGCTATGAAGTCAACCTTTTTTAAACTATATATGTACATATTTCAGGTAAGGAAATATACATACATAGGTGTCAGTACATATATGTAGTGAAAACAAGCTTCTTCAGAATAGATTTACTTACTGGCCTAAGCTATACTAGTTATTATACTTAGAGAATTCTCATGGCCAATTTGGTGCAATGCTGATTCTATTGTCCTAATGCTGCATCCCCAGTATTGTTTGGTTTACAGCCAATTTCTGATATTTTTCTCTTTAACACGTTAATGTTGGTTTTGGGGTCAAAACACAATATTTACACTATTTTTATTTTGTATGGACACAATACAGATATGTTTTAGTTATATCAAATCTCAAAGATTTGTGGAACTTATAGACTATTACAGCTATGGTTTCTCTACTGGGAACATGATTCCTTCTGGTTTTTTCTGCTCAGATTTCTCTTCCATTAAGTATAGATATAAATATGTGCAGAGTCTGATACAGTTAAATGAGTTATAAGAACTTTTCTCTTTTCTATTGGAGGCAACCCCCAACTTTCTTGTAAATGGAACTAAGATAAGAATCCAAAGCCACCAAAAAAAAATAAAACAAAATTAAAAAACCCCACCTCATATACTTGATACTAGTATGCCTCAATCATTTTTTTAATTTGAGAATACTCAGCAATAATATATTTTTAAGTTGAAAGGTATGACCATACATACAAAGCAGGATATGTATTATAAGGAAGGTAATATTTTAGTTGTCTGCATAACATTTATAGATAACACTGCCCATGCAACTTTGCATAAAGGTATTCAATATATATTGAACATTAAAAGTTAGTACTCTGGCTTCTGCAGTGGGAATTTTACAGTGCATGCACAGAAGTTAATGTGCAACATGAAAACTGCATTGTGCCATTTTATGATTAAGGAGATAAGTCCCAATCTTGTTTATTCTCCAGCACAAACCACGGGCTGGCTGTAGGAGGTCAGGCTGGGAAGTTGCTCATGTTTGACACTGCAGCATTCAGGAGTGATGAATATTTAATTAGGCAAGTGTGGACCGTGGGTGAGGTTGAGGCAGCTCTAGATCCTGGTTGACTGCAGTATCTTAGAGTGTTGTGGGAAAATTAATCCTTGGGGTAAGCTTCAAGGACACTGAGTAGGTAAAAAAGGGCATTCTGAGAGCAGCTAGCTCAGGGAAGGTAGGAATAATAGAGATAAATGTTTTGATTATTTCTGTTACACTGGTCATAGATGCTGGGGGGCTAAGCCAACATGTTTTATTAGTTTACGTAAATATATTAGAAAATTCAGTTTAAGCCTATAGAGTCTGGGAGTATAACAGCAATGAAAGTAATTTATTTTACACAGGTATTAGCTATCAGAATAGACCACATGTATAATTTGTTGATATTATGCAAACAGTGTGAAGTAGCAGTCATTTCTCTGTAGTCCTATTTTAAACACAGCAACAGAGCTGTTTGAAGATATTATTCTCAGCAAGCTTTCAGGAGAAATTAAAGACTATAGACAAAAGCAGGAAGACTGTATTAATTTTCAGTAGCATAGGCCAGGATAAAGGTTTTTTACTATTTCGTGTTCCACATTTAAAAACATGGCATGCAGTTTGGATATGTAACAGTTGGGCTAATAGGAAGGTTTTAATTCAGCTATGAAGAGTGTAAAAAAATTAAAGAAGGTAAATAAGTCTGTATTCATAACCAGGGACATTGGTAGTCCCCTCGCTCTCTGTTCTGGGCTCTGTGGAAGTTATTGTTTCTACAAGAGAGAACGAGATCATGTCCACATCCCATGTAGACATCAATTTTAGTATGGAATGCATGGAACAAGAAATGGTTTTGTGTTCCTTACTGTCACTATGACATTCAGGACAGACAACAAAGAGCAATAACCATTTTAAGCTAAGTAAATTTAGCTAGCATGTTACTGCTAATCAGTTAGGAAGGGAACATATGCCTGCATCTCTGCTTCCTCAGCTCATCTTCTATCATATATCCATCTCTGGTCTGTGTTAATATCCAAGACTAAATTTGGGCAAATGACGTGCAAGAGAATTTTTGTTGCCATTCACTGGCTGTGGCTAAAAGTGGTAGCTGATATTTTCATGGACATCATGAATAATTTGAATTACTTCTGCGGTTTGCAGTGACTTCTGTGATGAATGGCTCTCATTCTGCTGCATCCACTTGAATAATGATGGCGAACTAGGGACACCTCAGTGCACAATACTGTCAAGTCAAGAAGTATAAGTGCACAGAAGAGCTATTAAAATAAATACAATAGGGATAGGGACTGTGATTTAAGAGGACCCTTACTTTTATGACAGGCAAGGAGCAACTGAAAAGAGATCTGATGTTGGTCACCTACTTGTGGCAGCTGTTTATTATACTCTATCATAAACATCTTGCTATTACCTTGTGCTCACCCATCTGTTTTTTTCTGCCCATCTGTTAATGCTTGCCATGTGCTTAATTGTAAATATCACTGTTGTTTGAAATAAAAAGGTTAAAAATCTTTTGATTAAAAAAAATCAGTTACTGAATTCAGTATTTGTATTAAGAAAAAAAAAAGCTCTTACAAGCCTCTGGAGTCAACATTGAGGAAACTGTACAGGTTTGCTGTGCTTCTGGGTAACTTCCTGTGGTTACCCTTTCTGATGAGGTTGAAGCATTTAATTGAGTTGATTTTTGTTGTAAGATATCAATTTGCTTTTAGTCAATAGCAAGGGCTAGTTCAGGAGGAAATTTTGTTTTTTGAAGTCAGAGGATTGTGTGCAAATGAAAGAGGTTTACAAGGCAAATTGCCTGCAGGAAGCCAATCAACTTGTGCTCTGTATATGTCACTTCAGCTTCTGCTGGAGTTTTTTATTCCCAGACTAGCAAATTTATATTTGGCATGCACTGTCATCCTATGGGTTTCTTCTTATCAAATATTTGTGATGGCTTTTTTTCTTTCTCTCCCTAAACTATTATATGTGTTTTTGGCATTCGAGTCTTTGCCATTGTTACTTAATATGACAACAGACACATTTAATTTCTTTTTGAATGTTTTAAGAGATGTTTTTTCTTTTTTTTTTATTAAGTAAAATCTGTATTTAGTAACTTTTTCTCTCTTGAAACATAACTGTAGTGCTAGCTAATTCAGCATTATTCACCATTTTATGCTAGTCTGTTTAAGTGGTCAGTTCTGAGACATGCAATGCTTTTGGGGTTTGTATTTTTTTTCTTTTTGAAAGAAGAGTCATCCACATTGTCCCAGCAATCTAAGCAATCCTTGGTTTTCTTATTTTAAAATGTTTTTCATGTTGCTGATACTGGTGCATACCTGCTAATAATGAACAGCTCTGAACTAAAATATTGGTGTAGGTTTTTTTCTTTTGTATTGCTAGACTAAAGCTATATCAGTGTGTACCCTCCTCTAAGGATGGTTAGCTTGCACTTCAGTTGACAACAGCTGGGCCTGAGACATAGACCTGTGATACTGACACCCTAATTTAAGTTATAAAAAGGCATGTGGAATTTCATCTATGGACTGAATAGAAATTAATTTCATACATTTTTGGTTTTGCACTGCTTTCTTGTCATGGTGACAAAGATTTTTAAGATTTTTCTTATAGCTTTGTGTAGAAATCCTCACAGGAAGAATTTTTTTATTATTATTATCAATTAATTTGTCCTGACTGAGCTATAGTATGCTTTGTACATTCAGGGGAATGTTTCCATTTTGCTTTTAAACTTGACTGCACCTGTTGACAGTCTTCTACAAAAACTGCATATGTTTCCTCCCTAGTCATTTCATTCTTGCCAAGCACTTCAAAACAAAGTTATTTTGTATTTTAAGTTATTCTAGGAGCCCACGAGCTGAGTTTGGTGAAACAATTTGAAAATCCAGATTACAAAGAGCTTTTCTGTTTTTCTTCGGTTTGTTTTTCCTAATGTTTGAAAGAACTTTTGTTATGTTTTATGCATGTGTTTTATTCCTCCTCCATTGTGCTTAAATAGTGTTTTTTCTAAGTACCTGGTTGTCGCAAGAGGACACTAAAAGAACCACACTCACCCGCCAGGATGTGAGATGAGAAAAAAGGGAAATTTATTTGGGGATCTCGACTTATATAGTCTTTGGGATTTCATTAAGGATTGGGGAACGAGAGGAACATCCCTCTGACCCCAGTGGTCAACTTAGAAGTCCATCAATTTGTCCTTCCCCCTGGAAAAGAATGCATGTTTACAAAATATCAATCTTTATTTTTGTTACAATGTGTGAGAACTCTCTAGAATGAAAACATCAGAAGGCTGAAAAATCAGGGCGACACCTGGTTCCAAAGTCAGAATTCCTAGGAACTGATGCAGACCCTTCTGACATTAAGAGGATCTTTTTTCAGTGGCTTTTAGTTCAACTCCATGGATTATGAATTATTTGGGATGGACCTAGTTTGTAGATATAAAAAGTATTTTTATACCTCAGTGCAAAGAACTGGCTCTGAATGAGGATCTTAGTGTGTATCAATTACAAAAAGATAAAAAGGTATATTACCAATATATAAAAGTTGATATTGTCCATCTGTCCTTCATATTATTTTACTATATTTTTCAAAAGTATCATGGTAGTTTTATTACAGTTTTCTGTTCTAACTTCCCTGCCCCCTTTTCTCTGATCTGCTCTCCTGATTTGGGAAAAAAACCCCCCAACTTTAGTCTTAGTCAGTCTTTTCTGCTGACCAGAGAAATACCGGGAAATAGATTTAGATGCAATGCTATCAAACTACTGCACTGATTGTCAAAAAAATATCTTGGCAAAACTAGTCAAAAATATTTCATTAACTCTTCCTTAGGTAGCAGTTACTGTTATTAGTGTGTTGAAATTTAAAGGCTTAGGAAAGTGTCAGAACTGCTACAGCTTTATTTGAGGGTTTCTTTTGGATGGAGGAACAGCAGTACATGGTGTTGTTGGTTCATGTTTATGGCTTTAGAAAACCAGTATTTCAGTTGTTCAGGCTTCAGTTATTTTCAGCTCCTTATTTTGAAGTAACACTGCTAGTGAAAATTCTATAAAGCAATTGGAGATGTCAAAGGATTAAAAAGGTCAAGTACTTCAGCTCAGAACCATTTGCACTGCTATGGTGCAGTCCATTTTAAAGAAGAGATACAGACTTATGGTTTCAGTATCTCTTCACCTCTACCAGCTATTTGAGGTTTTTCTTTCAGAGACCAGAAGAGTTCAGAAATTTGTAAGGCACACTGGCATCTTCAGCACCTCAGAATTTGATGGGTTTTGTTGGGGGGGTATTGGGTTGGGGGTTTTTGTGTTTTGGTGTGGTTTTTTTGTTTTTTTGTTTGTTTGTGGGGGGGTTTTGTTGTTTGTTTGTTTGTAGGTTTTTGTGGGAGGTTTTTGGGTTTGGGGGGGTCTTCTTTGGGGGATTTTCTTTGGGCAAACTGTATTGTGTCTTTTCAGAAAAAAACTGTGCCAAGAAATCAGTTCCTACTTAAGACGAGTGGCTGTAGGAAGTAATGCAAACATGAAATACTGGAATTTGCCCATATCCTTCTCAGGCTAATCCCTGTGTTGGAGTAACCTGGGGGCTTCTGTGAGCTGTTTCATTTTGGTTCTTTCCATTATCTGTGTAGCTGCACTGGAAGCATAAGACAGCATGCTTGTGCTTCAGATAGCAGACATAGAAACTGTGTCATCTAGCTGCAACTTTGATAATGCTTTGATGTATTGTGTCTATAATGTATTTATCTCTGCTTACTGCATAATATAGACAATAGCTTGAAGATGTGCATTTGTGTTTATTGTAATTTTTTAAAGGCATTCACCAAGATGTTTTATGGTCAGTGCTGTCATTAAAATTAGATCAGTTGATGATTTTCTTCTGTTAAGCTTTTCCTTAATGGGTTGTCTTTTTCTTTCTTTTTTTTTTTAAAACTGTATTAGACATTACATATTGCATCACCCTCTAATGCAATAGAGCTGTTCTCTATGAGGAAAGTACTCCAAGGGAAATGAAAACATATTCTTTGAGTTGAGTGGTTGTGGATGTAGTCTACAGCAGAAAATTTTTATTAATAAGAAACACTTCCCAGCAAGTTGGAAAACAATGAATTTCTAAGGGAACCCTAAGGAGTACAGGTAGCTTCCTAACGAGACTTTCTTGGAGACATTCTAACTACACAATGCTACCTGTGCTAGAGCCTATTTCCCAGCTGTCGCAGGTCAGGGAGCTGGAAAGCAGGGGCAGCTCCCCGCACAGAGGTACCAGCAGGGTTTCTGCTTCCTTCTTCTGCTGTACAGGTGTGCAATGCCCTGGCGTTTCCATGACCTTCAGGCAGGATACGGGACCCGAGGCCGACATGCAGAGTGCAGGTGGAGGGGAGCCCCGCCAGCTCATACTTCGATTACACTCCCGCAGCTCGGGCAGGG
>VXBB01024434.1:114644-131566 GCA_013399915.1 Illadopsis cleaveri
TTCCTTCTGGATTTACCAAGGAGCAGCCCTTGAAAGAATTCAGAATAAGCCACTGTCCTGAACAATCTCAGACTTTGGCAGCGATGGGCACATGAACTATGACAGTCAGAGTACAGTTGGAGACCTCCCACACCTATGCTCAGATGATAAATTCCTCCTGGCAGTAGGCCAGAAGACATTCCTGTGCAAAAAAACCTGGCAAAATGAAGGACTAGAGATTACCTTTGGTAATCTGTTTTATCAAAGAACACGCCATCAGAAAGTACAACCTGCATTCACTAATTGTGTTTTTTTTTTTACCTAAGAAAAATATGAAGTCTTTGATAAATGCTACTTTACACCAATTTCATCAATCTTGATATTTAAAAACGAACAAAACACCCAGCCCCCAAAGTCAAAATAAACTTCTCTGGGATTAGGATGTTTTCACTGCTTCAGTGGTAGAGAACCACAGTTCAGCAGGTGTAATCCTCCCTCTTGTTGTTCTCAAGTATGTGATCTTGCCTGACCACCTTCCTGCAATTGCCAGAAGTTTAAAGCAGATAGTTTAAATGGATTTATAAACTGAATATGAAGTCAACTGAAATGGTTTTTCAGTGTTTTTACAGATTACTAATAAGAATCACTGCACATTTTTTTAAATATCTTGGGTTTGTTAGGCTTCATATATAGAGTAGCCTTAGGATAAAATCTGTGAACTTGTCCATAGGAAAGTGTATGTGTATATACGGGTTTTTTTCCTGTTCTATTAAATACCCTGAAAAGGGATTAGAAACTCTAGTGATTTGTAAAAAAGAGTATGTAACATCTCAGCAGGGCTAGCTAGGGAAGACAGATGCAGCCTACCAGCAGCAGTGTCAGTAGCTGATCATTCGAATGGAGATTTTAAAACCCCAGTGTTTTTGGACCTGCCTTATAGTTTTATTTGTGGCAGTTAAGGGAAAGATGCAAGCTAGGAATAAAAATGAGAAACCATGGCACTCTCATTCGCCCAGGTAGGATGATAGATGTATATATATACATTTAGTGACTGCAGTAATAGTGTGTATTTTAACTTCTGGTTCGTGAATGTCCCTCTCTTCCAAACTGGCATAACCATATGTTCATACTTAACATTCTGCAAGAGCTATCTTAAATGTGGGCTTGTATTAACAGAAATATTTTCTCAATTTGTTTAATGTTTGAATTCTGTAAGAACATTAGAGACAGATGATGGCCAATTCAATACCATGTTTGTATATAAAGTTAATGGCAAGTCTGGCAAATAGCAGTGATATGTTGGCTTGGAAATATGTGGGCACTGAACTACCTGCTAACAGCACTTCAGTCTTCAACTGGTTATTCTGTGTGACTGGCTCTGATACAGCCAAACAGAAACAATAGAACTGATAAAACTTAATGCTGCTTTGTGGCTGGTGAAAGCCAATCTTATGTCCCATTACACTGGTAGTCACCTGTTTATGGGCAATAACACAGTGACCCTGGTTGTCACATCACTGCTGTTCTCTTTCCTGGTGTGGTGGTCTTGTGTTATTGTGTTTAGAATTAATTTCTAAACTGAAGACCAAATTAATTTGTAACATTTATATTTTCTGCATATAACCCAGTTTGAATTAATTTGTAACATTTATATTTTCTCTGTATAACCCAGCTCATTTAAATTCCACTATAGATTTTTATGTGTCTCTGAATTGGTTTGGATATTGACTTGTGTGAACTCTTCACTTGCCTCCTATCTCTTCATGATGACAGCCTGTCATGGAAGAAAACGCAATTCACTCCAATACTTCTTTCATTTCCAAAACTGAAATACTGACTTTTGAAATAGTTTAAAATCAAACAAATGAAGAACTGTCTGAAATTATACTCCTGAACTTTTCACTGCAAAAAACTGTCAAAATTGGATCAATTAATTTTTTTTAAACATTAACTAAGGTAGTACCTTTATATTCTGTCTTAAAAGTGCAAATTTGTGTCTTTGTATTTTTAATTGAAATCTGTAGCATGTTTCAAGTATGTGTATGCTTGGACCTAGGGGTTTCACTTCTCTGAAATGCTTCAAAAAATTGAAAATTATTTTATATTGCAAACTTCTTTTTTAAAGCTACAGCAGGTATTCTAAGGGGTCCTGCTACTGAGGGTTTCTGCTACTATTGAACATTTTGAACCTATAAAATAATATATATTATTATTAGATTCCTGCAGTATTGAACTCTAACTTGTCATTAATTCTCCATTTGAAGTTCTATTCCAAATAATATAGGTGCCATAATTTTATAAACTAAGTTTGTCATTGCTGTTTCGTAAATTGAAAATAAGCATAAGTATTATTCTGTGTGTGTGTCTCAAATAGGCTCTTTAGCTTTTAAAACTGGTAACAATTTGATTTACCCTTTTAAACTTTTTATGGAGTGCCCATCTAGGCAGTGTGATTAATATAAAATATAAAATAAAACTGTTTGGGATGGAGAGAAAAAAGTCTGTATTCATTGACACCCATACTTCATTAGTTTAAGAAGTGGAATAAATCTGAAAAGAGGTTCTAGATTTTGTGTCTGTTAGTCTAGTTTTTGTCAGCAGGTTTGTAATTTTTTAAATACCCTTTATGAGGCGTGTGAATAAAATCAAACAACATTTAGAATTCGTGCAGTGCAGACCTTTCTGTGACAGCTATTGTAAACTTCGTTTAATTTCAGGGAAAAAAGTGTCAGTTAATAGTTTGTATTTGATTTATAATAATACTTGTAAAGGTCAGCAAAAATAGATTCCTTAGTCAACTCTGAAAATAGGAATTAGGCTTTTATGTCATTTACTTCTCAGAAGTTCATCCATAGATTCTCTATTCTAATCACTACATTCTGTTATATTAGTTGAAGAATTTCTTTGAAAATCCCAGGTCAGGTTTTCCCCTCAGATGATTTCCTTGGGGCAAGGACATGATGTGAGTTTGGCCCTCTGGTTTCTGCAACACTTAAAAATAGAGTTGCTGGTCAGATGTGGTGCTGACATACACAGATGCATCCAGCTTGGGGCCAAAAAATTTGGGTTCATTTCTGATCAATTAGAGTAAACATAGTAGGGGTACATACACCTAGGATAATCAACTGTTGATTATTTAGATTATCTTGGATTATGTAAAAACTACGATTTTTCCCTTTATAAAAATATATATTTAAAATGTATAAGTACACCCCGTTTAAATAAATGCCTCTTCTATACAATGTTAATTTTCACTTACAAGTTTTAAATGCGCTCGTATGAGCATCTCTCAGGTACAATCAGTACCATCTAATTCACTGTCAGTGATGCCTATGGAATCCACAGCAGTAAAATCTGCAGAGCCTTCTGTACCAAATGCATCTGAAATTGCTTCATTACTGTAAATGTGAGGCTAATGATTATATAGATTTAGTCAATTTCCCCAAATTATCATATGTTTGTTCCCAGACAAACAAATATTAAACACCAATGAGAAGCTGCTTTTGAATTGCTGCACTGCAGTCTAACACAAGTTTTGTAAGCTTCTTCCATTACCGCTTCAGAAAAGGAGGTAAAACATAAGAGAAATCTAAGGAATTGTCTTCACGTGCAAATTTAATTGAAATTAAGTAAAACTGCTACAATGCAGGGGAATCAGAACTGAAGTGACCTGATTTTAATTTAGCATAATTCATTTCTCAACGAAATTAAACCAAATTCTATTTTAATTCTGAATGAGTGGGTCTCAATAGTGACTGAATTAATCTTAACTATTCCACCTTACTGATAATTAATAATTAACTTCCCTGAGTAGCCTATGTGCACAGCTGCTCAGGATTCCTGAAAAGGCATCAGGGCTTTTTAGTGAGGACAAGAAAATTTTTAATTTAGTCAATCAGCTAATAACTTTTAAAAATGTAACCAAATGAAGAAAATTAGATGCAACTTAATGTCAAGAGAACCGAAAATATAAAGCAAGACTTTAAGGAAAATTAAGAGTGAGGGTGAGGAGGGAGGATGGTGGAGAAAGAAGAGCACAAGTGACATGAGTATATAAAAATGTGCATTTATGCACAGCCTCTGGATACTTCTATGTTATTGTGTATCAGATTTATCCTTGGTGTAAATCTGCAGGCAAATCTGTACCAATGAAGAGTTTGGTCTGAGAGGAATATTTACTGGACAGCATGGTGTCATGTCTTGACTCTCAGTACTCTGAACCTCTAGCATTGAAGGCAAATTTTTTACATTGTAGAAATATTTATTCCTTCAAAATTGGACTGATTTTTGAATCCAGTGAGTTACAACAGTAGCTGAAATGCATGTTGGGGAAGACAGAGTGATGGTGGCTGGCAGTCACTACTCACTTTCAGTTTGATGTATCTATTACTCTGACTGCTGGTTTTGGAGGTTTCATTGCTATTCCGGCACTCTCTCTCTTGCCACACACAGGTGAATTTAAGTGCTGCAACATCCTTCATGTTCACATTCACAATGCTCTGAAACTTTAATGCTGAGTGACAGATTGGGAATAGAAACAGCAGGGCATTCCTGCCCCATGAAGACTTAGCAGATGAAGTGCTTGAAGCTCCTCAAATAACTACTGTAGTCTATTGTGAGAAGCTAATTGGATTGTATGTATTGCTTACAGGAAGTTCTGGACTGATCTATTAAATTACCTACCTGTTGTCTGTATAGTATCATACTGTGACAGTAATTGAAATGTCATCCTGTTGAGACAGTATAGGACTAAGGCCAGTTCTTTCATGACTGGTCTGCTGAGATGTTTCCATCAATCAAGTTGTACCATATAGCAAAAAGATGTCCTTTTCCATCAAGGAGGAAACTGCCCTTCAGAAACTAATAGAATTCTAATATCCTGGAGTAGGTGCAACTGAGGGTGACAAAGATGATTAAGGAAGTGGAGCATCTCTCTTACGAGGGCAGGCTGAGGGAGCTGGGCCTGTTCAGCCTCAGGAAGAGACAACTGAGAGGGGACCTCATCAATGTCTGTCAAGGAGGGTGCCAGGCGGATGGAGCCAGGCTCTGCTCAGTGGTGCCAGGCAATAGGACAAGAGGTAATGGGCAGAAGCTGGTGCCCAGGAAGTTCCACTTGAGCATGAGGAAGGACTTTTACTGTGTATGTGATTGCGCATGGAACAGGTTGCCCAGGGAGGTTGTGGAGTCCCCTCACTGGGGATACTCAAGAACTGTCTGGACACAAACCTGTGCCATGTGCTCTGGGATGGCCCTGCTTGTGCAGGGAGGTTGGAGCAGATGGCCCACTGTGGTCCCTCCCAACCTGATCCATTCTGTGATCCATCTTGACAGTGTAAATACACAGTTTGCTATGTGTGTCCCCCCATTTACATAATTAGTAGTAGTACTCTTATCTCCTATCTTACCAGGTAGAGTTCATCAGTAAAGAGAGCCATGTAATGATAGAATCTGGAGTGTTTACAATTTTCAGTGCTTTTACGTTTACTTTTAGCTGTATTGCTACTGATCAAAGTCAGAAAATTTAGATTTGAGATTTTCTTTCTACTACGGCTTACCTGTAAGATAAACGTATACTGTGGCATTGTACATACGACTGTGTGAACAACAACAACAACAAATGTTTACAACACTCTTCTTTCCAAAGAATACAAGGTTTTAGTTTATATTTTGTACTACTACTTTTTTTTCAGATTGAGTTAATCTGCATAAGACACCAGATCTGTGTTGCACCATAACTACTTAAGAAATACCACCAAAGTGTACAATTGGAGATGAAGCATTCCATACTTAAATAGATTGAGTACTGTAACTACATCTATACCTTACTTCACCTGGAGGTGCATTGGCTTTAAAATCTTATAGGGCAAAGGATGAGAGGCAGAAATGGTTGCACCGCAGTGAATTGAAAAAATGAAGTAAACATAGTGGTGTGTCTGTGGATCTGGGAGCTGTGAAGGAGAATGTGCAATGGTGGAGCTCTTGCAAGCTGGGCCATGGAGGAGCAGAATCTGAAGGAAGAGGCCTTCAAATGCATATAACAGTGCCTAGAGGGCACTGGGAAGGTGGTGGCTGAAGGAAATATCTTGCTTCATGTTTGTGCCCACTTACAGGCTGAAGCAGTGTGGAAGACCCTCACTGCACTTACAGCTTCCTGCAGATTGAATATGGCATAGGAAGCATTGCTGAATGTCAGTAAGTAGGAGATGAGTAGAGCTCAGCTTAGATTTTTCTGAATTATCTCTGTGCATTTAAACATCACTTATTTTGTCTCTTTACAGGGTAGGTTTGTACTTGCAAAACTGAAACTATATACTAAAATTTCAAATTGTTTTTCTTGAAGTTCACAGTGGCACCTATATATATAGAGTTAGGTGCTTTGCTTTTGATATTTTCTGTTAAGTCCTTCATAGTCTAGGAAATTCAGGTCTTGTACTCAAAAATGTACAATCCATCTACTTTAACAGTTCTGTATGGTGGCTCTTCAATTCTTTTTATACTTCTGTAAAAATTCAAAACATTTTGTTTGCTTTTTTACAGACCTGCTGCTAAGCTAATGTTTTCTCAGACCTATGAATTAGGAGAGTATGTTTCCATTTTTCAGTGCTTTCAGACTTCAGTAGCCTTGTCTTGATTCATCATCTTATGGTGTGAGGTAAAGTTGGTTTTCCTACCTGCCTGATATTATTAAGTCAGCTGCTTTGTTTCATCTGCCTGCTGTCTGTGATCCCTTCATCCCTGGTAACTCAGTTCCATGTGGTCCTTCTGCAGTTCTTCCACTAACCCTTCACTGAATATCACAAGTGGATTTTTCTAGCTTCATTATTAGTCCTGTTTTTCTGGACACTTACGAATATGCTGGACATTTGGAGCTTCAGTATTTACCTTCTAGGGACTCCTTCACTATAACTTTTCTCTGATGTGATGTCACTGCCTGTAACTACTCCATTTCCTGCCTTTGTCCTTTTTTTTTTTTTTTTAATAATATATCATTAAAGACTAGCAGACTGCTAGAAGTACTGAATCCAAACCAAGTGGTCATACACGTCCTGAAAGGAACTGATGCCACGAGACCTGCCTCAAAAGATCGATGTTCTCCTTACCACCAGTCCACTGCGTGCCACTCATTTGTTTAAATAAACTTAAAACTCTTGGCGTTTTTTGACCTTTTCTCTTTGCTTTCTAATGGAATAACAAGGTATTAAAACACATTATCAGTGCAGAGTGTATCTATATAAGCTACTGTGAATTTCTTCTAAACAGAACAAGAGGAATGACTCTCTTGCTCCAGTGCTTTGTGAGACTCAATAATGCCTTTGAAGAGATTCTTCCATGGATGGTCCTGGCAATCGTTAAGATTTGTCATTCTCAAACAACACATGGTTGGCTAGATAGAATATGAAGCTGATTTGAGACTTTTGTTTCACCACCAGTTCCCTGAGAAGGACAAATTGGTTCAGCTCATGGGTGAGTACGATGGGACCCTGGTGCCTACATTCTGCTGATGTCCAAGAAGACATGGATAAAACTGCTGCCTGTGATTGATCCTTTCCAGTCCTGGGGCAGAAGTCATTCTGGTACAATTAAGTAGCTTGGTATCTGTCTTATGATGTAGGATTAAAGACTTAGCATTCCAGCACTGGATTCCTGAAAAGTCCAATCAAGAATATACATCAAAGGCATACAAATGCATAAGTGCAGTAGCACATGACTCAATACAAAGCAAGGTTGTCAGGACAATGTCTTTCAGAAGTGAGTGATAAGCTGCTTTAATATAATTCTACAGCAGTCATACCCTTTCCTCATCCCAGCCAGAGGCTGGAATACCTTTCTCAGAAGGTCACTTTCCACGTAGCTCCGTTTTACAACCCAATTTGTTAACCTCTTCTCTCAGGCAGTCTGTTGCACAGTATCCTGTCTCCTAGTGACACAAAAACCCCCCTACTGGGGCTACTAAAAATTCATCATGTGTAATTTGTTGTAGATTTTTTTTCCTTGCTGCCTCCCCAGACTGAGAGCAGTAGCTGTTGGAAATTGAGTGCTTAAATTACATGGCAAACTATGATAAATTTCCAGACATAGAACTGTACCAACTGCCAAACTAAACTACTCATTTTCATTTCAGTTGGTCGTAAAAATGCAATCAAACATCCTGAATCCCAGATGGAAGTTTATAAAATTTAATTTGTTTTAGTCTGTACAATTTAAAAGAAAAAAAGTGTGTTCTAAAAGTGATGGGTTTTTTTAAGAACGCGTTGCATTTAGGTCATTGATTTTAATAGATAATTTTTACTCTGCTTAGTATTTTTATTTTAAAGTTGTATTTTAAACAATTTCATTATGCATCAAAATTTGATAAATAAATTGTAAGAAAGTAGTAAGTATGAAGGATTCTTCCCATCCTTTAAGAGTTTAAGAGGTCAGCTGTAGAAATTGCAGTAAGCTAGGGATTGGTTTTGGTGTTTGTGGATTTTTGGTTTTGTTTTTTATGTTTATTTGTAATTTTTGGTTTTTGCTTTTTGTTTTATTTTACAGTGATGGTGACAAGAGGGCATCAGCTTCTCATGCAGATGCCTGTGAATGCCCCTTTGGTTCCTAGTTAGTCACAGCTGTTCTTCATGCTGCTGAACTGTTCTAGTGCAGACTGGGATTCCAGAAGGCAAAGGTCCTTTGTCACTGTAGATAGAGTGGAAAAGTTGAAGTGCATGGCCCTGAACTCAAGATCTGTGTTCTGATGTTTCCAATTCTGTAGAAATACAGTACTGGACTGCAGTGGGAAAAGAAATTCTGGGAAATAGTCTTTCCCACAAAGGCCCTTTTATGTTTTCCTTTTTGTTTATTTCTTGGTCTTCTGAAGAACATGTGGTTTTGGCTCTGATTTCTGCTTTTTTTTTGTTTTGTTTTTCCTTTGTCAAGGTATGGAGTGATGTTAAAATAACAGTTTGTCCCTGCTCGATGTTAAAATAACAGTTTGTTCTTGCTCTCAAACACATAATTAGTAGACAGCAGGGAAGAGAATCATTTTCAAAACTCAACGAATAGATCCCCAAATGGCTGTCAATTACTGATATACAGAGTATGTAAGCTGTCAAAACTGGTGACTTTTTTTTTGTTTGATATCTCTTGTGATGTACAGTGAGGGGTTTCTCCTGGAAACTCAGCTTCTTTATGTTATAGAAAAAAAGGTCTTCAATGATAAGAAATGGTATAAATAATTTTTCATTTTTTTTCATCAACTTGCTGAATTAAAAGTTCATTTTTTAATGCTAAGTTTTTTTCTATATTCATTAGGTAAATCTGTATTAGGAGAAAATTTGAGGAGTTTAGTGATGTTCATACTAGGAAAAATGCAAAGAATGCATTTTAAACATACTTAAAATTTTGCATTAGAAATGTCTCCAGCATGCTATAGGCAATGGAAGTAGTTGTTTATTTGCTGGTAGGAAACCTCAGGCATGGGGTTTCTTTAATTATCTCATTAATATTCCAAACACTTTATTAAGGTTTTATTCGTATATATGTAGTATGCTCTTGTGTAATACTGCTCTAAGTCAATAGAAGGAGAAAAATCTGGTGCTGATTTCTCTGTACCCTATTCCAGTGGTTTTGTAGTATACATTTAATTTCCACAGGCCCTGTATAGTGGACCTATATATATCTATATCTATATTTAGATACACCCTCAAAAGAAGACCTATAGCCCCTGGTTTCTACTCAGTTAAGAAATAGAACTTAACTGAGAATTTAAAAAAAAAAAAAAAAAATCACAAAACAACTTTTTGACAAAAGTTTCAAATTATATCCNAACTTTTTGACAAAAGTTTCAAATTATATCCAACAAACAATTCTTAAAGAAAAGATTCAAAGTATATCCAAGCAGCCTGTTTGCAGGATGTCCTTGAAGGACTCTGCTGAGATACTCTAGAAACATATTAATCTGCTTTCACTCCAGAGGTATCTTTTCTTAAAGAGACTGTTCAGTTTTCATCTAGTTTGTTTGTTCATTTGTTTTTATGTTTAGATAGAGATGAAGGATTCAGTCCTTCACTGTTCTGGCCTTTGGTTCTGGGTGAAGCTCAGCAGCTCTTTGCCATGTTCATTCAAGAGCTCTTTTACCTGACAAGCTCTTCACGTTACTTACCTCTTGTCCCTGCAATACAGGCAGTTACTCGATGGAGTTAAAGGTTTGCTTTGCTTTGTAATACAGCAACGGCTTTGTCTTTCCAGTTGGTTATTATTCATACATTAAATTCACATATTCCTTAGCTAGTGCCTGCAAATTTTGAGGGTTTTTTCCTGACCCTTCACTGTTTTCCTCTTGCACCTTTAGGCTTGTACAACTCTGACCACTTAAATATCATATTTGCTTTCAGGTTGTTGTCACAAGCAGTACTGATTAATAGTCCAGGGTGGAATGACCATCATCCAGTGACCCTTTTGTAAAAATCTTGCAAAATAATCTTTTTAAAAGAAGCATTTTGGACATCAAGGTTGGACTTGATGATCTTGCAGGTTTTTTCCAACATTTCTGTGACTCTATAAGTGATGAAAGATTGTGTGTATGAAGCATTATTTACCTCAGATTGTAGTGTTTTATTGTAGAGGATTGCTAAAATTGCTAACTTAATATTTTTTTTTTCTATTGATATTGAGTTTTGGCTACAGGCCTTTTGACTTAATGATAAGCATGTATTTATGCTTCAGGACTCATTTTCTGTATGTTCATATTCAGGACAAAAAGCACTTTCATTCTGACAGATTGATTGTGAACTAAAGATACACTTTCTTCTCAACAGAAGTTTAATTGGGGTGTTTTGGTCTTTGTTTTACCTAAAATCCCAGCCTGATTTTTTATCAGAATTTAATTAACTGCACAAATTTATGAAGTTGACTCTGTGGACTTAGAAGAGGCGCAAGTAGACAAGATGGTTATTTATTTATGCTCTTGCTTAGTTCTTATACTGTATACTTCTCCTTGGAAAAGTCTTATAGCCCTCTCATGCTGAGCTAAGTTGGAACTATAGGAAGCCACCTAGTTTTGGGAGTCAGCTGCTGGCAGTATTCTTCTTTGTTCCCCCTGGGTGTTTCTAGGAAAAAAAAAAAGAAGAAGGAGAAGTTTTGGAACTCTCTGTAGCTCTCTTCTGTAGCAGAAATTACAATTCATTATCTCATTTATGAGAATTGCTTTTGTTTGCTTCATTAGTTTCACTTTTGATAATAAATGCTATTTAGAAATCGTTCTGAGCCAAGTAATCTTACAATAGCCTCCTGCATTCTGCCTTTTAGGTAACCTCTACTGGGTAATTGGAAGTTCTGTAGAAGATGCTTCCACGTGGTTATGTCAAATTTCTCAGATTGGTTGCCCTGCCTTTTTTTTTTTTTTTGTTTAATTCTTTGTCTTAATTAACAAACCATTCTTACATTTCTGAAAAGCCTGACATAAACAACAGGTCTTTTTGTGAATACTTTGAAAGTTAACAGGCCTGGGATTTTTGCTAGTTTTTAATTGAGGCCTGTTACTCTTCTGAATTTTGGGTAAAGCAGCCCGCTTTGTTGATGAAAAGCTAGATAGTGAGAATACATTAGAACTTTTAGCAGCTTTCAAAGCAGAAAGGTTGATAAAAGTGCTTTGGCAGTAGCTGTCCTTTCATTCAAACTGTGGGTGCAAATGGACATGGAAGGTGTGAAGGAAGAACATAATAAAAAAGAGTGTACAGAGTCTTGTTCCTCGTGCCACTGGAATCAGGAATTTCTTTTTGCCTTTTACTTCTGTTTGAAAATTGTAGAGCATGAATGCTGCCTATCCCTTGTTTTGGAAAACAAAGCACACTTACGGCTTTATAGACTGGGTGTTTCTACAGACTCCTAGGAATAAAGAAAGCCTATTACACTTAACAGCATCTCAGGGAAGGTGTCAGGTTGTCTCTTGAATGTGATAAAACACAAGAGAGTTATTTCTGCCTGTGTCAAGAAATTGCTGTCTGTAGCTTAGTTCAGCAGTTGGAAAACTCTTGATTCTGCTGTGTTGAGAGCTGCCAGTCTCATTGCTGTTGTGAAATCCCCACTATTAATAAAAAATTTTTATCAGCAAAAATACTTTTTTTACAATACTAGCGAAATCTATCACATCATATCAAGACAATTAATGTAATATAAAATTGAATATGGGACTCAGCAATCATGTAAGACTGTGGGATTTGAGGGAAAAAATTGAAACTGAAAACAAAATATTTCCAAGCAGTTTTTAAATAAGGCAGAGTAGTGAAAATCCAGAGAAAAGGTGGCAAAGTTTTGTGACCTGCTCGTGGTTATTGCTGACTAATGGTGTTATTATTTAATTATTGCCCCAGTATTTGAATAACATTTCATTACTAAGATATTTTGCCATTGTTTCACAATCTCTGCTAAATTAGAACTTTAAGTAGTTTTAATGCTTCTTACTTTAACCCAGGATCATTGTTTTAGAAAATTAATTTGTCAAGGTGTCTTCCACATTCCATCAAGTCCACAGAGGATGTCATGGTTAATGAGGGCACCATTTGAGGCATTCAGTTAACTGAGTAGATGTGGCCATTTCTGTAAGGTGAACTGTGCATCTGTTCTCAAGATGCTGGCACTGTGCCATTTTAAGGATAACCTGAATTACCGTATCCTTTCCACTTTGAAGCTACTGTTGCTTTTTCAGCCTTTTTTTTTTTAAATTTTTCATGTATATACTTCCATGCATCTTTGCTTCCCTTATGCTATATGGATTTATGTCATTTGTCTGCTTAACCTTGTGAACTGATCTATACATTAATCAACAGTGCTTCAAGGGAGCTTGATTGCATCCAGAAGTGGTGGCACTGGTTCTGGTTGTGCAGTGTAGTTTAAGAATAATTTGAGATTTGGCCATCGCTGTTTTAAAGCCCGTACTTGATGCTAACACACAGTGTATTTTTGAACGGATTGGCATGGGATTCCTTTGTTCTGCCTGAGCCATCAAAGCACAGTCATGTTGAAACAAGCATAGGGAAAAGATTTGAGACAGCTGGTGATACTCAGTTCAAGTGTAATTTCATGTTTAGCTTGTACAGAAAAAAATACAATTCTCTCTCTCCATCTCATATGAGAAATAGGGATATGTGACTGGAATGATTTTATGGGCAAAGAAAGGGGAATAAAGTGGTACATTTTACTGTCAAAAATTATAATAACTACTTTAAGCCCCTTCTCAAAGAGACCATGATATCCTTTAACAAGTAGCTCAACATTTCTGAGGAAACAGGAAGGAGGACAGTCTCAGCTGTAAGAAATAAAATGTCTTTAAGAAGGGGCTTAAAATAGTTATGATGATTTTTGTCAGTAGAATGTACCTCTTTATTCCCCGTTTTTTCCCCATAAAATCATTCCAGTGACATATCCTTATTGCTCATTTGAGATGTAAAGAAGAGAGCCAAGGTTGCAGGAAAATGTCTGAAAGCATTTAACTATTACACAGAAAAAACCTATTTCTTCTATACTTTATGAAAAGAAAAAATAACTTTCCTTGAGAATTAGACTTCTGAGTATCCTAGACAATAACCTTCAATTTGACTATACATTACATACAAAATGCATCACAAATTATTTCAACCACAACCTGCAAATACAAAATTAATGCAAATAAGGTACAAGGTTTACCTTACAAACTGTTGTAAGTCTGACAAAGATGATGAATGGGACATAATAAAAAAGACTGAAGGAAAAATGTGAGTGAAGAAAAATGTGAAGACTGTCCTGAAACTCAAGGCTTGTAAGTAAATAGTATTACTTTTTATACTATTTATATATAAAGTGAAAGAATAGCAATTATAAGCCAAGGAGAGCAGATGGTTTTTCATGTTGACTGAAAAATGTCAGGGAACTGTTAAAGAAGAATCTGTGGCTTGTTTTGGAGAAACAGAAAAGGACAACAGGTTCTCAGAAACATGGTAAAGAATGAGGCTAATATGATTCAATAGAAAAAAGGCACAAACAAGTGGATGACTGAGTAGATCCCTGGGAGAATCTCTAAATATAATGGGGTTGTTGTACTGTCATTTAAGCAAAAAGAAAATTGTAAGATAGAAACTGTTCTAGTTACGAGTGAACAGATATCCTATGAATTTTATTAGACTGCATTGAAAGAACATCCAGGAGAGCAAGGATTTATTAGATTCAAGAAAACAGAAAATTTTGTTCCTGCCATGAAGATATATGTGAAGAAAAGTGCCATTCAAGAGTCAAGTTGCAAAGTGTATGCAAAGGCTTGCTGCATTGGATGGGGAAGCAAGAACTAACCACTAATACATTTGTGAAGCCAATTGTAACCCTGTGGTTGAATGCTCACTTTGCAGGCTGGAATAGAATAGTATAAGTAGGACTGAAAAAAAGGGCAAACTTCTGCATTGCATTTTTCTTTAAAGAATGCCTTGGTCAGCTGCAGCAGATGATTTAAAGTAAGATCCATCTTTTTCTGAACTGATCACTGAGAATGTAAAAACCATGTAGGAACAGATTCTCAAGTGTTTTGTTTTCTATCTGCTGCTTTCAATGCACTGTTTTCAGGTTTCTTCCCCTGTTTTCATTGCTCAGTAGCTGTTTTATATATTAGAAATTAGCAAGTAAAATTATGATTCTAGTGGAAGGTGGCCCTGGGGGTTGGAACAAGATAATCTTCAGGGTATCTTCCAACCCAAATCATTCTATGATTCTATGATTTTTCTTCATTGCTGCTGAATAAAGTACTGACTTGCATTTTCGTAGGCTTTTTTTTTTGTTTGTGTCCTTTCCATATTAAATATTGTGTATTAAAAATTGTTATGCCATTTAAGCCTTCATAATAAAGGGTAATACAAGCTGGTTGAGGTAGGAAAACAGTTAAGTCCATGATGCGAACAGGAAAACTTCCATAAATGCCAGGAGAAGTTGCAAGCAATAGCCAGTTTTCCTGAGGCAGTTCTCAGAGCCGTAATGGGTAAAAAATTATTTTATTTCCATGTCCCAGTTCATGAATAGTTTCAAAACAAAGTTAGGTTTTAAAGTCAAGAACTGCTCAACATTGTCTTTTTTCCAGCACTCATAATTTTTGAATAAATTTCTGGATACCCTAGGGCATTCTCCATGTACTGCTGTTTCTGTTTCCCCCATCAGCAAAGGAAACAGTTATGGTGGATGTGAATCTATGCAGTAACTTTCCAGAGGGGATCTTGGGCCATGTGTGCTTGCCTCTGGTTGCCAGCCAGCAATCTGGCTGAGTTCGGCTGGAGGCTGTAGATAAGAGCAGGTTCAGAGACCCAGCCTCCACAGAGATGCTTGCTGCAATTAGTCAATCTTCTCAGTGATGAGTTCAATTTGATTAAAAACCTGTGCTACTCAGGTGCTGGGGAAAGAAGCTTCTTGAAAGAAATCTGCTACTTTGCTTGCAGAGTCTTCCATCCCCTAATCACTCCCCTGCTTTGATGAGGGACACGCAGAAGATGGTTTGCTGTTCCTAACTGCAGTTATATAAATACAATTTTTAATTTTCTTCCTCATCATGTTTTCTCTTAATTAATCTTTAATGGCAAATTAAGTTTACTTCTTCTGTGCCCATGTTTTTCTCTGCAGAGTCTTTATCTTAAAATGTATACCACATATACCAGTGAACGAATGGCTCAGTAATATGGGTTAAAGCTGGTTTTGCTCATTTAAATTTTCCTCTATAGTCTCATTTGTACTATGCAAAATAGGGCAGGGGGATCATATGTCATGAAGATAAACCTGTCAGAGCAACCCAAAGATATCCTTTTAGGAAAAAAAACCCCCATACTATTAAAATAATAGATGTGCAAAACCCAGCAGAGTGGTTTTACAGAAATTGCTATAATTCAGTCAAGCCTAGTTTATCTGTATTTAGATTATTTCTGCATAGCTGTAGCTTCTATATGGGATACCTTTTGTAATGAATTTTGATTTTTTTTCCTTCTTCATTTTTTTTTCTTCCCCCGAGAGGATTCTAGTTTTACTCTTTCAGCTAGTGAAATGAAGAGTAGCAGTTCAACTTTGTATTTTCTCAGACCTTGTATTGCCCTCTGTTAGTATATGGCACAATACAGCTTCACTTGTTTATCCTTAAAGAAATAAATAATAGGATCTAAATATCAGGTAGTATCTTTATATTGTCCATCAATTTCTTTTGGAGTGAATTATTTTAAACGTTACTTTCCTCTTTAACTCAGCTGTGGGTTTCAAGCTTATGTGTATTAGGTATAGTAGTACAGTAGACAGGGTAATTCTGGCCTTTTAAGTTTTTCAATTCCTTGCATGTATGGCTGCCACTTAAGAAAACTAGAAACCACTTTACATCTTTGCTTGCAGTCATTATTTAGTCAACTTTACTTTTTCATGCTTGAGTAGGGAATGTGAGCAACTTGGAGCATGTGGATGGCAAATTCAATATGTGGCCAGCTCGTGTTTTTGTACCTGGAGTTATGTGGTTCACAGCTGTTCTAGCAGAGGTGTCACAGAAGGCTTTTTGCTCTCATAGCATGTAAGACCTGAATACACATACACATGGGTATGCACACACAAGCTAACAAAAATCTCAGATTTTTTTTTTCTTATTCTTATAGAAAGTGGTAAAACAATTTCAGCAGATTTTTCTTGAAAAGTAATGAAAAATTGAAAAGTATAGAAAAATACTGCTCTGTGCCTTCATGTTTTTTTTTTTCCTTGACTTGATTATGGCTTGAAATGCTAACTCCTGACAACATAATTCTTATAAATGCACTCCATTTAGTCTGCTGAGATTGAAGAATGAGTTCTGGAAGAGCATACATTGCAAAAACAATAACTTCCATTAACCTAATAAAGTTTTGGGGTAGGATTTGCTTGTTCAGGTGTTTTTACATTTTCTTTCTCTTCTCTCTCTCTCTCTTTTTTTTTTTTTTTTTTTTTTTTTTTTT
>VXBB01024434.1:131644-152918 GCA_013399915.1 Illadopsis cleaveri
AGCACTGGAGTCACTTTGCCCTTTTTACCCTTTTCTTAGAAAAATATGAAGAAATATCTTTCTCACTTTCTCCTCTAGAAAGTTTGTTTTATTTGATAAGGAAAAGGAAATCGAAGGGTCAGCTGTGGCACTATTTCAGCCTTTCTGATATTTAGTTGGTTAGCAGATAAAGACCAACAGAATTAATCTCCTCCTTGGAGCCTTTGAGGTAAGATTACTGTGTTCCTTGGAGCAGAAAACATGACTTACAAAAATCTAGAAACCACATTTTATTTTTTTAATATTAATGACTTGTAATATGACCTAGTCCTATATTGGAAGCCACTTTGTCCAAGGTGAATTCTATTATACACTGTAAGATCAGGTCTATTAGTTACTCTGCAGTCAGTTTTCAAAAAACACATTATTGTTTCCTGACTTAATATTAAAAAATCAATCTTACTTATCCTTTATTAGTATTATTTCTGAATCTCGATCATGGTGCACTAGGAAATGTGTGTGTACAGCTCTATAGCTGTACAGACGTATACAACATTTCATACTTTGAGCATTTAGGATCTGTACAATTTGCTGGTAAGATAATCAAGCACAGATGCTGTCACAGAATATATCCAGTGAAAAGATGTTCAATTCTTTCCTTGCATTTAACAGTTGGTTTGGCAGCAATACTGACTTCCCCTCACTAGAACTCCAAGAAAGCTCAGTTAAAAGGGATAGAAGCAATGTGCAATACTCAAGTTAGGATAAAATCACTTCACACAAGATAAAATGACGACGTCTGGTAGATGAATGCCTGCAAAAAAGAAAACTGAAGAACTGCCTTGAGCTAATTTTGATTGGGAAATGTAGATTAGTTTCACATGAATGGACTTGCTTTTCAAACTGGAAGGATTTCTGTTTGTTTGCTTATGGAAATTGCAAGTGTCACTGAGGATTATCCAAATCTGGCAAGTCAAATATAATAAATACTGTTAATAATTACAATTTTAAGTCCTCTGATAATTTCAGTCACTTTTCAGAGCATTTAACATTTCATAGATTTTGTGTAGATAATTTCATAGATTCAAAAGAACATTTTTTTGAGTAATATTAAAGGCTGTAGTCCACAGAATGTGGCAATTCCACTGTCTTCACTGTGCCCAAGTTTCACCTCTAATGAGAGTGTTGAGTTGCACAAACGGGTCACTTTGCATCTGTCTTTTGATTACGGGCATAGTATTTCCCTCAGGATTTCAGAACTATGTCATCCTTAATCACTCCATTGATCTTGTGTGACTTGCACAAGGGGCCAAATTTCCACCTGCTGTCGAGGAGGCTGGAGATGTCTAAGAGCTTATATGATGTATGCATCTGTCTGGTTAACATTTGAAGTATTCAACAACATAGGCTGCTTGGTTGCTTTAGGCTACTTCATTCCAGTATAAATTTGAGCAGTCTTTGAACAGAAAATTTTGATGCACACGCATCACTGTTTTGTGCATGCACACACACACACACACACACTCTCAGATACAAACCGGTATTCAAGACCTACAGGCCTCTGCTGAGCTGTTAAAAGAGAAATCCAGCTTTCTGGGAAGGAATCAGCCCCCCTGCTCCTCTGCCCCGAGGAGGATCCAGTGACCTCCCTTGGCCTTTCAGGAGTGGAAATTATGTTGTCATGGCTCCATCTTGGTGTCAACACAGGACACTGCTCTCTGCTTTCCACTTGACTTTCAGCTTTGCTCTTAGTGTTTCTGGCTTTTTTTTCCTTACTTAGCTGAAGCAGCATTTGTTTACCATCTTGACTGGAAGATATTTTTCTTGCTTTTCCATCTAGTAATCAGTCTCAGTCAGAAAAAAATGTCCTTTTTGCTGGTGTTAGTCATTTCTGCATGACTGCATTTGCTCTGCCCTGTGAAGATCTGGCACGACACAGGACAGTTTCTCAAAGGGTACTGACAAAGGAAACTCAAATTCCCCTGGTTTCTCCTGGTCTTGGCATTTCCTAAGGGTCTTTAAAAGGCATTCCATCTTCACATGTAGCTTGGTTCCCCAATACAATTCCCAGCATCCAAATAACATTATGTGTGATTTAAATGGGCTAACTTTTTAGTGATGGAAGAAGAGGAAGAGGTTGAGAGGGTTAGGGAGCTTTCCAAGGCTAGAGGATCTAGGGGTGGAAAAAGAGAGACAAAGCAAGATCAAAAAATAACACCAGATGTGGAAACTGGTAAGGACAAAAATACACAAGAAAAAAAAAACAAAAAACCAAAAAACAAACAGAAAGAAATAAAAGTGGGAAAGGCAAACAGTATGGAAAAGAGGATCCAGTCTGACTTTTCAGATAAATAAAATCCTCTAACTTGAACCCTTTTTTTCTGTTGTATGACTGTATTCAGAAATCCACACTTTAGGGACTAGGTCTTTCATCACAAAGAATGCTCTTTTCCATTGTTACTGTTCTGTCTATTTTAATGAGTAGTACAGGTGACCAGAGAAGTTTGGTCATTCTCCTGGGCTCATCAGTTGAAATTTGCAGGTTTTCATTTTTATGTAAAGACTTTTCATAGCAAAAGTTCCAGCTCAGTTACAGCAGCCTCTTCTATCTGGTACTACAGGGTGTGCTTTCTGCACCCCCATTAATAACTTGCTGCACATACTGGAGTTAAAGGAACTTTTGAAGTAAAAAAGCAGTGTTGAAATAGGAAAAACTTGGAATAACTTTTATCTTCAAATCCCTGTTGCAAATATGGCCCTTTACTTTTAAGAGGATAATAATATGTTTCCTTGGGTTTTCAAGATAATCATAAGACCTATGTGGGTTGTATAAGCTTTCTTGAGAGACCTACTAATCCATGGGAGACAACTGCCTGTTGAGATTAATCCTTTTTTTTTCTTTTTGAAGGCATAAAAATATGAAGCTTTTCCATTTAAGCCTTGGAGTTAAATGTAGAATGCATTGAAAAACTCCCTTTTTTTTCCCCTCCTGGAAAGCTGAAAAAGACATTTGCAATTATGGTAATGTGCTCTGGATGAGCTTTTTTTGGGGGGGATGGGAGAGTTGAAAGACCAGATTACATACACTTACACCTGCTTGATTAGAGATAAAAATAGTAACTCCTACTGATAAACTGTTTCATCACACAGCAGTGTCTGCTGGGGCACATTTTCAAGCTATTAAAATTTCACAAGTCTATGAATCTCACTTCAGGAATGGTTTCCTTGCTAACATGTACCTTGTGAATGTAGGTAGATAGTATTCTGGAGATACACCACAAACAAATGCCCCTTGTTCATTTTTCCCTTCATGGCAGAGTCTTGATCCAATTTGGAATTATGGTAGCAAAATCGTCTACAACCACGATTTAGGAATAATCCATCTGTCAATTTGGTTTCCTATTACATTTTTTGCATAATTGTCCTAGCCTTTCACTTTCAATTTATCTGGTTTAGCCCTTTCAGTATGGTAAACTAAGCTGTTCTTGTTGGTATAGAAGATGTCTGTATATATTGCTTTACTTTCAAAGGAATTATTCTTTCTGACAATAGGAATCATGCAGGAGACCTCTCATATTTTATGTGTGGTGAAGAAAATGTATTTCACTTCTGTCATGGCTAAGAAAGGACATTGAATGCCCTTGAAAGATATATTTTCAAAATACGGTGTTAACTGCTTTGTAGTTGATACTTTCTGTGTGTTGGAGTCCTAGGAATGCACCCACAGTAAATCTACAGGTTGTCAAAGTAATTTTGGTTTTGATGTTAGCACATCGGTCAGATGGCATTTTTTAGTAAGTTTACTAGATGGTTGTGTGCAGGTACCAAAACACAAAGCATGGATATGGATTTAGGATATTTCACACTATTATCTTCAGGAACAGTGACAGTAACAGTATGTTTTGTTGGAAAATTCTGATTTAAATTTTTTTTGTTCATTCTGTTGGAATTTGTATTGGTAGAGAAATTTACCTGGCTAGTGAATGTTTGGGTGCCTCAAATTCTTTCTTTTTGGAAACATTGGATTATTTTTCCTTTTGGGGTTTAGGTCTTGGATTACAAAATACAGTCATATATCTTTGTTATGGAGGGAAAACGTAGGCTTTTATCAGTAACTTTCCAACCATATTTGGATTTAATGCAATTTTACACCCTTGGTCCACCGGAGACTTTGTATGTCCAATCCTATTTTGACTGTTTCAAGGATCCCACAAATACAGTTACAGATTGCATTCTCTGAATTTAAGAAGATGCTTACTAAAACACAGCCCTCAGATAAACACTGTTTGTCTAACATAAGAAATAACAATATCAATGAAAGCAGAACATCTAAAATTAAATGATTGAAGGAAATTTGCATCTGGTGAGGAACGGATTAGCATGACTCTAAACCTAGAGGACAGTTCTGAGGACACAATTAAATTTATCACATAAAAATGAGTAATTATTTTACAAGGCAAATGATACTAAATAGACAATACGCAGTATAATCTTGCCACTGGAATTTGTTTATGAAGCTGTTTAAATGTGAAAGTGAATCTAGCAGTATTCTGGAATTGATTCATTACTATTACAGCAAGTGAAATGTGTAGCTTTGGGCATGGTAGTCAGTGGAATTGGATGAATTTCCTGAAGGAGAAGGTAGGGTTGAAATGCGGAGACTCTAACTATTTTGTTAAGAGAGATGATTGTCAGTCATTTGCAGGCGGTAAGGAGAGCAGGAGGTATTTCCCCCAAACGGGAGGGAAAGTGGTTTTGTTTCTCAAACTCCCCATTCAAAGTGATGCCATCTCAATATCACATAGTATTTCCCAAATACATAACTTTGGTTCCGTCGGGGTGTGTTTCACAGGACCGAAGCACTTTCATTTGTCCTTACTGGTGGCACATCAAAATCCTGGCATCTCACTGATAGTGGCTGGGCTGTGAGGACCTTTCATACTTCACAGATGTTGGAGTTTTAACTGCCACAGAGGTAATTACATTTTGTGGGGTTTGTTTTCCCCTAAGACTCATTTCGGTGTAATCTCTTTGCAACATACCTCATTGCCCCAATTTTTGTTTCTTAACTCCGTATTAGGATCTTAATGGTTTGAAAGTATCAGGAAGAGGAAATGTTCTTCCATGAGAGAGACATAAGCTTCTTTAAAGAAAACGAAAAAAGAGGTAAAAATACTGAAATTACTCAATTTCTTGCAACAATAATGTTGTAAGAAATTATGAATTACATCAATTGTGATACAACCTTGCAATCAGATCACATTTTTGGCTTCTCTTTGGAGGATGTTATTTACCCAGGACATGTTTTCTCATGCCACTGCAATCTGCTTTTCCTAAGCCAGCTGCTATCATAACAGCAAACCACCCCAAATATAGATGCAAGTGAATGGCTTCCCCAGAGGCACATTGGTTCTAAAACACCAGACAGCAGTAAGCAGAAGAGTAATGTCCTTTAGGGATATCAAATATCTTGCATTTGAAGAAGGAGCATCCTCTGACGAGCAGAAGCCTGTGTCATGAGTATAACTCTGCTTTGGTTTGTGTTTACCCACCAGCCTGCTCTCCAGTTTTCACGTATTCCAGTGTTCCTTATTTTGCAACACACCAAATATTCTGTGATGAACGCTGAGATTTGAAACTTACAGAATCAATTCAAACAAAGTGGATTAGATAATAAGTTACTGAAGAGAGAGGGAATAAAATTTAATTAAGGTCTTGATTGTAAATCAATAGTAAAGAGAAGAACCCACCCACCAAGCCATGGGTTTGGGTCTGACCTTGCATGTACATGGAGCAGAAGTTGTCCAGACACAATTAATCCTGCCTTATTTTTTCTCCTCAAGGAGCTCCACTACTGTATTGAAGTGAATGTATAGAAAGAGAATAAAGAAACCTCTTTAATTAATTTTCAATTAGTCTACTACTGTATACACTGTACCTCTATCTTCACTCCTTTTTCTTACAGATCTTTCAGTTTTGCTTTGTAAAAATTATTTAAATGTAGTAATAAATTTTCTTCTCAAATGTTAATGACTTGCTTATCCAACTCAGTTTCTCAAATATCCTTTACACAGTTTAAAGAATGCATGCAAAGAAGTGGAAGAAAAACACTGTTTTGGAGCAAATTTAATGTTAAAGCCAGACTCCAAGTAGCCTTTTAAATTACTTATGCTCTTCTACTGTATGTTCCCTCTACTACACAGTGACCTCCAGCACTTTCCTATTTTTAGAAAGATCCTAGGTGTGGTTTTAAGACAGCACTGTTTTATTTGCACTTTCAAATATATTAAATGGTTCCAGGATTTGCAAGACACGGGCTAATGTTGGATCTCATCTACAATGCAAAAAAAGAAACAGGTGTTAGCAACTGCAGTATTAATATTTTCTTGCCCTATTTCTTTGTCGAACAGGTATTTATAGCTTAAACATGCCCTTAGTTTTTTCACTCAAGATTTTAGCAGCTCCCCTGGATACAGAGATATTAGATCAAGCCTGAAATGTTTATATGAAAGCAGTTTGGTAGCATTGATACCTTGTGATTACCTAAACAACATTGTAGGCTGCAAAAAGGAGCCAGAAGCAAAATAATTTTATTTTGTAAGTACAATGAAATGGATTAAGTTCTCCTTGTTACACTAAAACTTCAGAGATCCTCTAAATTGGTTAGCACTGGAGCCCCAGAAGATCTCATTTAAGTGACTTTTATCAGCTGGTACTGAAGATTAGTGCCAGAAAGAGACATACGAAACAGTGTACGCAAGGCAGGTACAAATCCACACCAGTCGATGATGTTTGATCTCCTACAGGTTTGAGGACACAGATTTGAAAACTGGAATGAATAATGGCATTATTTCAATCGCGTATACACCAAGAAGCAGTATTAATTCTATCACACCTTTTTTAATTCTTGGTTGCCTGATAGACACAGTGTCCAAAGACAGAGGGTGATGTTGATTTTTCTGCTCTTCTTTAGTAACTGGACTGATACCAATGTTAGGATGATCTTTCAGCTATCTAAAATCACAGCAGTTTTATGCCACTCTTAAATTGAACTATTAATGATTAATGAAAACTAATCGTCATTTAAGTTATATGGAAATAATTATTGAAGGAAAATGCATTAATTCAATTAGGGACAGTTATGTCTGTAATATTTTGAAGATATCACTGACAGGACAAAGAAAAACTCAGCTCTGATTTTCAGAAGACTGGGAAACTTTTACTTTCAGATTACAAACTAAAATTAGAACCTTGGAATACCAAAAGGAATGCTGATAAGAATAATATAAAAAAAGCACACATCCATTTATGCTGAAATGCTATGGATTGCCAGGCTTTCAGTTGAGTTACTACAAAGATTATTTACATCCCTGTTGCTTGAACTAAATTACTCCTTTTGAATCTGGAAGTAGTGGCATACCAATGAAAGTGTCACCGTGCTTCTTTTATTGGATTTCTACTCAAGAAATTGCAGCTGCTAAGTGTCTTTCCACTGAGCCTCTTGCTTTTAGTAGTGAGTCTCTTGTGTCTGTCTGACATAATAAATCATCACATGTCCTTGCTGACATTATCCTAGCTAAAGGTTGTTTGCTCCCCTAGATTTATAAATATTAATAGAGACACAAGAGTTCATTGTTCCCACAGTTTTATGCAGTCAAGAGGAGTATACACAACCTCGGGTACTCTGTTGCCAGTGGACTTTCAGTGGAAATAGATTTAGTTTTGTGGTGGTTGTATTTTAGAAGGTCTTTGTAGCATCTTTCACAGCTTTTTAATGCTATCATTGAAATGATTGTCGGGTGGCTCCCAGCATTTAGATATTACAGCACCAAGCCTGACAGAGTTCAGGATGTGTTTGGAAAACACTCCTGGGCCATGATGTGACTCTTGGGGATGGTCCTGTGCAGGGCCGGGAGCTGCATTCAGTGATCCTTGTGGGTCCTTTCCAATTCAACTTGTTCTGTGGTTTCCTCTGGGAGAATGACATTCACCTACCAGAAGCCATGGTTTGGTGCAGGGATGTAGCCCAAGCAGGATGTGTAGGCACTGTGACACAATGAATTAAAAAAATCTTTCTCAAACGTACAAGGTTTTCCCATTATTATTTACCTGCTATGGTATTAATTGTTATTAAAAATTATTTGTGTAGCAAAGTGTAATTTTTATTAGAAAAAGCCTACTCAATCTCATCCATAGAAAAGACTTACTTTTTTTTTTTTTTTAAGGTCAGTAGAGTTGGAATTTTTGAATTACTGTAAGGTTCATAATACAAAGTTAAACTTCATGCAGTTAAAATTTTACCACCATAGCTCTTCTAGTTCTGCACATGGCTTTTTGTTTACCATATTTAAGTCTGAAAATGCTGAAATGTAGTCGAAACAGCAGAAACAAAAGCCCTTATTCTTTGGGGCTTTTCTGGAGGGAATCAGTCTTAAGTGTTTATGTAGTATTTCAAAATGTATAATGCTCTATAGATAGCTATTTTTAAGGTATATAGAGGATTTCTTTTGAATGGAACTGTAATTAATGAGGCAGGATAAATTAGTGAATGCATGTAACATTTTATTAAGCCCTATTCTCTAACTACTTAAATACATTTCTTCAGAATTTTAGTGGTAAATTTCACTTTACATTATGAACAAAGAGACTTCCATCCTCTCACCATGCAAGCAAGCCCTTATCACTAATTATGTGTTGGATAATGAGGAAGCTTGAACTGTACTTAGCCTGATCTTTACTTTCCAATTCAGCAGGTCAAGAAGAATATCCTAACAGCTTAGAACCATGCAGAGGTAGCCAACTGAAAGGTTTTATGTGTCTTGCACATTCTGGTCATGTAAATATTTGCCTGATACTGCATTTCAGTTGTTCAGTATGTCCTTTACCAGTATTCATAGCATGATAGTCTAAGAAAATATTTCATAGCAACTAAATACTTTTTATTCTTAATTTATTCTTATTCTTATTCTTATTCTTATTCTTATTCTTATTCTTAATCTATTCTTATTCACTGCTGACATTTTCTTTAGAGTCTTGGTATTTATGTGCATACCTGGAAATCTTACCCTATAACAGTACCCCAAAAAATAACATGAATGCTCCAACCTGCCCTGCACCTACTCTCTGCCTGGCCTGCAGTTCACTTGAAACCTCCTTCTGGTAACATTTCAGCCAGTGCACAACATGTACTGGGAATGGGGTATTTGTAAAGGTGACACAGAATCCCACTTAGAGACATGTCAGGTTTGTTAAACCCACGGAGAGCTATTTCAGGTGACAGTAAAATATGAGTAGACAACACAGTTACAAATCATTATAGAAGAACAACGATGCTTAAATTGCACTATGGTTGCAATTAACAAGGTATTTGTTGCTCTTGTTTGTCTGACTTGCTACTTCTCTCACCACAAGGTAAAATTCTGTTTCAGACCTTGCATGAATTTTAATTTCATTGTTAGTTGAGTACTTTGTAAGTGCTCAGCAAGTTCAGCTGCTACAGGCTTGCTTTGTTTTTCACCTGGAAACCCCTCTATCTGCTCTATGTTGGCAGACAGTCTGGCCCTTCCTAGTTAGAGGGCAGATTCACTTTCTGGGGAATGTGAACATCATCTTATTTCACTAGGAGTTGTTTCCTGCACTCACCTCCCCAAGCTTTAACCAGGGAAATGCAAGACTCAAAAGTATTATTTCGTGGAAGGTACACAGAATTACCTAATGCATGGACATTTTCTACTCTAGGCATGTTACATTGGTTTTTAATGCCAGCATGTTCATTTAGAGATGTCTGTGATCACTTCTGAATAGGAAACAAAATTCAGAGTAAATGCCTGGATGGAAGAAATGGGTTTTCCTGTTGTTGGTTGACTTCTTTTGAAAGGATGTATGAAGGTTTGGGACAGATCTTTGAGTGACTACAATGTTCTGGAACCAACTGAGGAGAAGAGAAAATGAATAGCCCATTGGGGTACCCCATACATACCCCATTAGGTGCTGTACCTGTGTTGCTGTAAAACACTCTCTTGTGGTAGTGGTCATGCTCTCTCTGCCAAGGCTGGCAAATCTCCGTCAGTCACAGGATCCCAACATGCTCAGCTGAGAACATCTCTGATGTTATATGCCCTGCTGCTTGATAGCTTTTTTCCCAGGTGAACAGCGAGGAGTTTGTGGGAAGATCTGAGTACTTTCATGTCTCAGGGTGCTAGACAGTTGTGAAAGTGGTTCCACAGGAAGGAATTAAATATTGTGGACAGATGGCTCCAAATTCCTGAAGGAGAGAGACTTAGATTTTGTCAGCATCTTAGCAGTGTCTCAGTGCTGCATTGCAAATACCCCTTATATTATTCTGATTTTAGACATTCTGATGTTTACTTTGTCCTTAGTTTAAGGTATGATTCACTAATTACTGAGTTTGCCAAGGAAAATAGTGACACTAGGAAGGTAATTAAGGTATTTTAAGTTCTAGCCTTCACTTGACACTGTGAGAACAACATCTATAGTTACATTCAACTCTTGTGAGTTCTTGAGAGGCCACAAGCCCAGCAGAGCACTTATTGCAGCATTGCAGTGAAACATTCCAAAGATGTGTGTAGTAATGTATTCTGAAAATCTGAGGGAGCTGTGTTGGTTTAGAAAGTACATTTGGATGTAATAGATTTGGAAGATTCTGCAAAATTCAACATTTCCACAATTTTTAAGAGCTTCAGTTTTCATCTAGAATCCTGACTTTTTAAAAGGAATTTATGAAGCTTGATTCACTTCATAGGTTTATATTGTATGTCTGCAAGTACAGTGAGAGTATAATGTGCTAGATAAACAATAAATTGAAAAGATACTGTAGACACAGTACATAAATTCAGCTTGAGAGAACGTCAGCTTTTGTTGTTAAACTAATAACCTAGTTCAGTTAGTTGAGTCATTCTCTAAGATGACTGGCACCCTTTTAAAAGGTGGGTTATCAGTTTCACTTTTTATAAAATACAAAAATTGAGACACTGATATGTTGCAGTTCACTTTTCATTTTGTGTTTATTTCAATGGCAAAAAGAACAAGGCTAGTGTAGAATGACTAAGTAAAGTAATGTTCACTGAGACTTCTATACTGAAAAAATGACTCTGCCCTTAAAAAAATTTACTATCTCCTTCGCACATACATCAGACTGCTTCTAAAGGATTTAAGGATAGACACGGGCTCTCCTGAAATAGTCTTTATTTCATAGTTATCTGTCTACCTGATTCTGTTTCAATTGATCTTAGTCTAATTGGATAATCATATTCTTTATTTCTTTCCTTGCCAAACAAGTCAGTTGTGGTCCATTAAATACTGAGAAGAGGCATAACTGTCATTGTTCAAAAGTACAGTTCCATCTGAAACATCTGGCATCCTCTCTTCCAGTTGTTGCACTGCAAACATAAACTCAATCAAAGAATCAGAAAATTCAAGACACTTAACTTAGACAATAAAGTTAATACTGAAATGTTGTCATTTTTAAGATATTAAGAAACAAGGGTTTCTAACTTGGCAGGAGTAAATGTATCCAAAATCAGATGTTGTGAAGAAATGAGGTTCTTGTACCCACAGGTGAGAACCTGTGCCACACTAACTGCTGTGGTGCAGAACCCTTCTTTTGTTACCAAGGTTGTTTTATTTCAAGTGTGTAACAGTGCTTATAGTGCCAAGGAGAACAAATTTTCTCTTTAATATGTTTCTCCCCTGTGATTAGGTAAAATAAGCTTTAAATTTACATGGTGAAATTTAGGCTGTTAAAATAAGGGTAATGTTGAAGACGGTTTTTAAAGTCTATGCTGTAATCCTTATTAAAAGTGTATTTTGTGGTTTTATTCTTTGGATATTTTTCATTATTAAAAATATTTCACACCTAAAAAGAATGAACTTTCTCACTCTACCTGTTTTCTGGAAGATATTGACCAGACAATGTTAAAAAATGGGATCAGAATGCTCAAGGATGTTCTTGCAGCTACCTCATTGTGCAGAAATTGAGTAGCTCAAACTCTAAATGGATGTTTAAGCCATAACATAGTATGAAATATATACTAGCCTTTTGTGAAATAGCTCTGGGACATGTTTTTTCTTTTCTCTGAGAATAGAGGCTCTTTCGAAGAGAAATGAAGGAGGGCAATAAGGTGGTGCTTCAAAAAGCCAAGTAGTCTGTATTCCTCAGTCACTTCCTTTACATCCTACTACTTTAACACTTGTATTTAAATTATTTTGTAATGATTAGGTTTATGTCCTTGGAAAATGGCTTTTCATTGTCTACTTTGCTTTTCTAATATACATGTTTATTTTTATCTGTTATTGGCTTTAATGAACTAGATTGTTGTAGTGCATTTTAGACCTATTGAATCTGTAATTTCATGTCATTGCTTTTAAATAAATGTTTCTTTATATTTTTTTAACCAGTTCTGCTATTTTATGGAGCTGTCTGTTTAATCAGGAAACTTGACAATAACTTTTTCTGGTTCAAATTCTATCTTCTACTGTGTTCTGAAAAGTTTATCTAGAAAGTCATGAATATGGTAATTTATATTTCTGAGCAGCTTTTTTATGCTATTTTTGATCCACAATAGTTAGATGTATAGTTCTAAGTGAGTAGGCACAGTGTGAGCACAAGATGGAGAAATGGCTTTCTTATAAAAAAGTAAGCTGTAAAATGAAAATAATTAAATGATGATAATACAGTAATCGTCATGGTTCTAAATTTTGCTATGTTAATTCAACCATCTAATTCTAGTGTGACATAGTACTTCTTAACAAAGAATAATTTTTAAACAGAGTTAATCTTCTAATGGAGGACAGCTGTCGCTTAAATTTTGTGGATGAATGATTTTCAAGGAAAGAAGAATTGTAAGAAACAAGTGCTAAGTAGAAAAGGAGGACATGCAGTGTAAGTGGGGTGAAGGTCAGAACAGGATTTCAGAAATAGTGATTTTTACTACAGTGCTTTTCAGAGATTCTTGCTTTTTAGATCAAGAAAAAGAAAATCTGTCTAGCCAAGAAGAGAATATACTAAAGACTTGAGCCAAACCTTCAGAATAAATAGCATGATATTTAGAGCAAATGAGAAGGGCAAAAACTGTTTTAAAGTATAATTATGACAAAATAATGAAAAGAAAACATAACAGTGGTTGTATCATGTCATCTACTAAGTATTCAGTGAAATTCATATGCTGACTAGTTATGAAAAGCATAGGAGAAATTGAGGGTTAATTTAATGTGATCTTTCCTTCTCACGGCTTTTTAGGCTCCCACAAGAAGACTTTTAAGAACTTTTCAGTTAATAACAGTAGTCACAATGACTGTTCCAGTCTTTTGCCATTTTTAGCACTTTTCATGAGCACTTTGCAGGGTTTTTCTTGTCTTTGGCCCTGTGTAGACTTTTGACCTCACAACATGCCATGGCAATGAATGCCATAGTTAATTATATAGTAGGCAGGGGAAAAAGTCCCATCCCTTTGTTTTAAAATTTCTACTTGATGTTTTTATGGGATGTGCTATGGTTTGGTCCATTTCTCCATTTCTTTTCCAGAAATCACTCTGTATGCATGGCCATCCTTGCTATCCTCTCAAAGTTTCTTTTTGCTTTATATTTGAAGATTGGAAAACCATCACTGTGCACAGTATTCAGGAGTTGAGTGCAGTATACAAAAGCAGTGATGCCCTTCTGTTGTGTCCTTTCCTAACAATTTCTAATGTTGAATTTGTGGTTTTCCACTGTTTAATCACTGTGATATTTTGTGATAGCTGGCTCCTGAATCACTTCTGAAGGGATGCAAGTCACTGTGAATAACTGTTCCTTTTTGTTCTCAGTGTGTTAATAATGGATTTATTATTTCAGCCTTCATATTCCTGTGTGTACCGTTGGACCAAACCCAACTGAGACATAATTACAGGATTCCTGGCTGAGAATTCTGATTCCTCCAACAGTTTTTTTGCAATATTAGTTCATCATTTTGTTACTCAGTTTCTTAACGGTGAGAGTAGCTTGATGGTGGAAACTCAGCAAATCTCACATTAGGTTTATGAGTAACAATAACTTGATATATATTTTTTAAGACTAAAACCCATGAAAAGATTGTCTACTTCTCATTGTAGGGGAAAATTCACAAAAAAAAAGATTTCTACTATGATCAGGCAGAGGATGCACATAGTACAGGTGAAAACCTAAACTCAGGAAACATCACGTTACAGTGCACAGTGTTCGGCTTTTGTAAAAACTAAAATTATTATTTAGCAAATTGAGTGGAATTTTGTAAAGAATATGCAATTATAAAACTAATACAATAAGGACTACTATATTTAATGAGTTTCTCCTAAACAAATCCAGCAAACACAGGGGAATGATTCTTGAGAATAAATTCTCTGAGGCAGTGGTGAAGGAACATTCTTGCTATGTTGGCATGGTTGAGCTGCAGCATAAGCAAGAAGGGTTAAACAAGTACATTCTTTACCATCAGAAGATAAAGAAATAAGGTTGATTATCACACCACAATTTATTATTCAATACTGTGCACTGCATAAACTCTTTTTACAGGCAAGCAAAAGCAATCCAATTGTAAACTATACAAGATATTGTCAATATCTGATTAAAAGAGGCTGAGCATCCACAGTCTCCCAGCATCTAATTTTACCCAGGTTGCAAAGATGTCTGTCTGTATCTTAGGAGGTTTCTGTTTTTGTTTACATTGCTTCTTTGAAAAGGAGGTGACCTACTTGTCTGGGAGGCTGTGTTACATTTGTTTGTTTGTTGGGCTTCACAGTCTACACCATGGCTTGCTAGTCAAACAAACAGCTCATTTCAGCAGCTCTAGGAAGGCGAGAGGATTCTTTATTTCTGCTGCCTGCTTGGTTGCTGATAGAAAAATGCCTCCAGACATAGTAAGGCCCTCTACCCATTTTTTTCCACTTTCTTGTCAGCCTGTGTCATGTTAGCAGAATATCAATATTGTGCATAGAAATGTGAACTATTTATCATGAATAATACAGATAAGTTGCAGAGAGAGATTAAATTGTAGCACGTGTTAGTATTGCATGATATTGACGTAGTGCAGGTTGGAAAATATGATGGACGTGCATAACTTTGCCATAAAGTACATTATAATTGGTTCCAAACTTTTCCTGTCAAGAGGAATTAATTTTGTTAGGCAGTATAGCTTTATTTGGTCATTTTATCTGCAATGAAAATTACTGTACTCTTTGAAGAGTTCATGAAGGTTTATGGGCATATAAATGGCAATACAAAACAAAAATCTCTCATAGGTCAGAGTGAAGTTTGTTTAACTTCTATATTGGCTTTGTCAAAGGTCAACACTTTTAGAGAAGGTAATAAATAAGAAAAGCATACATTGAGATATCCTAGGAATGTTCTCTGATGCGTAGCACTTTACTGTTCAAGGATTTCCCAAACAGGAGATAATGATAATGCATTTAGTAGTTATTTATGTATTTTTAATCCATGAATTTTTAAAAGTAGGGGTTTTTTTAGGATGAATCTATTTGGAATCTGCAGCATTCTATATAAAAAAATATTGCATCTTAACTGTGAAGTGTTTCAAGAAGATACTTCTCCACCTGCTAGTTTCAGTACAGGTCCACTAGTATTACAGCTGGAAGTGCTACTTAGCAACTGTTTTCTAATGTTACATTTTGTCACATTTTGTAGAGAAATGCATTCCTTAACTTTGATCATGCTCCTTGCCCTTTTCTAGCCACCATCTATTTCTGCTATAAATTGAATGCGCAGACATTATTTGCCTTAAGTTTTATTTTGTATTTACCCCTGTATCTATTGGGACAATAGTTTTCAAAATTTGTTTTCTAAGTTTTGGGTTGGTTTTTTTTCTGTTTCTCAAGCTCATTTGCCTTTTAAAAGATGAATGGCTGTTTAAATTTGAAATCCTCCATGTGTATGTTCATATGTATGTTCATAAGTGCAAATATAATAGGGCCTGTAGCAACAGAAGAAGGCACAGTGGTTCTGACCTGAAAGAAGACAAAGTCAGACAAGATACATGGAAGGAATTTTTTATGTTGAGCATATGAGACACTGGCACAGGTTGCCCAGCAAAATGGTAGATGCACCATCCCTGGAAACATCCAAGGTCAGATTGGATGGGGCTCTGAAGGATCTGATCAGGTTGAAGGTGTCCCTGCTCATTGCAGGGGGCTTTAGATGACATCTAAAAGCTCTTTCTAACACAATCCATTCTATGATTTGAGACTTCAAAAACACCCCTTACAGTGTCTTGGTTTAGGGTTTTTTATTTAGTGCAGGTGTTTTTTGCAAGGAAATGATGTGCTGATGAGCAGGTATCTTCATAAATATTTCCTCTTTTTTCAGTCATTATTGAGGGTAAAGAGTAAGTCCTGTTTGCAACTCTGTTTTACAGTGTCTGGTTGACTCTTCAGTGAAGTTATTGAATACTTCTTCCCTTGAGAGCAGTTAAGTCATATGATCTATTTCTTTATTTTGAGTGAGGTTAGACTATTTTACATTTTCAATAACTCCTGAGACATGTTGAGAGATGACACAAAAGTATACATTTTCATTACACATAAGGGTTCTCCAAAGTGAAAAAAAATGAGATTTATTGTCCTTTGTGAGTTAACTTCAAAGTATTATGTTGGTTTTGCCTGCTATAGGGATTATTTACACTTTTCCTGAGGAGATGTGAATAAGACTACAGACATTGCTTTTAAATATTTTTATTAAACTGTATATTGTAGCATTTTTTTAGACTAAAGTGATAATTGATTATTTTTACCTTCTTACCTTCTTTACCTGTGAGTGGACACAGACATATGGGTCTATGGCTTTTTGGAGTTTAGTGAAGCACAATGCTTTGTTCTTTCTGAGCATCAGTCATGGATATACCAGGTGAGCACTGACAGAACAGCCTTCTAAAATCATATAAATCTCTCATGTCATTTACAGCTGCATCTCCAGTCTTCATTCCTGTGATAAATATATTTTGGGATATAAATAATTTTTTTTAATGTATATTTTTAGTTTGGCCGGCACATGAATCAAATCAAGCAGACATGAAATAGGTTTTAGCCTTTTCAATGAACGAATATGTGTGTTCAAATAGCAGGGCTTCTCTTTTATACATTCAGAAAAAAACCTGGCTTAAATTCACAGGCCTTTATGAGAAGGAGGAGCTGCTGATGGCATCTTTTTTCCAAAAGTCCCTGAAGCATATCCCAGAATGAGGGATGTGCATTCACTACTTTTCTGTGCAAAAGAGGTTTAACTGCCAATCACTGCCATCAGTTTCTTTATGCTTGTGTAAGAGGAGGTAGAAATGACTTGTCTTAAAATGGCATGAGTTGAAATCCTGGGAGAATGGAGATCTGAACCTCTACTTCTCCTGTCCCTGGATATGTTACTCAGTCCCGCTGATGGGTAAAACTATGCCTACATTCACCACCCTATATAAAAGTGTTGAAACAAAACTTTAAAGGAAAATACAGAAAATTAGAGCTAGTAGTCAGTATTTTTACATTTCTGTAACTTTTTTTTAGGTTTGTGTTCTTGAAACATGCAAATCCTACTTTAAGCAAAATTGTGTGCTGGTTTGCCACATTTTAACAATGTTTATATGATTTTCAATACTTTATACTTTCTTTGTTTACCAAGGAGTCTACTTCATGGAGCATTTAATGGAAAATCCCTTGAGTTACTAAGATTAAGCTCTTTCAAACCTTCCCTTCCTGTGTTTCCTAAAAGCAACAAAATAGGAATCAGGTCTGTGATAATTTTGTACAGACATTTTTTGATGCCATGACTCTCAATGTATCAATAATGATAATGACCTACTTGGATAAAATTATGACTTTTTCACTAATGAAGAAGAAAAAAAGAGGAGAAAGGTTTTCCATGTTCCTTAAAAAATGTCATTTTGTCCTCTAGGTGCCTTTTTTTTTTTTTGTTACAGGAAAGTGGCTGTCTCTCAAAAAAACATTGTTAAACAGACCAGCATGTTTGCCAAAGAATGTGTCATTCAAACTAAATCTTTTTATAGAATTTCTTTTTTCAGTCATTATGGCTGCCCCTGCTGGTACAAGCTGCCGGTGGATATAGGCTGCTTAGTGCTGTAGACGTCCTGTGAGGTGTCTTGTTTTACTCCTTGTTTAATTAATGGGAACATGAAGATCAAACTTCTGACCAAAAGAATTAAAATTAGAATGGTGGCTGAAAAAGGCAGAAACAGACTGGGACAAAGGAAGAAAAGATGGAAGAAATGGAAACATAAAACTGTACTGTCAAAGTTTTAAAAAGTTTTTTGAATTAAAAGGAAAAAATATTGCTACTATTTCATTATGCCTTATTCCTCTTCCATCCATTTTTACAGATATGGGACATATTGAAGAACAATTTAAAATAGTAATTTCTTGTATTTATTTATTTAGCTATAAAAAATTATAATTTATGATTTGAATCTTAGAAACTTATTCAAAAAGTATGTCCTAGAACATGCCACTTATAAAATACAATTATAATGGAAAAACATCATTTTCACCTTTGAAGGTAGGTTAAATGCGATTTCAAACAAATATTTGTAAAATCCACAAGTACCTGTTGAATCTAACAGCTGCTCAGGGAAGAAGGAGAAAAGAAATTTTAAAGTTGGTTTGCAAGAGTGTACAGGATTGAGTTCAAAATGTTTCTGTCAAAAAGCTACTGTCCAATTCTTTAGGTCAGTGTAATGTAATTAGATTCAATATTCTGATAAGAAAGGCAGAATTCATTTTATTACTGCCTAACTTGAAAAAATCATTATGTTAAAATGAGGAGTTAAAACCAAGGAAATTGAAAGAACCATTCGTAAGGGTAAAGTACATTCAGATGTAATGAGGATAATTTTAATTTTGAAACATCCAATTAGAGTTTCAGTGAAAAGTCACACTACAATATCAAAACAGATCTCAGTGAGAAATAAAAGATGTCATTAAATTGAAGGGTCAAATGTATTACTAACTAGAAAATCAGTATTCAGAACATGCAAGAAAGGCAACTAGAAAAATGTACACACTTCACCTAACTGTAAAAATATAGCATTCCAATCAAATCTTGAAAAATACCTTGATAAAGGTATAAGAAAAGTGCTGGAAGGATCATTCCCTGTGTATAAGTAACAGAAAGCCTTACAGAGGATCCACAGGACAAGTGGAGCTGGGTTTTTTTGTTTTTAAAAGAATTTATATCACCAGAAAATTGTGTGCATATAATAGGATGAAAAAAGATTGTATTGATACATCTCCTTAAACCTAAGCAGTGTCATTTAGCAGGGGAAAGCAAAGGCTGAAAAGACCTGCAGGGTAGTCCTTTCTAGAGAAACAGTAAAACCATCTTAATGCCTCTTGTTAAAGGAGAATTGTTGCAGTAGCCCTCTTATTAGAGGGTAGAAATGACCTGAGACCCAGAGTTCCTGTTTATCACAGCATGAAAAGGGTCCTGGTTTATTCCACTTTACAGCTCAGCCATCCTGACTCCAACTATGCACTGACTCTGGCTGCAGCAAGCTCCTGCTGTAGACTTCCCTTGCAGCCTCTGACTGCTGGTTATCTCCTGCTAAATTATTACTACATGTATTAATTTACAGACTCTGCAGGCTTTTACCCAGCTAGACTGTGACTGCAAGTTCCAACAACAGAATCTAACTGCAGACCCAGACTGACCTCACAGTAGTGATTCTCTCTCCCCAGGATCCTTCTTCTTTTCATTATTCCCCTATGTTCTCTCTTCCTCAAGGTCCCTCCTCTTTCACGATTCCCCCTCCTCACCAGCTAACCCACTCCCTTTTAACACACTGATCTTTACGGGATATAGCTGTGACTGATCAGGGGCGAGGCTGTATTGGGTAATTAACACAGCTGTTACTTATCAGGGGTAAGGTCACCTGTGTTCCCTTCTCCAACAGAGAATCTGTTGGATTTCTTTCATTGCACCCAATATTCAAAGAACTGAAATGGCAACATTGTCAAAAGTGCTGGAATTAACTAAATGGGAAATATTATCAAAGTAAATCACAGTTCAAAGTATGGTGAGCAGGAGAAATTGTAAGAGGAGGGAGAGGTTCATTTTAGGGCTAACAGAAGCAGCAGGCAGAGGGGCCTGCCTAATACAAGTTAAATTAGTGGATCAAATGATCTTTAAAACATTTTTCTACCGTAAGACTTAGACATTGATTAAAATATTCTACAGAAGTAGAGAACAGTTCACATATAGCCGACTCTCTGAAGGAAAAGCCTGTGAAATATCTGAGGTAGTTATACTTAAGGAGGTCTGCATTGGCCTGTTTATCTCTCCTCAGATATTTCTTTTTGCCTTTAATTAAAACAACCCAAACCCTACTTTTACTACTTCCATTCATAATTGGTAGGCATGGTAGAAAAATAGCTAATTCATAATTGCAAATGGTGGAAACATAGCTCATATTATCTGAAAAATCTAGAGTGGTTTCCAAGCTTTATGTGTAAGGATGATAACTACTGGGGATTTTTCCAGTGACCTCTTTAAATCTATGTCTCGTCCTCATTGCCACTATCACAATCCCAGGAAAAGGGGCGAGTAGGTGAGGGAGAAGTTGCATTTAGGGCAAAAGGCCACTTGAAGAATTGCAGAAAAGTGTTGAATGAAGGGGTAATAAGGTGTCATAAATGTAAAGTAATGTACATGTAAAGCACAGTCCTCCCATTATATCTGCAGTGGTGTGCCATGTTCCTGGTTTTATTGCACGAGAAAGAGATCTGCAAATTATAATAGGTTGTGCTCTGAAAATGTCACTTCTGTACTGAGTAGCTATCAAAACTGCAAATATGACATTAAAAATTATTAGAAAAGGAAAAGAGAACAAAAGAAAACATCATTATATCTCTGTATGAAGCTATTGCCTTTATCTTGATTCCTGTATGCTGTTCCAGTGTCTCAAAAAGGACAAAACAAAGCTAGAAAAGGTACAGAAAAAACCAGCATGTATGATCAAAGGTACAGAAGGGGTTTAGTACAAGGATATGTCTAAGTAGATCAGGACTCTTCAACATTGAAAAAAATGACTAATGAGGGGGAAGGCAGGAGATCAGATAGGAGGTTATAAAAGTGAGTGGCATGAAGGGACATAAAGAGGTTCAGTGTTTCTTGTTATTAAGGTATGAGGAGTGAAATTATCCTGTGGCAGATTCAGAACGTGCCAGGGGTGTACCTGTCACAGTGCATATAGTCAGCTTGCAAACGATACTGATTTTGGCCAAAGCTTAGAAGGATTAAAAAAAAAAAAAA